>PTEX01000144.1:1371936-1422018 GCA_003342815.1 Eudromia elegans | reverse complement strand
GCTCCCAAGCCTTCTGAGGACCTTTTCAATACTTGCTTATTTCCTGATGGAGAGATGCCAACAATCAGGACAAGGTAGTGTAAATAGGGGCATGTGTAATGTCCAACATGCCAAAGCCCTGAGTACATTTACAGATCTTTTCTTTTTCCTTTGTCCTTTTTCTCCGCATTAGTGAAAAATAATCTTTCCTTTGGCACTTTTGGTTGCAAAGAATTTAATAGCTCGGAAGAAAAGCTAAGTGTGCGTACTGTTGTGTTCAAAAGTGCTTTTAAAATGTGTAGTAGCTGAAACTCACAGCTTGTTGGGTTTGGATAACTTGTTTAGGGGGCTACTGTGGATAAAAAAAGCAACACAGAGAGCAGGGAAGTGGCAATAACAGCAGTTTCTCTTCTCATTTCCAGTCGTGGGGAGGCACTTATGATAATTACCAGCAAAGTGGAAAACCCAGCTGGAAATCTGAGCAATTTCTTTTTTCTGTACTTTATCTTTATTAAATTGTTGTATTTCAGTAGGTTTTTTGCTGGCATTAGGCATAACAAGAGAGAGCAAAATGGACAGAAGTGAAAATTGTCACAGTGGGATACCTAAAGTTACGTTCCTTAATCTTCATCCTGGCACCCAAGTAAAAGCAGAACAATTTTCAAAGGAGCTGAGAATCCTTAAGCTCTGTTGGCTGCCATAAGTTTAGTAGTTCAGAAGCACCTCTGAAAGTTAGACTATCAGTTTTACTTGGGTTTAAAATGTGATATAGAATATCAGTTTTCAATACCTAGCTTTATGCAATTGGTGTCTCTTTTTTCTTAATCCTTTTATTGTCAAAATGATAATGAAATGTCTTCTACCACCACAACCATCACCACCACGGCAACAATAAATCACCTCAAGAAGAGTAAAACCTGCAGGTATCTGGTGGGTATAATTAGTTTACTGTAATTACAACTGAGGCAAAGGTATGTGAAATACGGTGAATACTTAAGAAAAGCAACAGAACAAAGGTCAGTAGCAAAAGGAGGAAACAAAGTTCTAAAAGATGTCCATTTGTCTTGATAATAATATATATTTTACTATTAGAATTAGTCATTATAAATATCATTCATAGCCATTTAACTGGCTCTTCATTTTTTGGTGTTTACACTATTCAGATGCCGAAATACATTCACAATGTGCATAAGCTAGTCATCACTTAATGAAGCTAGGCAGGTTTACTCTTTCTCCTATAACATTTGTTTTGAGGTAATCACACAGTTACAAACAGCTTTTCAAAGGTTTTGGGATGCTATTGACACTGGGAAAATAATGCTTTGTATATTTTCTTGGGGAGTCTAACACTTAATAAGAGATTTGCCTAACTACTGTGTAGATTCACATAAACTAGATATTTAATTTTATCTCTGAAATTATTTTATAGCTATTTCATTACAGTAAAAATATTTGTAGTGGTCTGTTGCTGGAAATCATTATATTTTTATTTAATCCTTAAAGTTCACAGGTACAACAGGTACAATAAGATATAAGAATGCTAAAAGGTCACCTAGCTAAAATTGCGTTTACCACAACAGACAATGAAGAGGATGGATAAACGATCTGCCAGGCTGGCTGATAGCGTAATGCTCTGCTGAAAAATGAATTTCAAGGACTCCATTCAGTTGGTTATCTTGCCAAGCACAGAACCCTACAGGTATGTTTGTTATGACACTATGATCAGTCTGAATATCCATCCAGTTTAGTAACATCTGACACCTCTATGTTTTGCTGAAGTTTAGGAAAGTTGAAATAAGCAGGAAGAAAGAATCTTGATTTATTAGTAATGCATTAGGATCATCAGACTTGACTGGGAGGGGTAGGGAACTTACACATAACATCTTGCAGCATTTTGTTATTTTTGTTTTAACACTGTTTTAAATGTCCACACCTTCATGTGTCATAATGTCTCACTTCTTTCATGATTAAAAGTCAACTCTGAGATCTTCAGAGACTTTCCAATTTCCATCTTAAATTTGTGTAATGTTTAATCAAATTAGAAACAAATTTCAGAGGAAGTGGAAATGCACTGAATGAGATTAGTTCGGGCCTCTGAGTACAAACTGTATAATTTGCAAATGTAAAACCCTTTGTTAGGGTGAAAAAGTGAGTAATGTACCTGCAATGTTGCTTACAATCACAGAATCGCAGAATGGTTAAGGTTGTAAAGGACCTCTAGAGATTGTCTAGTCCAAACTCCCTGCTCAAGCAGGAACACCCGGAGCATGTGGCACAGGGTGGCACCCAGGTGGGTTTTGAAGATCTCCAAAGAAGGAGACTCCACAACCTCTCTGGGTAGCCTGTTCCAGAGCTCTGTCACCGTCACAGGAAAGAAGTTCTTCCTCACATGGAGATCGAATTTCCTGTGTTTCAATTTATACCTATTACTCCTTATTCTATCATTGACTCTCGCCAAGAACAGTTTGGTTCCATCTTCCCTATATTCTCCCCTACGGTACATATTGATCAGATCTCCTCTCAGTCTTGTCTTCCCTAGGCAAAACTGGCCCAGCTTGCTTAGTCTTTCCTCATAAGAGAGATGCTCCAGTCCCTTAATCACTTTTGTTGCTCTACACTGGAACCTCTACAGAAGTTCCACATCCCTCTTATACTGGGGAGCCCAAAACTGCACCCAATACTCCAGGTGCAGCCTTACCAGGGCTGAGAACAGAGGCAGAATCACATCTCTCGACCTACTGGCAATGCTCCTCCTGATGCAGGCCAGGATCCCCTTGGCCTTCTTGGCCAGGAGGGCACATTGCTGCCTCGAATGTTTAACTTGTTGTCAACCAGGACTCCCAAATACCCCTCCACAGAACTGCTTTCCAGCAGGTCAGCCCTTAATCTGTACTGGTACCTGGGGTTATTCCTCCCCACGTGCAGGACCCTGCACTTGCCCTTGTTGAACCTCATGAGGTTCCTCTCTCCCTAACTCTCCAGTTTGTCCAGGTCTCTCTGAATTGCAGCACAGTCCTCTGGAGTGTCGGTCACTCCACCTAGTTTGAAATTGTCGGCAAACTTGCTGAGGGTGTACTCTGCCCTCTCAGCCAAGTCATTGATGAAGAAGTTAAACAGTACCAGGACCAGTATTGACCCTGGAGGACACCACTGGCCTCAGGCCTGCAACTAGTCTCAGCCCTGTTTGTCACCACCTTCTGAGCTCTGCCATCCAGCCAGCTTCAAATCCATTTCACTGTTCACTCATCTAGCCCATACTTCCTAAGCTTCCCCGTCAGGATGTTATGGGCAATGGTGTCTACCTTGCTGAAGTCAAGGTAGGCAACATCCATAGCTCTCCCTTCAACCATCCATCCATCCATCCATCCATCCATCCATCCATCCATCCATCCATCCATCCATCCATCCATCCACCCACCCATCCATCCATCCAATCAACCTAACAGAAGGCTATAAGGTTCATCAAACCTTTTGGTCAATCCATTCTGACTGCTCCTGATCACCTTCTTCTCCTTCACATGCCTGGAGATGGTTTCTAGGATGAGCCTCTCCATCACTTTTCCAGCGACAGAGGTGAGGCTGATGGGCCTGTAGTTTCCCAGGCCCTCTCTCTTGCCCTTTTTGAAGTCTGGAGTGACATTAGTTTTCTTCTAGTCCTGCGGCCCCTCTCCTGCTCTCCATGACATCTCGAAGATGATGGAGAGTGTCTGGGCAATATCCTTTGCCAGCTTGCTCAGCACTCCTGGTCCATAAATTTATGTGTGTCCAGTTTGCCTAAATAATTCCTAACCTAATCCTCCTCAACCAGCAGAAAAGTCTTTCTCAATTATCTCTCTTACATCTAGGCTCTGTAGTTCATGGGGACTAGCCTTAGCAGTAAAGACTGAAGCAAAGAAGGTATTTAGTAGCTCTGCCTTCTCTGCATCCTCTGTCACCAAGGCACTCTCCTCATTCAGCAGTGGACTAACATTTTTCCTAGCCTTCCTCTTGCTGCTGTTGTGTTTACAGAAGAGCTTCCTGTTGTCCCTAACGTCTCTCACTAACTGTAATTCCAAATGGGCCTTGGCCTTCCTCATTGCATTTCTGCATTCTCTGACAATCTTCCTATATTCTTCTCATGTGGCCTGGCCCTTCTTCCACCTTACATATGTGCTCTTTTTCTCATTATGTTTAACCAACAGCTCCTTGCCTATCCATGCAGGTCTGCTGCTCCTCTTCCTTGACTTCTTTCTTGTAGAAATGCACCGATCCTGGGCTTGTGAAATGTGGTGTTTGAATATTAGCTAACTCCCCTGCACCCCCGTTCCTTCTAGGACTCTGGCACAGAGGACTCCTCCAAGGAGCTACCTGAATACAGTTGGTTCTTTTGAAGGCCAGGGTTGCAATCCTATTTCTTGCCCAGCTTCCTCCACGCAGGATTGTGAATTCCAGCATCTCATGCTCTCTGCAGCCAAGACTGCCCCTGACCATCACATTTCCCACTAGACCATCTCTGTTGGTTAGGATCAGGTCTAGCAGCACCCCCGCCCTTGTCAGCTCTTCAACCACCTGCATCAGGAAGTTATCTGAAGCATTCTACAAGAACCTCCTGGACTGTCTGCTCCCAGCTGTGTGATTATTCCAGCAGATATCAGGGTGGTTGAAGTCTCCCGTAAGGACCAGGGCCTGCGATCTTGAGGTTTCTTGGAGCTACCTGTAGAAGGCCTCATTCACTTCCTCTTCCTGCTGAGGAGGCCTGTACTAACTCCCATGACCGCGTTGCCCCTATTGATCTGCCCTTTAATCCTCACTCAGGGGTTCTGAACCCAGCACTTTGTTCTCCCCTACACTGCGCTCCATACATTCCTGCTGCTATAAAGAGCAACTCCGCCAGCTTGCCTTCCTGGCCTGTCCCTCCTGAAAAGCCTAAAGCCCTCCATGGCCATGTCCCAGTCATGACAGCTGTCCAACCATGTCTCAGTAATTGCAGTGAGATCATGGCCCTGCAATCGCACATATGTCTCCCATTCCCCTTGTTTATTCTGCATACTGCCTGAGTTTACATAGAGGCAATAGAATTGAGCTCCCAATGTGCCTCTCATTCTAGCTGTGGCAGCTGCAACTTGATTATGGGTGCATTAAAAAGTTCTCATATTTCACCATTTAGCCTCTTCAGAAGCTCCTCCTCCTCCTAGAATCTAGACTAAAGCCTTCTCAATGAGTCCTGCTAGCTCAAGACCCAGGACCCTTTTCCCACTTTGAGAAAGATGAATCCCATTAGATGCCATCATGCCTGGTGCCATGTAAAGCTTCCTCTTGCCAAGTCCTGTTATACTTGTTATTTCTAACTGTTGTTTCACAGTATATTTTCACATAATATAGCTTTTTTTTCTACTACAAAGCAAAACTAATGAACATATTGAAAACAAATCCAATAGCAATGTTAAAATAAATTCTCTTGATTATTAACTGCAGTAAAATCAAATGATATGAAGAGTCTTGTGGGTACTAAACTTGCTGCATAGCATGACAGCTTGAGCTCATCTTATATTCAGTGAAGTCTGCACAAATGTTACTAAATATCCCAGAAGCATTCAGCTGTTACTTTTCCCCAAGACTCACATTTTTACTTTTCTTGTAATTCCAAACAATAGAGACAAGAGGGAATCATTATCTGAAGGAATCAAAAATATTTAGCTGCAACTGAATGTGGAAGAATGAGAACAGGTTAACTTGTTAGGTTAAACTAGAATCCATTCAAACATTGTGCTTGAATTTTATAGCAAATTTCATCTTGTGAGAATCTTTTTCTTCACTGCTAAAACTGCCGTGCTGTGCAACTGATTCACTTTTTTTCCCTCTCTTCTTCTTTCCATTCTTTCCAAATCTGAATTTAAAGTAAGCATTTATTTTGTTATGTTCCTTAATCTCCCACACTATACATTAATAGCAAAATGTGTATTACAAAGCTCATCTTGAAAACAAAATACCACCAGATTCTCTTACCCTATGTTAAACCACTTTTCTGCCAGTTTTCAGATTACTGCTACACATTCTTGGTGTTTACTAGTCAGATTTGTCAAAGAAGCACCAAATAAGGCACCTGTTGTTTATGCATGTTATTAGGGTAAGATGAAGAAGCTGTTTATCTTTTTATGCATTTACAAGAAAAGGTAAGATTTAGCCTTTGTCTTTGTATTCTCTACTTGCAAATAGTGGCAGAGACTCCTTTTAAGTTAGTGGAAAAAATTGGTTAACATTTTCTAAGAATTTACCTGATTTTCAGTCTTCTTTACTTACTGTAAAATAGAAGATCCACATTCAGTGGATTTGGCACTTCTTTCAAGAACAGTTGCTTAATGCAATTGAATTACATGCAATTTCACAATGAAGTAAATAAGGTATGATTTCTGGCTTCTAGTCCTATAGATAATTATGAATTTAAAATATGCAAATAAAATAATATCAGTAAATGTCTTATCTTATTCTTTCATCTTTCAGGTAGGCAAACTTAATGGTTGCCTTCCCATCAATCTGACATTTTTACATATAGAAACACAGATATCCTGACTTTATAAAAGCCATGACTTGGCAGTTAGGAAACAGAATGACATATAATGAGACTTTCTGAATATCATGAAATTCCTTATCTTCAAAACAAAACAAAACAAAACAAAACAAAACAAAACAAAACAAAAAGTATATTTTCGCTCTTTCCACAATGCTCAGTGAAAAATGTAAAAGAGGTACAGTAAGAAATAAGATTTTTCAACTCTTCTATTTCAGGTTATTTGAATAGTAGAATAACTTCCAGAACGGGTGCTTAGACCTTTAATGACATCTTGAGCATATCATTACTCTATTACTGAATCATTCCAGAAGGACAAAATTAACCTGCAACTAATTTTCATGGCTCAGGAATGTAGAACATTCCAAGGTGAGATTTGTTATTTGGAGCATGTCTATTATTTTTGTGCAAGTGTAATTTAAACATTCCATGGGAAAAAAAATTGTATTGTGTAATCACAATGAATACATTATCAGAGGTGATACCTTGCTAGTTTTCAAAATGTACTTTAATATTAGTCATTATAAAATTCAAAACTTTGGTCCTGAATACTTGAGAATTTTAATCCTTGTCTTCAATATGGTCAGCATTTCAATCCATAATTAAGGGTAGGTATGTAGGAACAGTCAATAAAGAAAGATCTTAGTTTTTCATAAAATCCTGTGTAACGAAAGGACCTTGTGCTCAAAATATTGAGGGATGTATGCACCAATAGATTTAGGCAATAAACTGAGATGTCGGTGTTGGTGGACTTAGCCTAAGCTCCTTATGTTGCTTGGAGGAAAATAGCAGCCCTTTTAGAAGATCTTAGTGGGCAAAATGCTGTTTGAAAGCCATCAATTTATTCTCATAGAACACACAACTAGCCTGGAATGACCATACACCAGTCATAAGCACTTTACTCAAGTGTCTAAATTTATGAACAGGTAAATCTGTGTGCTCAGTAACAAAAATTCACCAGTCCTGCCACGCTGTCTCCCTTCCTACCTTTATTTTTGGTCTCTTGGGTTCATTCATACCACTGAAGAGTAAAACGAGACTTCCCCACTGCTAACCTCATAGCCCTTGTTAGGACTTAGAGCTTACAGCATGGATATGATCCAAGATGGAGCACTTGACCGTCCATGATTCTGTTGATAACAGCAGAAAAATTGAGATATTTTGAATGAGACCAAGGTCTCATCCACGTAAAGTGTTAACAGGTGGATATGACAGCTCTCCAGTCAGATAAGCATATTTTTTTTCAAAGAAGAGAGAAAATACATAATTTTAACATGAGCCTTGAACAAGAGAAAATGGCATTTCATCTGATTAAAAAATAAATTATATAATACACAAAATAACTTCCCCTAACTCCCATAGAAGCTGAAGAGAGTAATTGAGGTGCTTAATTTTGTCATGAGGTATGAAGAGAAAGGAAAATGTATCAATAGGTAACAACATTACTTGACTTAAAATAACTCACATTTTTTTAAATATATCAGCTCATCCTGACACAGACACCCCGTGACTGTTCAGATGGATCATTCTGTGTGCTCAGTGCAAACACCTTCAGTGCAAGATGATGTGCATATTGCATGTAATCAGCAGTTTTTGGATCTCTTTCTCTTCAACTGAATCCACTTATAGCAATAAGCAGCAGCCTAGAAGACCTTTGGAAAATTCTTAGGTCCCAGTTTACGTGTGTGCTATTCATAAGCTCCTAAATTTTGGAGTGGCATTTTGCTCATCTACCATTTGGGTTTGTTTGTTTGTTTTGATCAGAGTGAGCAGAAGTGTAAGAACATCCATATAGGTTTTGGTTAACTTGAAGTGCAATCTTCTCAAGGTTACAGTGACCAGTGCAATCTGCTGCAAAAGCTTTCTCTATAAATGTGTTTTACCTGCATTTACTCCCTTTCACTTTCCGTTTCCATCTTTTCTCTTTTCAATATTAAAGTCTCTTAATTCATAATTTAAAAGGTCAAATTGCACATGGCAGATGATTATTTACTAAATTTTCAAGAATATGTTCTGTATATAACAGAACTTATTGAAAAAGTGAGACCAGTTGTTTGAAGTAATGATTTTGCTTATCATGGTCAATCATGATTGCAGGAGCTGCGGACAATTGCATTGCCTATTGGTAAGCTGGAATTATTGATGGGATTGGATGAGCAAAGGAACTCACTTATTTCAATATCTCTATATGAAGACAAATGCCATTCTCTACTGTGGCTATGGTCAACACAGTAAGAAAAAAAAAATGTTAAATAGTATTAAGATTGTTTACAGCACCTGAATAGAAAAGCACAATGAAATTCAAAGCTGAGCTGGATGCTTAATTAAAGCTATAAATGGAGAAAAAGGAACTAATGGGTGAATAAAAACAGTATATAAGACATATCTTCCATGAGTTGTCAGTCTGAATTTAGAATACATTTGCATTGCTTTAGTGTATTTCTTTATTTGGCAGTAAGTCTTTTTTTTTGTATGTGTGGTTGTGTAGGGGGGAGATTTAGACTTCATTTCTCCTTCTTGGAAGGCATAAAAAGATTTATCATCTACCAAAATTCTTGATACTGTAGTAAACTCGCGTTAATTCAAGTTTTCTTGACCCTTAAGGAAGATCATGTTTAAAAGAAGTCTAAAGCCAACATGCTTTCTCATGGCTTTCTCATGAGTACGTAAAGAAGAAAAATCAAACAGCCAAACAAACTCCCCCCTAAAAAATGCTCCATAAAAAGGATCATGAATCACCTGAAAAACATGGCCTCCCAAGTAAGTACTGAGTTATGCAGCTTTTTTCATTTGGCACATTGTGGATAATGAAGTGTACACGGGGGTGTACACAGGGGTGTACTGGAGGGGGATATACAGGAGGGTGTACAGGGTGGTGTCCTTGAACAGGCCTCAGTACACAGGGGTGTACTGGAGGGGGGTATACAGGAGGGTGTACAGGGCGGTGTCCTTGAACAGGCCTCAGATAGGTGAATGCGGCTAGGCACTTAGTAACGTGCTTGGCAACCAATGATAATACACCACGATCACAAGGCCACTGCTCGAGTGTATAAGAGTGTATAAGTGTACTGTATTGCTTTTTAGGCAATAAACGGAACTAGATGTAACTCACATTGAGTCTTAGTCTAGTAATCCCGGCTCTCTCCTAAGCTTCGTCGACTCGGATCTCCAACAGCCACATAAATGAAAAATAAAACAATACATGTAATTTTGATTACATATATGGAATCTGGGATTATTTGTATATATATTTATTATATACCTGTATGTATATATATGCATGTATATAATCTGATATACTATAGTAGCTAACCTTAAATTATCCGCTAAAAATTACCAAATTCACCAACATTTTGCCATAAAAAGCACTGAAGTTATACTTCCATTACTGTGTGAAAGTAGGCTCACAAATAGATGCCTAATAGCTATTGAGGCATATTGACTAGTTTATGATGACTGGCAAGTGAAAATTACAGTCCAGATATTTGTGATTTATGGTTTTAAAAACATTTTAAAGGATTGAAAATATTAGAAGTATGCATTTTTTTAATATCTAATTAACTACTGAGCTGAACTCACTATTGCTATATTTGGATAGTTAGTTGTCTCCTGATGTGCTGCTCAAGGTGCAAAGAGCAGATGTTTAGGAGATTACTTGTCCATCTCTGAGAATTTTCAGGGTGGAAACGAATATGTCATACTAGGACTGAGACTGCTGCAGGATCAGGTATCAATGGGAGAAATAGGAAGAGAAAAAACTAATAAGAGTTCCTTGCATGATCTGACCTTGAACTAGGCACATATTAGTTAAACATCATAAAAAACTCATCACTTTTGACCACTGGACATATAGGGTTATGCTGACATACAGACCTGCTGTTTGAATTGGCTGAGGGCCTTAAATGCCCAAATCATTCCTACCTGAATGCATGCCTGTGAACCTAGGGCTTTTACAAAAGAATCCAAAGGGCTTGTGTTTCTGCTTCTATGCCCTTTTATAGTGCTCTAAATGCTTCCGTATTTAAACATATTCATAATATTCCTTTTAAGAGATAGAAATAAACACTTTATTTTAGAACAACTTGTGGATGAATTCTGATGTCCTTCATTTGCAATGTTACCACTAAATACTAGTTGCTGGTTGCCAGACAAAATTATATTAAAATTAAAGTGATAGCATACTACTATATACAGTGAATTGTTGAATAATATTCCACACCTTTTGGAAAAGTGAGCTATATAATACTTAAAGTACTGGAATGTAAGATACATCAAAGGATGAAATTTGGCTCAAAATAATGTAAAATATTATATTCTCTCAGGAAATCAATTTCCAGAAGTAATGTTTATTGAACTGTTCCTTAAAGCAATTCTCTAGTTACCCTTTCTTTGTTTTGCTTTCACAGAATCAGAGAATCACAGAATCTCATAATTATCAAGATTGGAAGGGACCTTTGAAGATGATCTAGTCCAATCCTCCCACTCAAGCAAGGACACCTAGAGCACGTGGCACAGGGTGGCATCCAGAAGGGCTTTGAAAATCTCCAGAGAAGGAGACTCCACAACTTCTCTGGGCCGCCTGTTCCAGGGCTATGTCATCCTTACAATAAAGAAATTTGCTCTATATACTAAAACAACTCCTCACGTGGATCAGATCTTTCTGCTGTAGTTCTCTGTGTTCTGTTCTGTCAGCATGCCATATCACAGTGCAGCATTCTGACTTTCAGATTATTTGCACCTAAATGGAAGAGGCATCTCAGGACTATTCTCAGTATTAAGATTCCCTGGCTCCAGGTTTGCTGCAGTTGGAGTCAGCTTGAATGTTTCTGTACTCATGACACATATCTTTACTGAGTCTAATACTTAAAGATGTAAGAGGAAATATATCTTTTGTTATAGAAGATTGACAGAGTATCTTGAGTTGGCAGAAGCTGAGTCACCAGTCTCAGGGATCAAAGTTATTTCATGCTTACTGCCTCAAACTCTGTTTCCTAGGAGGAAAGACAGAACTACAGTTAGTTCCTCAATAACAACACACTGTTCTGCCTCACCTTCACAAATCTGACTATTACTAGGTCAGTCTTCAATTTCTTTCCTTTTTTTTTTAAGCAATGGTGGATTTTTTTTTCCTTTTACTCTTTTTTTCTTTTTATTTAATATTAAGAAAGACAAAAAACAAAACTAATAACCAAAAAGGCCCCAAACCTCTCGCAATACCCCCCAGAAAACAGCTTGCAAAATAAAGAAAATGCAACATGATTCAAGTACTTGTAGACATGAAGAAATCATTGGTTTCCTTAGCAACTGAATGCAGTTCTATATTAAGAACAAGAAAGTAATTAACCCTCTAATGTGAGATAATTCTGGAAACACATGTTTAAGTCCATGTGATTTTTTTGCTCTTGCTCTAGTATATTAAATTTTTAAATGATAAAAGCTAATCTCTAGATAGCCATTCTATTAAAACAAGTGGTAAATTCCCTGGAAACAGCAGTATCATGGATGGAATATATCCAAACTGTAGGTTGTAATTGTCAGTCCTGATAAGAGCTGCTGTGAAGGCCTGTAATTTGATTACACTCTAAGCTGGCCTTCTCTTGTGGATGCAGTTATGATATATATTAAAAGTTGTTCAAAATAATATATTACAATAGATATTCTATTTTAGTCTCTGCTGACAGTTTTTGTTCATTTTTACAGTGAAGTTAGGAGAACTGTGAATTCAGGTACATATTATATGAATATTCTTCTTTATATAATTAGCATTCCAAAATTTGTCTTTTAAAAATGTGGCATGATTCAAGAATGTATTTTAGTGCTTGGGAAACTTTAAGAACCTGAGCAATTTTGATGATTTCTCAGTTACTACCTATCAGACTTTTCCACATTTCTAAAAATGTGGCTTGACCATGAAAATACAGAATACCAGAAGTTATTTGCAAGTTGAATGGCCATTGCTGCATAAACAGCTTCTTTGAAAATTATTCCTGTTTATGCAGGTGCTTATGTATATTGTAATATTTGAACTTTGGTACCATATGGCAAAATATTGATAACAATGATTTAGCTGCAGTATGTACTAATCTCTTTAGAGGAACTCATTCCATTAAACTGTGAAAATATGCAATGAATATTTGTTTGTTTCTGAACGTTGCTTAATAATTTAAGCCTGAATGATTGTTATATATGACTAAATAATAATTAAAATGAGTGAATTAAAATGAGATGATACTAAAGATAGTATCATCTTTACTGGATGGATGGGCATATATGATCCCTTAACAAAAAAATTAAAAATTATTTATTTGGGAACAGGTAAGTGGTTTGTGTGTGTGTGTCATCTTAATTAAATCACTGCTTTATTTTCTCTGTTGTGGGTTGGTTTTTTTTTTTTTTTTTCTAATAATGCTGGCTAAAACTGTCAAAAAATAAACATGAGTTTTCTACAGTAAAGCCTGTGGACTTCTATGGGATTTTATTTGCATTACCAAAATATAGGATTTCTCCTTTGAGGCAGAAGTCTTTTTAGTGTATCCACTATTGACTTCACAAGAGTTTTATTCCAGGAATGCTTTCCCTGTTTCTTTGGAGTTCTGTGCCAAGACTCATCAGAAAGGAAGATAGACTTTGTTTCTGAAACAAGGACAGAAAGTATAACATTTAAATGTTCTCTCCACTGTGAGGAACTTTTCAAAAATCTTTGATTGGGTTGCTTCAAAGTTGCTATGTACTTTCATTTCTAAACTACATTTAACTGTCAAGATGGTTAAGATTATGCATTAGATATGGTCACACTTCTGCCCTGTCTTGATGGGATGTTATCAAGGTGAAGGTCTTCAATTTCTTCTTCTATATATTTTTTTCCTTCTTTTTATTGTAAGAGAGAAATTCATTATTATAGTTTCAAGGTAAGCCCAGTGTTTCGTAAATGGAACAAATGGAATTCTAGACATTTCCTAATAGTCGTAAACAAGAGCTTTTTTTTTAAGTTTTATTCTTTTTTTATGTGTGAAAATAAGCTATGACATGCTTTGATGTAGGAATCCTCCTGATACCGACCATTTACAATATAGACGTGTGTGATGTATATGAACATTTAAGTGTGGGTGTGCGTGTGCATTCTATTTTTGTTGGAAAACATATGTTTTGATAAATATAGAATAAATGATTTAGCTGGATATTTACGTATGTAACACTGAAGTACTTTCAGTACTAATGAAAAGCTATTCACTTTGGAATTTATAGCTCTTAAAACCTTCTAAATTTGACTGAAACAAGTATAAAAATCTTCATCTTCAATGAAAAAGTTTGTAGTTATACTTTTCAAGAGTAGTGTATGAGAGTCATATACATATAATTATATAAACAATGTCTTGAGTAGACTGCTGAAACTGAACGTAGAAAATTCATATTCCTACGTCAGGTTTCACCTGACTGAACTAAATCACTTGTTCTCTAGCCTAGAGCACTAGAAGATTTATTAGGGTGTATACAATAGCTAATGACAGGTACAAATAATCCGTTCCATGTCAGGAGGACAGGCAGGTGAAGGGAAAGGAAGGGAAGGAAAGGGTAAGGGAATAGAAAGGGAAAGGGAATGGAAAGAGAAAGGCAAATAAGAAAGACTAGACAGAATAAAAGAGAAAAAGACGGGAAGAAATAAAGGAAGAAAGAGAGCAAATATAAAGGAGAAAGTCTAAAGAAAGACAGAAGACAGACAAGATAAAAGGAAAGGAGGAAGAGCGGGAGGAAGAAGGGAAAAGGAGAAAAGCATTCCTCACATTTTATTTGTCAGACTTCATGTGATCTTTGTGTTGTCTTCTGTCTTTTTTATCACTTATTTTATTTTAAGCAGCTATTTCTTCATGACAAAATAATTTATTTACTATGTGCCCTGTTATAGGGACTACACTTTTGAATAGTTATCTGAATAATTGGAGGAACAACCAATAGTAACATTCTTAACTCTTCTATTCTACAAAAGTGATGTAGTCTTGAATAGTTGCTGAATTTAAGACCACTGAAAATTCCATTGAAATGTAAGTGTGCCTTTCTTTTTGTTGCTATTACAGTGAATCACAGTGATTTGTAGTGATCCCATTGGGATCTCAGACTCAAAGGTAATAGCTGTCAAACAAGCTGTCATAGCATCTGTTTGGTTTACAACTGAATGGACTTCTACATCTAGGGTTTAAATTCCTTTATTAGATGACAAAATAATCTTTCAAACAGAGTAAGTAATTTCAGAACTTATATTTAATAATATCGCCAGGATAGTTTCTGGCTCTGTCTGCATGACTTCTTGTTGCTTATAGATGGTAAGTCCCCGCTCACTCATGTCATTCCAAAATCTCAGCAGTGAGGGATATCAATCTTTTTTCTCCTTTTTCTCAGTTGGTTCACCATATGAGCTAAAGTTTCTTTCCTCTTTAGAGCTGAAGGAAGGCTGAAACTGTCATGAAAGCAGTTACAGAAAAATATCTACTGTAGGACTGCTGTTCATCAGACTGAACTTAAGCTGTCAGTGAGATTGCCTTATTATGGGGCTTATTAATATTATAAAGTTATAAACACTGATAGTTTGGGTCATAATAAAGAATGAAGTGATAAAAGAAATATTATTTCTGTCCATAACCAAATTTATTTAAAAATCTAAGTAAAATGATTTATAATATATTCTTAAGCAAGAATCATGATGTGATATCTAAAGACACCCAATACCTATGTAGGTGTGTAATTGTATGTGTGTTTGTGTATGTGTGAAGGCCAGAAGGGCATTAATTCACAGATAAAATCTGATAGGTGGAGAACAGGTGTACGTCTTCACTTTTAGGGAAAAATATGGTGCTGTAGTCAGACTTGAGATTTCAAGTCTTAACAAAAGCTAAGTTTTTAAAGACAGTAAAAGGCATTATGTGATTCTACTAATAAGTAAAGCAATATGATTTCAGTGCCCAGGACTGGTTTAGTTTTTTAGTTTAGATTTGATAATTTAGAAGATATATTTATATTAAAATTCTGATTTGGGGCAAGTTATACTGTTTTTTCAAGGTCCTTTTGAAGCATACCTTGATTTTGACCATTATTGGTCAAAAAATCATATTCAGCATTATTCCTGATACAAAGATCTATGTCAGTTTAGGGGGAAAAGTTTGCATCAACAAATGGCAAAGCATTTGACAAGCTGATCATTTGATAGTAAGGGTTGGAGGCCTGATTTTACAGTCTAGTTATATGGCCAAATCCTACCACCAAGAACAAAATAAATCATATAGGAGACCTGTATGATCTGTAAAAGTAAAAAATGATGGAGGAATGATGTGTAAAAGTAAAAAATCTATTCTTTTTCTCCACTAAAATTGTACATTTGTAAATACATAGTTTATGTGGAGCTATGATCAGTGATATCAATAGTAACTAACTATCAGGACACCCAGTCAAAGTTATAATAAGCAGAATATTTTGTAAAGAAATCATCCTTGTGTCTTGGCTTTGATCCCTCACAAATAGGGAGCCACCTATGTGGCTCTTAATTGAAATGTTACTGTTCACATTCATTTTTCATTCAGAAATAGGTATACTCCATTGAGTAGGTAGCTTTTGGTGTTCTGAGGACACCAATACAGGAGAAAGTGATTCAAATCTAAACATGGTTTCTTAAAACTTACTATTTGTCAGAGTAGTGTCAAAGATTATTGTTGATATGTATGATTAATCCTTATTCCAAACGTAATAAGTCACAATAGAAATATCACAAGCAGTGAAAGTGGTAAATGACAGGTTTGAAAATGCATAGACTACACTTACCTTAAGAATAAAAATAGGCCTTTTCACCTGTCCTAATTAACCAACACCCTTAGAATGAAAAATTAACATTGCTCGAAAGCTATTAAAATCACATGGTCCTCACTGGTCCTCACTATTTCTTTTTTATGCAGTTTTTCACTATGTACTAAATGGTATGTCTGTCTGAAATGCTTCTAATTAAACAGTTTTCAATGATTGTATAGAAGATGTGTCACAAATATTTCAAGAATTAGATATTTTGATACAGCATGTAAGCTTTTTTTTGTAGGAATACATTTCTATTTACTTTTTATCAAATGTTATTAAATAAAAAAGTGGAAGTTGAAATTTTGAGATAATTTTTGATTATCTGATAAGCTAGAGAATATTATTGTGTGAAAAGTAGATAAATCAAAACAAGACAAATATATCACAAGACAATCAAAATCTTGTTATAGTGAGGAACACAATAATTCTGTCATATGTTCTGTAATAAGTTCAACCCAAATGTACTTTTTATGTGAAAGTTAGGCATTTTTAGAAGTACTTCACAGAATTTTAATCCATGGAACATCTTTCCTTCTGCAAATCCATCAATCACATAGAAAAAGTTAAATAGAAACCTAGATGAGAGGAAGCATATTCATGTATCAAGTGAAATTTATAAACAGCCTACATGTAAATTTAACTCTGGAAAAGCGTCAGTTCTGCACATAGTACATAGTACATAGTACATAGTACATAGTACAGAACTAAGGAAATAAGACACTAAGAAATGTAAAATATTTATCCTTTCCTAGTAAATTCTTAGCTGATAAAAAAAAATGTAAAATGATGATTTCATCCTTTGAAGCCTTATATCTGACACTTTTTTAAAAAAAATTTTTTTCTTTTACTTTCTAACATAAACACTGCCTACTTTCCCATAAAATTATCTGAAAGCATTATTTAAAATAACAAAAGAAAATGAATTATATATTTCTACAGAAAAGGATATATCCTTTGCCTCTTGTCATCCCTTCCTTGTCCTGCTACCCTTTTTGCCATCTGCTTGTGGAAGATTAAGCACTATCTTGTTTTGGACTATTACATAGAAATAGTCATAAATGTACTGGTGCTAATGGATTGTCAATGTCATTATCTTCTCCCTAAGAACATACTAAGTATGCAGATTAAGCCTTCGATTCTTCAAAGAGATTTTAAGGAATGATGATTAATAAAAAACAATGTTCAAACAGTAGGAAAAAGACAGAAGAAATTATCATGAGTGCTGAAAGTGCTGAGAAACAAATACTAAGAATCTCAAAAACAGTGGAGGGCATGAGAGAAAATTTGTGAAAAATTATGTGAATATTATTAAGAGAGTATGCAAAAGGAAGTTGCCATGAAAAAACACTTGGCTCGGTTCTCTTTTCCCGGAAAACAACAGAACTAATTCCATATTCCAGTTTCCAATGATATAACTGGTTCAAAACAACTCAAAGAGGAATGGAAAAAGTCATGAAACAACAATTAGAAAGTGTGCAGTATCTCTATGGCTACGTCTCGTTTAGTCTATACATCTCATTGAGGGAAGTAAGAATATTTCCCATCTTCTCTGCTTGCATTTATCCAAATCTCAGCCTTGGTGAGAGACAGGCCTATATTGGGCTCATTTTCTCCCTAGAAAGGAAATCCTGGATGATACATTTCCAGATATGCCTAGCTGAGGGTAGGGGGAAGGGTAGTTAAGAGGCTGTGTACCTGACAGTGTACCTGAACAGGTAGAACTATGCACACTCCCAAAAAAACTTTTCAGGTTATCAATAGCTTATAGAGGATCATTTGATTTTCCTACTTCAAGATCAAGAAAATATTTTTGCCACCAGACCCATCAAGTTTAAAATATTGGCAAATGTCACAGTAAAAATGTATATTTCATTTCAATATTAGATTTTTTAAATTTTTGTGAATGTTACTTAAAGACACTTTAAGTGCCTTTGTAAGACTTTATACTTTTCCTTCTGTGGCACACTTTTTCTTAAATTTTGTCCATATTATTAGACTATTTTTGTCACAGAGATTTCTAGGACTTTATTAAATGCCTAAATCATGTGGATATTTGTAAATTTCTAACACAATACCCCTAACACTCTCACTATTCTGAGGAAAATCATACATCAGCAGGCAAAGATAACGTACAAAGCAGCACAATCTGAATAGACCATCTCACATTGCTCCCACTTCAGATCTTTCATTGCCGTTTATAGCAGGCTAAAGGATAGCCTGCTAAAGGATATATATATATATATATCTATCTCCTAGCTCTCTCTCTATATATTTTTATATATAGCTATATATATATAGCCTAGTTATATATATAGCCTAGCTAAAGGATAGCCAAAGGATAGCTTAGGAAGGTCAGGCACATATTAATTTGGTCTCATAGTGGTGATAGTATGTTGGATAGTGCATGGTCTGTGTTAAACAGAAAGATACTGAATGCAATTCACCTTAGAAAATTGTGGTGTGTAGCTCAAGTGGGCAGTAGAGTGAAAGACTTACTGAAAATTCAACCTTCTGCAGTATAACTGAACTCTCTTACAATTTGCATGGACGAAATTTGTTTTCAGCAAAAGTTTAGGAGTGCAATTTGATGTTCATTCCACAGGAATGAGAGATACTTATGTAGCAGTGATGCGTTTTCTTTGATAAAACTGGTCTGAGTCAACAAGGTTTAATTCTCACTTCAGCTTATAAACAAAAACACTCAAGAATACACTGCCCAAAATGCAGCCTTTGTATCCTTCAGAACACATGCTGGTGGAAGATCATCTTCCCAAGGGGTCAATGTTTCCATTGTATGGCACAGGGGCTAGGCTCCCTAGCAACAGGAAAGTAGGCCTTAACACATCTAGCCTCTAGTATTCTCATATCTGAAGCCCCAAAAAATTTCTTACCATGTGCTGAATCTCCCACAGATATCTCCCTAAGGTTCATTCTGTGAGCTTCTTCGTCAGTCTCTTGCTTGCTATGATTTCTAACAGCAGATACACTTCTGATTTTGAATGATGCTTCTGGATGGGACTCACTGGTCTGCCTATATTAGCAACATAGACTGGATATTTTCATGAGGACTTCACCCTGTGTTTAGGCAGAATTATGTGGCATGTAGTGAGATGATCACTGATGGGCAAGGTTAGTCTTCTCACACTAGTATAAAAACTTCAGTGATACTCTTGGGCTATGGGCAAGAGTGTGATGTGAGTCCCAGGTGAGGCTCAAGGTCATTAGGGTCTACATGTGCACAAGTCATCAGCCCTCCATGAATCCATTCATCATAAATTTGTGTGATGTGGAAATAAGATCCTAGAACATGACACATCAAATCCTCATCCTTCTCTTTTTATCACCCAAGTCACTAAAACAGGTATACCCTGTATATTCTAATAGTGCAGCAGGGATCTCTTTAGATTGATTTTATATAGACTGTATAAAAACCTAAAAAATCTGGGAAAGAGATTGAGTGTATTAGAGACCTATGATATGTTTGAACTAATAACTTTGAGAAAAGTTCATAGTCATCTACAATTCTCTTTAGTTACCAAATTTTTTATGTAGTCTTATAAGTATTATTAGGGTATGAGGTAAAAGCAAAGTAAACAAGCTTTGAAATATATGTATTTTTTAGAAAATATTTGTTTTTTATTATCTCTATCTTCATTATCAAAAATGTAGAAAATGATAGCAAGGGGAAAAATATATAATGGTAAAAAGGACTATTTTTCTACAAACTTTTTTGTTTCTTTTTATACTAGTGAACTAGTGAAATACTGATGACAAAATTAATTGTAGCTAGCAGTCTAATTCATGCACGTGGGTAATGCCAATAACTTTCTACATATTCAAAGACTGCTTTAACTTCACTATATTATTTTAGCTATCTAGGGTAAGTTCCATCTTAGTCATGGTCCAGTTTTTATGATAAGCCTTTATGATAAGCCTCCTTCACTTCTTTTGACTCATCTTTCCGTGGATTGAAAACTTGATTCTGTTTTGTCCCAGGCACTCATTATCTGATTCCCAAATCTCAGCTATTTCCATGCTAATTCCTGTAGTCTAATACTTAGACAACAGAAAATATGCTTACAAAAACTTAAAAGAACAAATTTCACTTTATATTTATATAGAAACAAGAGGTTAACATTACAGCAACAGAAACTGACAGAGGAAATTGCAAGCACCATTAAGCACAACATAAACCTCAGCAATTTTACCTGAATGCAAAATGCATTCTGTATTTTTCTCCCATTTATCAGCTCACCCACTCAAAGTAATTAGATAGAGCCTTTTCAGTTCTGAAGTTTCAGTGGCACTGTTTTTAACACATATATTAAAAAGTACAGGTTTCTTAGTTCATTGATTGTCTTTCTTCTTCTCTGCTTGCTAAATTCATCTCTACTCTCTCATTGCTAAGTAATATCTGCAAACTGAAAATCATGTTCAGAGAGAGATGCAGCAAACCCACTTATACAAAGAGCTCTCTAAGACTGAAATGGCATTAGCCATTTACCTTAGATTTATCTTACCTTAACAAGAGGTTACCAGTTATTACAAGTGACAGAAATCACTTAAAAAGATTTGCAGGGACTCTGTACCCAAAGTGTCTATTAGACATTCATAAGGCAATACTGAATCTGGTAAGTTTGATCTCTTTGCCTTAATCTTTAATTTCACTACGTCATTTCATAAAATAAAAATTCAAGATGAGTAAATTAGACTAATTACTACTCATTGCATTAGAATCCCATTTTTATTATCAGATTTACTTGAAGGTCCTGTAAAATAAAAGTTTCCTGTTGTTCTTGCTGCTTTTTTTTTGTCTATAATAGAGTTTCTAGTGGCTTCTGCTTTACTTTGTACAAAATTCATGTTTCTACTTCATTTTTTTAATGATATATGGATTCTAAGTGCTAATTTTATAAATTGAAACTAAATAGTGCAATTAAGTCACATATATGTGTTTCTTTCAAAATAAGACAAAATAGCAGCAAACATTTCACTGTACCTTGCTGCATCAATATTTTTCCATGAAAAATTAAAATTATGTGTTCGTAGCAATCTTCATTTATGTAGTAATCTTCTTGTCTTTTCTCCATTGCAAATTCACAAGCATTCCATGTATATAACAGATCATAATATGAAAACATGATTCCTTGAAAAATTCTTATTTCCTTTGTGGAATCACTGTTTCATCACCCTGTTCACAAACCAATAAAAAATATAAACATCATCTGAAATATTTGAAAATTTAGGCATTGTATTATTTGGCTGCTCTGCTCAGCCTTCACCTAAAATGCCTAACTGATTTGACTATTACATGAAATTAGTAACACTATTCTTACAGTCATATTTGAAATATTACTTTTCAGTATTGCCATAGTAAACAGAACCTTCTGTAAGAGATAATATTCCAATAATATCATATCAATCAGGATATAAAAGGATACGTGAAATGAATAAAAGCAAAATTTTTACCATATTGTCTCTCAGTTCCTTTCAATTGATATTTGTAAGGTTTGTGAAAATGCTTTTTCTGTCATCATTTTCAGGCCATTCCTTCCACTCAGAATGGCATTGGTCAAATTTCTCCTTCTTAAAGTCTTTCTTTTTAGATTTTTTTTCCAATAAACTTTGATAGACAATAAGGATTAATTTCAGTTTTCCTCTGAATGGGAGGAAATTCTGAGCATTTTGCTAGATCCTGTTCCCAATTTGTTTCCCTGGACTATGGTGTTTTAACCTACCTGTGTGAGTGCTGAGAGAAAAGTATTTAGATATCATTTTATGAATATGCACTATTAATTATTCCAATAACCATCTGTTCTTTGTAAGTTTTATCCCTAAACCTTAATCTGAATATATGGAACTATGAATAAGCAAACAAATTGATTTTGAAGAGAGCATACATTTTGTATAATATAATATTGATAATGATGAAATGATGAAATACTCTTGTATAGAGGTAGATTTAAATCATAGAAAGTAAATCAACTCAGTTTGAGAAGACCATTTAAAAAAAAAAAAAAATTCATGCAGCTTATGTATTTTCATCTGTAATAGTAACAGTTTTAAGAGATTTGAGTTTTCCTGAGTGTCCTTGGATGTGGAGCTATGGGTGGTCTTCAAATCAGAAATTACATAGAACAAGTGTCAGGTGCTCAGTAATTAAACCTTTCTTTTCTCTGTGTCATTCCAGATGACTGGACTTCAGAGGTTGTCAGTTTAACTCCTTATACCACTAGCATTGATTTGCTGTTGTACTATGCTGTCAACATTCATGAAAGAAACCATTCAAGGGAAAATCAACGCATTTTCCGGGATAGATAGTAACATAAAGGACTCTCCTTTTCAAAAGTGATTAAAAAATATGAATTCCCTGGGTTTTCATTATTCATCTTAAGACACCCTGAAATTTCTCCAGTGTCTCAAAAATCAATGTCAAGCATCAATGTCTTTAAAATGTGTCAAGCATCACATAAAATAATGGGGCATTTAAAACCATCAGACACTGAAAAATGTAGGATCTATCTACAGTAGGCAATTTAGACTTTTAGGAATATCTTAGACTTATAACATCTACTTAAGTAATTGAAAGCTTGCAGTCTCTCCCTTTACCCTTGCTTACATCCCAGAATGCAAGCAAAACAAATAAAAAGAAAGTTCAATGAGATAGTGTGACTGTAATAAGTATTAATGACATTCTTTACCAAGAGTTTGTCATTCTTTCCCTAAGTACCTTTTTACTATAGTTGTTGTGAGTCATTTGCCCCTGTGGGCTGGTGATATTTAGGTCCCATGCTCACTGCTGTTCACCCATTAGGCTTTCAATGAAGAGAGAACCTAGGAAAATAAAGCTGCTAAAAGGCATCACTGAGCCACAGAGAAATTCAGACTGTTCTGCATGCTGGAGCTAGCAAAGCTGCTAAAACAAAGGAATAAAGTTCAGAATGAGATAATTTCAGTGCAATCTCCTTCAGAATGTCATTTATTCTGTTTTGTTTCATAGTGAATTGTTTTCTGTTACTTTTCCTAATGTGAACTGCTATAAACAATAGCAAAGGTTTGAGAATGTCAGAATTTTGTGATAAAGGATTACAATCAAATAAAAAAAAAAAAAAAAAAAAACTTTCCAGCTATGTTGCTTCCAACTCGAAGTCTCAAAGTGCATCATTAGGATTTATGAGGAATAGCAATATTGATAAGCAGATAATATTCCATTTTATATGCAAGAGCATTAAAACTGAAGTTCTTTATAAACCATTCTAAGTCATGCCTTATGCAGTCACATTCCTTCTCCCGCTCTATCTGGCAGCATCATTCCGTTGTTCCTCAATCAGATGCAAGTCAGACACTAAATGAGCTGGTTCAAAGAAACACAGAGAGAAAACTACTCTTATTTTGCAGTATCGGTTTACAGACGGATGGTTTCATCCAGTTCATGGAGTGTAGCCCTGGTCTCCCTGTCAAGCCATCAGTAAGGCACAAGGGAGGCTCAGAGAAAGTGCCAGAAAAATACTGCACTGACTCTGCCTTATTTCACTTTAACCTGTTGTGGATCTATAGCCTGAGACAATCCACAATGCACATAGATCCATGTCCTAGAATAATCCACAGGCCTCCTGATTGTATGTCTGGCCCAAAGAAATTAAACAGCTTGCCTAAATTCAGATTAGGAAGCTATGATCACCCTGAGAGAGGATATCATGTCTGCTGTCTTTCATGCTCATTTCCAGAGGAATGCTTTCACCCAGGTATCAGTCTCACCTTTGTATTTCTATGCTTTCACTAACACTAAACACTTGTAAATCCCTTTGGTAGGTAGGATTTGACTTATTTAGAAGTTAATAATTTTTCTTTTTACTGTTATCTTAAAACACAGAATTAGTTCTAGCACAAGAAAGGCCGTGTGAGCTCTTGGCAGGGGAAACAATGGGGAGCACATCAGAGATGCTCCTTCTTTTTTTTTTTNTTTTTTTTTTTTTTTTTTTAATGAATCACAGAACAGTTAAGGTTGGATCTCTGGAGAACATCTGCTTAAATAAATTTAATTTAGTTTGTTCTTGATGTTTTTGTGGACACCCACATTTAAATCAGATTAAAAGAGTCTTAAACTAAGATCATGACTCTCAGTTTTAATCCTGGACTGAGAGTGGGTACAAAGGACAATTAAATAAAATTCTTTATTCTTTAAGCTTTGGAAAAACCACCTTCATCTCTCATGAAGGATGTACACCTCATTTATAGCATTAGGATTTTCTGTGACTTTCATGCCTAATTTTAGAGAACCAGTTTGGACTGGAGATGAACAGTAGTCAGGTTTCCTTCCCAAGAAAATACACTATAATCATATGCCAGGGACATTCTGCCAGCCACAGTGCTCTTCCATGCTGACAGCCCAGTGACCTCCACTTCAGCAAAAGTTTAAGAATCTGTCCAGTCTCAGAGAGGAGATAAGGCACTCAGGAGGAAATAATGCAGCATATGGAATGAATAAAATTTAGTAAATAGTAAAATTTAGGAGGACCATGATTTAAACATAAAAGTCTTCTTTGGAGGATAGCTGGATCCAAGGAAAAACAAACAAACAAACAAACAAAAAACAGAGGATGAATATAAAGATAGTTATTTCCTAGCAACAAATATGTAGCTAATTCTGAGATGCTTTAGTATCTGAAAAAAAAAAAAAAAAATAATGAAACAGTTTATGAAAGGTGTGGATTTGGGTGTCATTTCTGAAGCATTTAAACCTACTTAAATTTTTTTAAAAATTTGTTTATCTACATTATCTAAATATAAGTTTTCATATATTACCCTGCTAATCTTTCATTTTAATAATCTCTCTTTCTCTCTTATGTACACACACACATACATACAGAAAACATATTTGTATGATGTGTGTTTGTCTGTGTGTGTTTGCATACGTACAAATATATAGCATATATTAAAAAAATATATCTAGTCTTCCCTTTTTTAGGGGGGACAAAGCAGAAGTGACTCTTTAGTTGTACACTCTCTGTGAAAAGACTAAGAATATAAATTAATCATTTGCAGATTTTTTTTAATGAAAGTTATAGAAAAGAATATTAGTTATCTATAATGCTGGGTCTCTTATTTGAAATATCTTTTGTAGACCACAGATTTGCCTACACTTCGAATCCTAGTTATATATGAGTAAACTCAAAATACTTTTAATGGTTTAAATAAGGTGCTTTTGGGTTTCTATGGATTGAAATTGAGATTTTAGGTTCTTTTGGAGTTATAAATCAAAGGTAAAGCCAGAATCTTTTAATTCATTGCTTAACTTATATTAAATGTATTAAGAATCGGTCATAAGCAATGAGGAAAATTGTTAGAAAACTTATTTGTTTTTCTCATTCCTTCTTCTGATATTTGTATAAAGACTAGCAATTTTTTTAGTAAGCTAATATTCAAATAAAAATTATCACATACACTTTAAAGCATATATTGCAAAAAAAAGGTGCACTTCTAATGGCATTTTGGACCCTCATTCCTTCCTAACAACTTTCAAAAAGTAGTCTTCTGTGATATGTATGAAATGTTCAATTCATACATATAAATCAAGTACATACATTTCTTTCCATCTTGAGAGGATTCATTAAAGGTTTTAATGTTTAAATAATAAATTTTTGATCAGGAGAAGTCAGTAGAAATTGCCAAATGACCTTGATAGATTTTGCATTTTCATTTCACATTTCTTCAGTTGGTTATGATACTGCTTAGACAAGTACCTTTTTGTTATTAATTTGTGAAAAAAAATTAGTGATCTCTGTAACTGTAAACATGAAATGCTTTTCTTAACTATCTAAAATCCCTCCTTCTTGCATTAGTACAAAAAACAATGAGTAAAAGATCATAGCTATACAATACAATAATTATTTTATATAACATTATTTAACGCATATTTTTTGTTTATATATATCCGGGGGAAGATAAAGATGTATACGTACCAATAAATTGTATGACAATATTGATGAAAACAAGTAAAACCAATAGTGATAGTTGATTGAAACAAACAGGTAGTTGACTTCACAGAATCATGTGAGCTGTCAGGACTGCTAGGGTCCAGCTTGTCTGGCGAGGAAAGAATGTTGTTGCCTGTAGCTTCTCACTTTACTAGCTTCGCACTGCTGGCCCCGCTGCCACTGAGATTTGGAAACAGGGGTTCTAGCAAATTCTGAATATAAGTTTACTTACCTGTAAATGACCCCAAAACCTTGGGTCAGTCTTACAGAGAATGCTTACTGTTGAAGTCCAATTCATGTGTGATTCAACATGGAGGAGATTGTTAGAAAAAATACCATTATGTTATGGTTTTAAGAAATTCCAAATACCAAACAATTTAAGAAAAAATACCAAATGTAAATGAGGAAAATTAAGGGTGATCATTAGATATTTCCAGCTGATAAAGAATGCTTCATCAAAAGTAGCTTTAAAAAAAAAGTAAAAAAGCTATTTTATCACGTACAAAAAAATACTATTATGGTAAAGACTCATTAAAAAGAAGCAGGAGGACGGGAAAGATTACTGCTATTAAATTGGTTCACTTCAAAACCAAATTATTTTTTCCTTTCACATCTTTGTTGGAAATCCAGCTTGTGATAAGGCTTTTATATGTCAATGATGTTTTTGTGCTCTTTTGCATTGTAATGATGCTATGCTGTAATGATTTTTGATGTCATTACAGCAGAGGAACAGATGCTTCAATTAAGACCACTAAATGGAATTCACTCTGTTCAGATTCATTCATCCCATGTGAAATTTTACTGCCCTGTGTAGTATTTATGATATCACTGGTCGAAAGAGGATCAATTATAAAGCAGAGCAGTGTAGTGGTATAAGATGCAAGATGTCAAAGAAATTGAAATATTGTTTTCTCTTGAAACACGGTAAAATATAATGGAGCTCATTTGCCTTTCCCGTGAAAAATTCTATGCTGAAAAATGGAACTACAGCTGAAACAGATTAGCAAAATTTTTCACCCACACTTTGTAGATTTTGCAGGTGCTAGTGACAAAGCAGGGAGAACAGAGGTATTAATTTCAATGATATCCATGATACTTCATATAGACTTTCTATTCTAAAGCACAGGAATGTTTCTAACATGATTACATAATTATTTGAATGTTATGGCAAAGCACTTATCCTTTTTTTTTTTTTTTAAACAGTGATTGATTACTGTAGTACTGTCATCGCTAGAATCAAATTCACTAATTTATTAGTGTGAGAGAGCTAATTTTCTGACTAAACACAAAAGTCCAAACGTACTAAAAATTTTCTTTTTTTTATAAGTGTTTGGTTTCAAAATTCACTTATATAATACAGAGTTGTTTCTACTTCTACAAGTGATGATTCAGTGGTCATTTTACCCCACAAAGTTTGTACTCGTCAATGAACAGATGATCTCTAGGAATAAATCTGACGCTCAGCTCTTTTGCTGTTATCGTCTCAAACTATGAAAATTATTTCCAAGTTATAGATTAATTTCTAAGATGTTTTAGATTTATTCTAGAATGAATCATTATTTTTTTCTGAATATTTTGTAGATGACTGGGGAGGAATAACCCTAGACATGCCTACAGGCTGGGGACCGACCTCCTGGAGAGCAGCCCCACAGAGAGGGACCTGGGCGTCATGGTGGACGACAAGTCGACCATGAGGCAGCAGTGTGCCCTCGTGGCCAAGAAGGCCAATGGGACCTTGGGGTGCATTAAGCAGAGCGTCTGCAGCAGGTCGAGGGAGGTGATTCTGCCCCTCTACTCAGCCCTGGTGAGGCCGCACCTCGAGTACTGTGTGCAGTTCTGGGCTCCCCAGTGCAGGAGGGATGTGGAGCTGCTAGAGAGAGTCCAGCGCAGGGCTACAAAGATGATTAGGGGTCTGGAACATCTGCCCTATGAGCAAAGGCTGAGAGAGCTGGGCCTCTTCAGCCTGGAGAAGAGAAGACTGAGAGGGGACCTGATTAATGTATATAAATATCTCAAGACAGGGAGTGAGGAGGAGGGGGCTGGCCTCTTCTCAGTGGTGGCCAGTGATAGAACTAGGGGAAACGGCCACAAATTGAGGCACCAAAAGTTCCACAGGAACTTGAGAAAGAATTTCTTAACAGTGAGGGTGACAGAGCACTGGAACAGGCTGCCCAGAGAGGTGGTGGAGTCTCCTTCTCTGGAGATCTTCAAAACCAGCCTGGACATCACCCTGTGCCACATGCTCTAGGGGACCCTGCGTGTGCAGGGGGTTTGGACTAGATGACCTCTACAGGTCCCTTCCAACCCTAGCCATTCTATGATTCTATGACTAGTGCAAGGAAGCATTATTATGACTTGCTACCCCTATGGGGTACTATACTTGTTGGATGCAGGGAAGCTTTTCATAAATAGTGATACATGGACTAAAAAATGATTTTTTTCTATTAACTCCCACCACTACTAGTAAGATTTCTGTTTAGACAATTACTGCTGTGAGACAAAAATGTCAATTTATCTTGAGTGAATTAAGGCTTAATTAACCTTACATTCCCTCAAGGCCATTGATCTAGAAACAGCAAGTCAGTAATTGAATATTGCAGCTACCACAGTCCCCAGTTTCTAAAAACATGTGATTCCTTTTCCAGACTATCAAGAGTGTATATTCTGGCTTATAACAACCCTTTTACTACAGCTTTCAGTTAATCTCAAAATTCAAATGCATAATAGTTGTAGGATAAAAACACTCTATGTTACATAATGTTTTCATAGGATTAAATTATTTTGGTTTTCTATACTGTTATTTAGTAGTTGAATAGATTTTATAGTTATATTAGCATAGATGAAGTTTGGAGAACAAATTCTGTTATAGGATGTGTTGAAAGGGAGCAAACCGTATTTGTCTTTTTTGTAGTACTATGTTCCTTCCTTGTAAAGCCAGCCATCTATACTAAATACAAATAATCTATATTCCTCATCTTCCAAATGCTGGAGAGAGTCCCACATTTGCAGGGCTTTGTTCAGATTATTTAAAATGGCTTATGACAACATATCCATTACGGACATATACAATCAAAGCAGATATATCTCTATGTTGCTTTGGAATGGCATAAGACAACTTTGGTCTTCATTGATGCAATTTTATAATACTATGTAGAACATGCATATTAATTAGCTTTTCTTGTAATACTCATAATGTGTGTCGTTTGACCTGAGCACACCCACTATATATTTTAATCAGATATTTTATTTTACTTTTGTTGCTTAATCATTACTGAGAAACATAAGCCTCTGCATAATAACTTAGACTGCTGTCCTAACTGCTTTTATGAGAACATCCTCAAGGTATTTTGCTGCAGAAGAATTGCTTCCCTGTTATCCAGGCATTTCTTACTAGATTTTGTTAGAGTTGCCATTTGGATCTTTAAGTGATCTCACTGTGTTTGGTGCTGTTCTCAGTCTTTATATACCTTTCTTTTAAATCTTTTCTGTATCAAAGATCTTTTCTGTAGCAAAGATGTCCTAAGCACAGCAAAAGGACAGTAAGATATCACACAGACTTTCTGAATAATGGGATTCAATGAGACTGCTTCTCTCTCTGAACTTAGAGGTTTTCACTTACCTTCATCCGTTCACGACGGATGCATATTGAGGTCATAGTTCTGTAAAGATTTTAGTTGACATAAGATTAAATTTAATCTTCAGAACTGACAGTTAGCTAATGCTTTGTATTGTTGTTCCAGATCTAAATAGAAACACAGGGCCAAATTTCAACAGCCATAATTTTGGCAAACCTTTTGACTTGCATTCTTAGGACTGAACTTAATATCCCCAACCAGCTTTATAGCACGTTTCAAAAGCAACCCACATGGCTGCATTTGCTTTCTTATCTGAAGACAGCCAGGCATAGTCTGATCTGGCTTCAGCTAGGTCAAATGTTTCTCTCCATTACTTTCCCTACCACAGTAAGAATGTGGCATTTCAATATTCAGGGATGTCAATGGCTGATGGAGTCAAAACTCTTTCTTCTAGTCTTTTTAAATAGCATAGAAACACAAAACAAGCCTTCTCTTTCAAACATATACAAACTCCTGAAACTGAAGCGCTGTAGATATTTTGGATTTATAAGTTGCTGTCATCTATGAGAAAGAACTACCGAATAGCTATTGGAAATCAAATAATTTCAAAATATAAACTATCTTTCAGAAAAAAAAAAAGTGTATGTAATTGAGCTAGTATTACATTACCTTGTCCGCTTTGCATAGTAAGACCCTGTTAAACACATCGTAGTTCATCATCAATGCACAAAACTTTACAAGAAACACTCCACCCTGTTAGAAAAATGTCTTTGTGAAAATACCTACTCACTAGTTCTGGGTTCAGTCTGTTCCCTTTAAGAGTAATTACTTCAGCCATTGGCCCTTTTGCTCCTGCCAGGGTTGGCTGATAATCTGGCAGAACATTGTGATCCATGGTTCTGAAGAGTCCTTGTAAATCCAGTGTCATTGGCCTGAAAGTCTTCACTCTGTACACACACAAGAGCAGATAATGAATAGTCATAAATGTTCATCAAAGAACACTTGAGTAAAGAATTACTTCAATTTGTGTGTGTGTCAAAATAACCTCTTTGCTGTATGCCAGACTCAATCTCCTTCAAGTCCCGTATCTTGTCTCGAACGGCATACATTGCATGCATATTCTCAGATGTTATGCTGCTGGTGCAACACTTTTTATCTAGCAGGTGGCTGACTAATGAAAACACATTTAGAACAGATGCAGACCAGCATTTACAGATGCAGGCTGCATTCCTGGGAATGAATCTTTAAAAATAGATTAAGCCTTCTACTTTGTATCACCACATACATCACATGTAGGAGGCTTCTAGCTGTCATAGGTGTGAGGAGTATACAGCCTTAGACATTTTGCATGGACACAGGAAGGCGTGTTAGATCATTACAGGGGCAATTTTGGCTAAACTGAAGCTTTATTGTCATTTGTCTCTCATTTCATTCATAGGTCACAATGAGTTTAATCATAACATTCAAAGAAAGGTGGTTCTTGCTAGCTTTCTGAGAAAATGAATATATTAGAAACTCAATATTAAATTCTTCTGATTTATTCTTTTGAGAGCTCCAAACTATTAATTCTTACGCATCGTTTCTGTAAGAGAGTTAATCAAAGGCAAAAAGTGTTCAGTGACATGTTTCCTCTCAAAAGGAAAAAAAAAAAAAAGAAGAAAAAAGAAAAAAAGAAAAGACCAGAACCTGTCTAAACACAATTTTAGGAAATTTAAATTTGCTAAGCATTTCAGGCTTTTTGCTGCTAGGTTCTACCTGGAAAATTACTATTTTTTTAAAATTTGGATAAATGTGTATTATCTTAGCATTCATATTAAGATATATCTGTTTGCTGAAGCCTTTTTAAGTGCACCGATGTGTGCACTTCTTTTATACTGAGTGTAAAGAATATGATGAAATTGAGATGGTATAATGGAGGGTAAAATAAAATTTTAAAAAAGGATGTTTTTTCTTTTGTCATTTCTGTTGCACTGCACAGGAAATGTGTACATATGTTCTTAAACATGTACAACTTACAGATCTTACAGCAAATGCACATCTTCACATATACAGAGCCTTTCTAGTTGATTACTTAAACCTGAAAATACAGTAGCACAAAAAAAAAGAGGAGAAGAGGAGAGCAACTTGAGAAGAAGGACATCTAGAAAAAAGTAAGTTTAAACATAAGGACATAAGACTTCTTTATTTTTAAAATAAAGATTCGCATTGAAGAGAATGAAGTGAAATATCTAAGCAAATAGTTAATATTTTTGTTAATTGTTAAGTTTTGATGGACAATCAGCATTTTAGGGCTCTAAACAATTGTAAAACTTCTTAGGTTGACTAAGGTTCACTGTAAAATGTTATGTAACATTTAGCTATAATACTTTGCATCAAATGCAATCAGACTTAAGGTTCTCAAGCTTGGAGTTGTATGCTCACCTAGATTGACAGTATATTTAAGTAATAAAGGGAATGACATAAGCAGGTTCTGCAGGTTCTGTTCAGGTATATCATCGATCTTTTTGATATGCCACAGCCCTGTTAAAAAAGTTGTCTGATTCATTCAATGTTAAGTTTCATTTTCCAGTTCTGACATAAATGTCAGTAAAACCATAGGCTAACAGAATCACTTCTAATAGGGTGTGATTCAGTCTAAATAAATATCATTTGAAGTCACAAGCCCTCCTATTCACTGCAAAAGTTCTGAACCACGTTCATATAAACAGACTGTTTTATTGTTTTCTATTTTTTTCTTCTTTTATTTCCTTTTTTTTTTTTTCTTTTTCCATTCACATAGGTTTTTGGCATGTGTCACCTGCCTCTGCTTTCAGACGTACTATTTCTTGTTACTATTACTATTACTCTTCTCATCTTCTGTAGGATTAAATACAGTCTAAAAGTTAACATTATTGTCAGCTAGGTCTAATTTATGTTACCCTATTCAATCAGGGGCTGTACTGTTGTAATTTTAGTCTTCTAAGAGAATTTCTGTGACTATGAAGGATATGCTTTATGGGATGCCTCTTATGTGCAATATATGATAGTCCTATACTAAAGCCAAAAAGACTATTACATCTTTGTGGTGCAAAGTAGTAGAAAATGGGGTTACTAACTCAGATCCTCATGATTTCCTCTGTCATTTTGTTATTGCCTTCAGCGTTCAACAGTAAACACCCTCACACTCTGAGTGCCCTGCACTTTTTCAGGGAAATAGAACTGCAGAGTGGCATGAGAAGCATCCTTGATGGTGTGATTGCCTTAAAAGGAAAATAGGTAATGTCCAAATAAATGACTGTCTATGAAAAACATGTTGGTGGAAGAACAATAAGAAAGACTGAGGTCTGCTAGAGGGATGAAACAAAGAAACTAAGCTGCTAGGACTTTAACAACACCTACCAAGTCAGAGATTATGTAGCAAGAACTAGCAGGAATCCTGCTGAGGAGTCATAAGCCTGGTCAGGTTTGTAGCTGTTCAGATTACTCTTATTTGCCAGTTGGTTACAATAAATCTCCAATTAAGCTGGAAAATCTCAATTACTATTTTCTCAGGTAGTCATTTATATATTCCAAAACTTGAGGAAAACTTGAGAAGCATATCCACAGAAGCTTTGAAAAACATGAAATCTAATAAGCAGTTGACATATTCAACTAGTTTTGGGAAATACAACTATATAGTTTCTCCATAACTTCTTTCACTCATGTACTGTACTTCATTGTGTGATGTAGTCAGATTCTTAAACTTGACTAGTTTTTGAAATCTAATTATTTTCTTGGATATAGTATAGGTGTTTGATGAAGTTTCTGAACTAGACATTATTCACATGCTGTTTTGGTACTACTCTACTTGACTAGTGCACCTACAAAAACAGAGCAACATACACATTGTATATCTGATTATATTTGGTTTCTCTTCCATTAGGCAATCTTATGAGATCTCATAAGTCTGTTTCACTCAGTAGATAGTTTTGGAGATAGTGGTAGTTTCAAATACGATCTAATATTTGATAACTTTTTTTTGTATGAAGTCCTACCTCTAAAAATAATAAATATGCATAATTTTAGCCATCTTTCAGGGAAATAATGCAATTCTAAAAATAGCTCTGAAATATTTTAAAGAAGTTGAAGGAGTATATTCTTTTTCATATAGGCATGGATACTGTAACAAAGTAGTCAATGGAGATGATGCCAATCTGAAAACATACACTACTTTTTCCATAAAGAATGGAATTTGATTGCAAGACAGGGTAAGTGGAATTCTTTCTAAAGGAGTAGATTTACTTTTCTTAACATAAGCAGAATTAACAGCATCTTTTCAATACATGCCTACCATAGTGGATTTCTTACATTTCATAGTGCCCTGTTATTAACTATGTCTGATAGAATTTTTACTACTACTGAACTCCAATGATTTGTTAGACAAAAAGAAGCCCTCACTATACACTTAGTTAAAAAGAAAAACTTCAAATCTGCATACGTGCACATGCTGATCCTCACTTAGTTTCAGTCATAAGACAGAATCTACTTGTTAAGTAACCACACGTCTTGCCAACAAATTCACATCTACCAAGCTACTAGTGCTCTCTATGATGTCAGAATTTACTGTCAAAGCATAATAACACTTACTCTAAGCCAATATAATTGCCATTTAAAAGCTTTTTTTTTTTTTTTTTTTGTGGTTCCATCACATTTTCTTTATTTGCAGGTTCTTTGCTAAATCAAATACTTCTTACTTCTTATACAAGGATGGAACCACAAGAAAAGAAAATTATATCAAATGCTGGGATATCAAACTTTAAAGACACCAAAAACTCTGCAGCATTAAAACTGCACATATATATACACATACCTATAACTTCAAAAAAACCCCCTGCCATCCAGAGACCGGTGAAAAGGAAGAAAAGGTATGGATCTTGCCTGCAAAGAAGTGAAATAACGCAGACAGCCATGACTAATGCTGAGATAAAACAGTCATTCAATTAAAAGACTTAAGGAAGGAAAACTCCTTCATATCCTGTACCTGGTCCAAATATTTTCTCTGTCTCTCTTGTTCCCCTTGAGATTTAGTGGCCACTCCAAAGCAGTCTACCCCTCACTAAAATAGAAAAAAAAAAGTATTCCCAAAGCAACAGAGAGAATCTTTCTGCATTCCTAGCATGGTTAATAAGCAATGTAACCCAGCAACCAAAGAGAGAAATTCTTCAGATTCAAACAATGAGGTTACTGCTACCTTCAGACCTTGACAGTTCCCCAAAACTAACAAGCAAGAAAACAAAATCTCAAATAACACAGCAGAAGTCAGTACTTGGGCATATAAGACACTTAGATATTGCTTTAATATACACATTCTGTACATTTTCAAACAATCAAATCACTAAGCAGTTTATTCAAACAGCAAATTCATTTTTTTTTTCTACAGACCCAGTCAAGATTTATCAGTTAATATTTATTTCTATTGTGACTTCTGCTGAAAAAAGAAATGACAGAAAAAAATACAAGAAGAGCATATTAAAGGATATCTTTGATATCTCATACCTTTCTATTTTTATAAATCATGCCAAATTTCATAAACAAATGTTTAAATCATATTAGTAAGCACATACAAGAAAAAAAAAATATATATATATAGTGGTGAAATAACAGAAATAACAGAGGTTCAGAGGGGCTAGATGCCACACTGTAGAGACTGCAGTCTTCAAGTGGTGTTCAACAGCTGATTATACACACATGAATATATCTGGGGAAGGAGTATAAATAGATGCCAAGCCCTAAAATCTTTCTCTGACTGACATTTTGGCTATTACCAGTAGATGGCTGCAATTTCTAGTTGCTGAAACGGTTCACTCATAACTATTCAGTTGCAAACAGCTGCTGGGAATAAGACAACGACTAGCTGTATCTTGAAGGCTGTTGCTGCCGGGCTTGGCTGTGTAACCAAAAGATAAGTATCGGAAAAAAGTAGAAACGTATAGACTGTTTCCATGTTGTTCTCTACTTGTAGGACTCAGCAACATTTATTTATAAACTCTGCTTCTCAGTGGTCTTTCTTATTGCCTTCTTATGTTTGCCACAAAGTCACATGCGCGGCACTGTTAACACATATCCTTCCTTACTAACTCTTCTAAGAAATTTTCCTCTTTTTTTTTTTTTTTTTTTTTTTTTGGCTTTGATTAATGTGGTTGTGAACATATTGAACATATTATGGACATATACAGAATTAAATTTCTATATTCTGAATGGTCAGTAATGTCCACTTTTAGCTAGGCCTTCCAGTTTATAATTCATACAGGCTCTAGTAGCATGTTATTAACATACATTAACAATTGTTTGTAACACCAATGTGAGATGAAGGAGATTAAAAAGGTGATGGGATTCTCCCATTTCATAAATGAAATTCCACAGACTTTTATAGAGTCCACTTTATGTTGATGTTCATTGGACTTTTTCCTTCATGTTGTTCTTGAAAACACCACTAATCTCTATGCTTCACCTCAGAATCATGGCTTCTTAGTCCTGCAATGTCATATCATCTCGTAGCCCTCCCTACACCAAGCAGCTAGATGGGAAAATGTGGATTGCTGAATGTATATTAGTTCATAATAGTTTAATAACATTCAGAGATTTGATTTTTATCATTAAACTGTGTTGTGATATTGAAAAGTAGAAACAAGTATTTGTAATATGCACTACATTACAAAGAGGACTGCAAAACAAGACAGTGGTAGAACCTTTCACAAAGTGGCAGTTGCTGATTTTCACATCAAAAACAAAAATAAAATACAAAAGCACACTCCGCCATAACAAACTCTATTATTCCCTGATAACTTTTGCCAATGAAAGAAGACATGAAAAAATAAATTTTGTATGCAGTCTACCAATGTTGCCATAGTACAAAAAAAAAAATGTCAGGGCAGTTTTTAGAATATTAACAGCCTTTAAAACTGTTAAAAAATTAAAAGCCACAAATTCGACCTTAAAAGCCTGCCTTTTTTGGTGACACTTCAATATCTTCTTCACCTACTCTGTAATTCTACTACTGAAGTTAGAGAACTAGAATTGTAGACTGTTGGGGACCACCCCAGTCCCCCCCCATTTGTCTCCTATAGTGCTCAAGATAGGCCTTATAGTGATTGTATAGACTCCACGCCCCATTTGTTTATATTTGTTATATTTAATTGTTGAGTACTGTTTATTTCATTACATTTGTGCTGTAGAACCTTCCCAAACCCCCTCGATCCTTCCCCTCACGCACCTGTCCCCGTCAATCATCTGTTGCACCCTCCTCTCGACCAATCCTTCCCTGGGAACGTTCCTCCCCACCAATCCCCTTGTAGAATCCCTGTTGTGCTGTTCCAATCATTTTGCTTGTTCTGTTTGCGTTTCTTATATAAGCTTTGTTCGTCATAAAATAAAGGTTCCATCTTGCCTGTTAGTTTGCTTGTGTGTCCCTCTTTCGTGGTTGATTGAAGTGTGGATGCGTGAGTGTGTGTAGGTGGGACCCCCCTTGTGTGTGAGCCATTCCCTGTGCCTCCCCTTCGTCGAGATCCCTGTCCTTCGTGCTTCCTGAACTTCCCGTGATTATCCCTGGGATCGTCGTCTGGCATTTAAAGCAGCACCGCCGAGGCCGTGCCTCCCGACTGAGCTGCCGTAAGGGTAACATCAGGCCTAGGGTGAGGATCCTCAGGCGGGCGCGGCTTTAGTAGACCAGACTGGGACTTTGGCTTAAGGAGTTGGAATGAGTAGAATGTTCTCTATGAAAGACTCACACTTGGAATAAAATAAACCTTCCCTAGCAATTTCAGAAGTCAATTGTGAAGAATCTTGAAAAATATAAGGGCAATGGATTTTGCTATCTGTTATGTATGAGGAAGGGTATGACTGTGGTGAGTCAGGAATTAAAACTGCTATTTAATTGTCTCTTGCTCTTGGAACATGTGCCAAAGACACCTGTATCTTTGAGGAGCTTTCCTTGCCTTTTTTTTTTTTTTTTTTTTTTGGATGGGGGGAGAGGGGGAGATGAGGAGCGAGAGGCGTTCCTCCATTTTTGTATGAATGTAATAATTAAATCAATTCAAGTACTGAAGTAAATAGTAGATAATACCTGGAAAACAGACAGAAAAAAATAAATACAAAGATACTTTGTGAAAGCGAAATAACTCTACCTCTCTTTTATGTAAAATACTACTGGCAAACATAAGACAGTGAAAAAATTGTCACATTTTCAAAAGGAAAATAAGAGCCTTCTAGTGCTTTTTATTTTTAATCAGATACTAGCAAATAATCTGTTAAATTGTGTAAAGGTTTTCATTAATTTCCTGCAACTTTGTTTTCTTTCTAAAGGAATTACTGAGCAAGAAAGGTGACACTTGGTCTTACCCATCCCCTCTAAATCCCCTGATTGCTTTTCAAAACATGTGTGTCAATTATTCTACTAAGTGTGGAAAAAGTAGTCTGAAACATTGTTAAATGAACTATATGAAGCTTTGAGGAGGCACAGTAGGTGGCTAAAGTGAGAATTAAAAATGCCATGTTCCTGAAGCTCACACATTTTTAATATTCCCCTTCAAAGCTAGCAATGGTGGCAAGATCATTCTAGCCTTATGATATAATTAATTGCTGTAATTCCAGACATTTCAAAAGTGAACAAGCTCTTCATAGTATGCTAATGAGAAAGAGCTTGATGGAACTAAACATTTTGCTTTCATACAGATTTGGAAAATATTGTTGGAGATGAAGGCATAGGCTGATTCTCCTCCTGATTTTCAACACAGAGTGTAAATTCTGGCTGTTGCTTGCAAACAAGCAACCCCACGAACTTCAAGGCTATTTGTTGTTTTTAGATGACTATCTTACTACTCCTTCTCTCCTCTCCTCTCTGATCTACTCCAACCTGTCTCTTGGTTCTGTTTCTGCCAATGCCTCCAAAGAAACAACTCTTTTCTATCTAACCTAATATACAAAGTCTGTTCAGTATGACACACTAGTGAGCAATTCACTCTTTTTCTTCTGATCACCAGAGGACTTTCTTAATGCTGTAGCTGCTCTGAATTTCCTCACTCCTCAGCTTGCTTTCTCAGCATTTTCCTGGAAGGAATAGATGACAGTGGATTTATAAACATTTGATATGCATGGAAATTAAAATATCATTTTGGTGAGTGCTATAGTAACTCTTATGCTATACTATCATTATTTGATTGGATGAGCATGTTTATACTTTCAAAGAAGTTACAGAGACTCAAACAGTCCAAAAAGGAAGAAGGAAGGTTTAAGACTGGTAGAAGATTAGTGACTTCTGGAGGATTTTAAGCTTTTTTCTTTCTGAACAGCCCAGGACTTGGGTGAAGTGCTATTGCTAGAGAAAACAGACTACTGCAAGATTTACTGGCTGGGTGCACAGTTAAAATTTTATTTTCTCTTGTCATCGTCATACAAGGTAATTGTAAAGGTAATACTTGTTGTGAAAAGGTGAGGTCAGATTCTCATCTGGCTCATACATTTGCCTCTGTGCCAGGGCTGAGCCAGAAGGTTGGGGAATGTTGTGTCAAGCAGTATCCCATTCCAAGTAAAATATACCAAGTACACTGCATTTACTACTCTGTAACTTTCTGTCATCACGGCAGTCATTAACACAAAGTAACACTTGTTTATACATGGTTCTGTTCTGAAGGCCTCACTCATATACTTGTCTGATATATTTACTTGTGCCCATGCCAAGGTGCTTAGGCTATGTGGTATTAAGAATTCTCTCCCCACATACACTTTAAAATCACAGAAGTGATAGCTGATTCCAACTGCCAGTTGGTCTGGTGGATGAACCTTATGATTGCCATAACAGTAAAGAGGCAAGCTGCCTCTCAAGTAAATCGTATAATCTCCATATCAGCTTTTTAAGCATGAAGCAGTTATTCTTTTCTCTAGTTCCAGTGGAAGCTCTAATGCTTTTTAAGTTGGCAGGAATCTCAACAAAAATCTTTTTTCAAGACTTAAGTGTGTTTGTCTGTATAGCACAAGGGACATTTAAGAAAGCAATATTGCAGAAAACAGGAACAGTAGAGGTTATTCATTATTAACATGGTACTAAAAAAACAAGAATATTTTGTCATTAAATGACAAGGAAAAAATAGTCCATTATATTGCTACTTTCTCCTTTATGTCCATTTTATGGTTACTCCAAATTACCATGCATCTATCTTTGAGATTTTAGGGACAGCCCGCTAAATCCTCAGTGAAAACTTACTGTGCGGGCACTACACGCTCCTGGTTCTCCTGTATTTGATGCTGGGTGTGCTGTTAGTATTTACTCCATCTGCCTTTAGCACAAGAAGGAAATAAGTTTCTGAAAGACTTTACCATATTTTATGTACATCTGATGAGGGAGGACGAAGCCTACTGTCTCCAAGGTAATAGAAACCTCTGGCTATAGCATTAGAAAATGAATCTGTCAGTCTTTTCTCCACACTAACTTCATCTCCCTTTTCTAGGAACATGTATGAAATAAAATGAGACTAGTTGTCATGTGTTGCAGGAGTGTGCTCACAACAATTGAACTTATCTGAGTGTATCCTTTGTTCCTAGTTTTACTATTAGCAGAATAGCTCTCCCATGATGTTATTCTTTGCTAAATCATGAGAGACAGTAAGAGGGTATCTTATATCACAAAGATCAAGTGAATTTGAAACATTTTAATTAATTTCAACAGGCCTGAATTTGGATGTAAGTTTGTGCACACAAAAAGATAAGCAAATAAAGAATGTATTCAAGCTAAAAGACTATAGAAAGACTAAAGCATGGATGATCTGAACAACTGCAAAGTTTTTCTTCTTATTATTTCCACTTCATAGGTAAAAAAATACTTCTGCATTTAATGTGTTGTATCTCTCTGACAACACAAACCACCACTCAATACTGTAAATATCTGTATAGTCTGCAGGGGAAGACTGGAAATTTTTAGTGCAATAAGTATTTTTCATTTCAGATAGCTAAGAAAGATTGTTATGGTCAACAGTTTCTTCATCTGCAGGACTCTCATCTGTAGTGTCAGTTCTCATTCAAATATGCAACCAGAGATAGAGTCAGTGAGGCAGTTGTTGTTGAAATATTACCATTTCTTCATATCTTTAACCTTTATGTCTGTCTTGCAGTGTAAGTAAACATCATCAAATGCTCATTTTTCTGTGGTTGTTCTGGAAGAGAATGATACAGAACATTTGGCTGAGCAGGACTGAGATGATGGCAGCAGTAGATATTTAAAAGAACCAGATCTCTTCCCAGCAACTCTTTGGAGGATCTATTGCCTAAGATGATTCTACTCTTATCTGAAACAAAAGTTTCTCTCATAAGCGCATCAAGCAGAGGTTTGCTCTGCACTGATAACTCAACATGTGTAGCTTCCATTTCAAAGAACTTAGTTATCTGCTCTAATTTATTATTTTGAGTTCTAATAAGTCCGTCTTCAGAGATAAGTTGTCTTTGGTGTCTTTTGCCACGTCTACTTATGGTAAAAGGCAGACAGTCTGACCCCAGAGCTTAGGCCGAATAAGGAGAATCTTGGCAGATAAAACAAAACAACTAACAACTCACCAACCAGTCAACCAACCAACAAAAAAATGTTGTTTTCCCCATTTTGGAATCTCCTAGTCATGATCAGTTGAGGATGTTTTGGTTGACAGCAAAAGATATACATATTTTTCCCATATTGATTAGGAATTAGAATATTTTTTTTAAGATGTGAGTAACTGCTTTAAGATGTTACCAAGTGTTTATATCTGAAATTAACTCCAGCTCTGGGTGAAGAAATAGTTACATAGATCAATTTACATCTAATGAATATTGATTCACTACAGAGGCATTTTGGGGATTATACTAATTTTTATTTTGCTCTCAAAAGTAATTTAAGGAGCACCATTTGACTTGTAGCCCCATAAACTAGAACATTTCTGACAAATGTGACTTCAGTAACAAACTTATGTCTTACAACTTTTTACATCCTTTTCTTGTAGGCTTATTTCAATAAGATTATCATTGGAAAATTTCAAGATGATATTTGGATAAGACTTTAAAATTTTACATAGATATTATACTTTTTTTTTACTTTGTTTTGCAATAGGAGATTATCAAGGATATATGAATTTACATTAAAAGTAGGGGACATTATCCCATTAGATATTTCAAAACACAGGAAGAACATGCCATAAAATAAGAAATCAGATCAGATGCAGCAATTCATCTGGAATTTCTTTTTCTTTACAGCCTAAATTAATTTCAGTGTAAGGGTGAGTTCTGCAAGGATGGATCGTATGCAATTTCTTTAAGATAAATTTATTGTTATCATTTTATATATCTGTATTGTCACTGTCTTCTCTTCCCCCCTTCCATGAAAATAGTGATACTATATATATATATATACACACACACATATATATAAGAAAACAAACAATCCCTTTTCAAAAGGTGAAACAAACAATGAATCCCCCAAAACTTATAATCAGAGAAAGACTGGAGAGCAAGAAGAAAAATAATAGCTATCTGACAGTTGCTCTAGACCTGTTCTAATAGACCCACTCAGCACAAGAATATATGAACGAATTTTGTATCAAATTTATAGTTCAAAAATTATTTAAAATGTAGAAAACCAAAATACTCAGGAGTTATACTTACTTTGTATTTAAAAAGTTTCACTTTCAGTCTCAAGGTTAACAAAAATGTGGAATATCTTTAATATAAAATGTTCAATATATGGCTTGATTTTTTACTGTAAAATAATCTTTTACTATAAAACCAAGAAATCTCAAGGATCACAATTTTTAAATTGCAAACTATAGATTTTCAATTATGAATGCAAAATTTTATCATCTTCAACCTGATAGTATGTCATAAGGTCCTTGATAAACCCATTATTTATGTTTTTATGGCAATAGTTGACACCAACTAGTTTTCTATTTTTTCTGCACAGTAATAGAAGATAGAACAGTAATTCCAGATGTATCTCTCTACTTTTCAGGCCTCTTTCACCGCATGCAAGAATAATTCATAAGAGAAATATATGTGAGTTACATATTTGCTAATATGAATGGTAAGCTAACACCCTACTAAGATAATTGGACTAACAGCATAGTGTCTTCCTGAATATTTTTGCTAGTCAGACAGTTATCAATCAAATGGGGATATATTGTCCTCAAAACCTGTTGAAAAAGCCTGGTGGGACACTTGTTTTTGCTGAATTGCCGACATCCTCCTATTTTATTTTCTTTTTTCCTCCTCCTTTCAACTTTATACTCTTTCCTGACAGTATTTTTCTTTAAGTCTTGAGTTACTGTAAGTCTCAATTGTTTCATTTCCGCCTATGTTTTTACTCTCTTTATCTTGCAAGGCCGTGGCTTACATACTCTCTTGTAGCTCTATAACACTTTTTCTCAGTAAAGATAATCCAAGGTCACACATCTGTCCTGCATCAGAATAACCTCAGGTCATAGACAACTGAACCCTAGGGGCTGTGAGCTAGACAGAAGTCAAATCAAATCCCACTGGTTGTATGTAATTCTTCTATTGATTAAAGATGAAAGTAACCTATCTCATGGACCTTTAAAGTACATGATATTTAAAGGAATTGTCAGTTTGTGATAAGACTTCTTCTTCTACTCTACTATTAAGCCAATTTCAAAGAAATGCAAATATATACTTTGGTCTTAATATTGCAAACAAGAATATTGTATGAAAGTGTGGTGTTACGTGCAAGGCAAAACTGGGGGAAAATTGGCAGGTAAGCACAGTGTTAATTAGATTCTAACCCATGCTATCAAAACATAATGATCCATGTTCCAGGACAATAGAATGTTGATAAAAAGGTTGTCTTTCTGCTAACTTTATGAGGTCATGAGGAGTTCTGGCGTCTACAAAAAACAGAAGTTTGTTTAAAGAGCATGTAAAGTAAGAGAAAACTGGCTTTAAAACTTTACCCTCAGTAGTAACCTTATTGTGTCTCATGGATATAGAACTCAAAATCCAATTTTGCGAAAGGTTTATATTACAATTTCTAAAGGTAACATAATTGATTTTGAAGCAAGCTGCTCTGTCATTTGGGAAAACAGCTAAGACTTTCCAAATCCTTGTTCAAAGCTCTTTGAATAGACAACACAGTTGGGCTTCATTGAAAGGTCAGATACGAGTAGAGACATGCTTAATGGAACATATCAGAATTTCTTTAGTTTACCTTCTTTCTGGCAGTCAGCAAAATTAGAATGTTTTTGTTTTTCCCATCTTTAAATGCATTCCTAAGGTAGCACTCTAGATAGAATGGCAGAAATGTTTCTGTGACAACAAATAATGTTAGGTAAATTCAGCTATTCTTTAGTATTAGTATTTAGTATAATAATTTCTGTTTTCTGTCTTCCTCCAGTTTTCCATACAATTTGGAGAAATAGATATTCCTTATGAATTCTTCAAAGACTTGTGAAATGACTTGAGAACACTGATCATCCAAAGAGTATGCATTATAATTCTATCCTATGTAATTTTCAACCTGTTGATTGGGTATAACTTAGTTCTTGTGAATGTTATGTATTCCTAGAACTTAGAAGCAGTCACAGGTGTTGCCAAATCTGTGGATACTCACATTTTCATCCAGATTCTGTGAGTTCATTTAATATTTGGAGGCTATTTTTGGAATATTAAAAATATTCTATTTGTGAAGTATTGTATCATTTAAAAAATCTCTTTTAGAGTGTAGGAATCACAAAAAAAAAAAAAAGATGAAGGAATACCATCTTCCACTACCTTTCCTCTTGTTGTTGGAAGCTGTTTCTTGGCTGCAGACATTTGATAGACCAAATGCAGGACTAAGATGTATGACATTCTAACTGATCCCTTTGTGATCAATGAAGATCCTAGAGATCTCCATTGGCACCTGGAGAGGAGATGCCATCTTATCATATTTTAGCCATCTAACTACTAAAAGTATGATTCTATTTACCTTTCACAGGCAAATGAAAGTTACTTATGGAACAGAGGTAGAAATCCCATCCCTATTGAATATCTAGAAAAGCATTCTTGGAGAGTATCATCACATATAGAAAGTCTTTGTCCTCTAGCTCCCCACCCTAAACAGAAATCCCTTCGGTATTTCTTATGGTTGAAATTTTAGAAGTAAAGTGTGTGTTCACAAGGCACTTTAATTTTAATCTACTGACAGGCATACTTAATGACTCTTTAATAGAGATTGCCTTTAGTGCCAATGAATAGAAAGATGGCTAATTAATCAGATTAATGTACGGAGAAATGAAAAGAAATCAAATGCTTAGATAAAAATTCTCTCAATACCTCTCCACATTCATCTACTGAAATCTTGATATGTTTTATTAACTTTATCCTGACATCCTTACTCCTTATCCTGTGTGTGAAAACACACACATGTAGACATAAACATATAAACACACACAGGACAAAGAAGAATGATAAAAACAAACAAACAAACAAGCAAACAAAAACCCCAGGAGATTCTTTGCCAGTTACTCTTTCAGCTTCTACTTGAGGCTTTGTAGCTTGAGAGACCAGCTCCATGAATGAATATTTTTTTTTAATGGCATCTATTTAAAATTGAGCTATAGCTATACTCTTGTCACATTTCCTTCTGAGAGAAATCTTTCTCTCTTCTTCATACACTTTACCTTTGCATGCTTACATCTTCATAGAAAATGTATTGTGCATTCCTCCCTGGAAAGAGGGCAGATAGAAACAAACACTGCTCTCTTCAGGTAGCTGCTTATGGACAGTGCTTGGACAGTACTGTATTTCTCATTCTTATTGTTTGGACAGGGAATCATTAAAAAAAGTGAATTATTTCTGATCCTGACCTATAGTAGTAGAAGCTAATACGTCTATGGATTAGCTTCTTTACCATTATGAAGTTGTATAGTATTCACACAACAGTATAATGAATGTTGGTTCTTACTTAAAGGTAGTAAGCCGAATTAAGTAAGACAGAGTTCAGAGTACTGCAAGTGTGTGTGACAAAGCTAACAATAAATAAACAGAAAATGTTTCAAATCACAACAGAGTTTATGTTTAGCTGAGGAGATTTTGAATTCAAGCTCCCAGTATTAGCATAAATCTTCTTAATGCTTCAAAATAAAACTTTCCAAATCCTATGACTTCCTAACACTCTTTTGGATATATATTAACATTATTTGCTATTATAGATGTTCTAGAACAGCAGACTTCATGAATTTTTTACCATTTTTTCAAAGCGCCAACAGAATATAGAAAAATCCCACTGAAAGAAATCTATAACAACTGTGAAATCTGCCATAGAAGAGTATATAAATTTTTTAAATATATATATATATACACAAGAGGGAATTCTGAACAGTTGACATATGCTTCCAAAAAAGGAAAAAAAAAAAGGTGAACACAGAAAGAACACAGGCCAAAAGAAGCAAAAAGAGCTGAAGTAATCCTTTTTTGCATTACAACACAATTGGTCACTGTTAGTCTTGTATTCACCAACAATTAACTCATAAGTCTACTCAGGTTTGTCTGCTGGTATCCTATTCTCCACTACTCGCATGACATTTATTTAAATAAATAGACTATCCTGCATGCCAGAATAGGCCCAGAACCCTGAAATATCTATATTCTTAAACTTTAGCTATGTCTAGGTCAACAAACAACAAATCAGTTAATTTGTACATATTAGTGTGCCTACTTAAAGCAAACAGGCAAACACTGTGCCTTTCTTTCTGGGCCCCAGAATTACGAGGTTTCTGTTACATTCAATAAAGTCTGAGCATGTGGGCTTATTCTAGCATCTTAGACTTTCAAAATTCATCTTATTTAGCAAAACTGATTACATGAACAAAATTAATTTTGATTCTTTAAAGGGAAGTCTTTCAGAATTAGGAGAATAATGTTTACCCATTAAAATATGTAGAAATAGACATAAAAGAAACTTCCAACTGTTTGTGTTGCTTGGTGAGTACATGACATAGCTGCTGTTCCTTTTTTTTTTTTTTTTTTTTTTCCCTTGTAGAGGATGTATTCCCCCCAGGCTTTGATGACTTGATTGTACATTACATGTCCTGAACAGAGAGTGAGAAGGTATTAAAATCATTCCGAAGGGGCTCCTGAGAATTTTGATGAGCTAAGTAAGAGATGCAAAAATCCCAGCCTTAGATGGTTGAGCATATGGCTTACTATATATCATGAAAGCACTTCTGATCTCTAATGGCAGTCACAGGTTATTCTGCATGGTATGATATTGGGTTGGGCAGAAAATTCACCTCATTGTCTGATCAGCTTCTTTCTACTTTTGTGCCCTACTTTCCTTCAGGTGAAGCTGTGCCTAGCAGTGCTCTTCTTTGTGTAAAGTAGGCAGCAGTGTAGGGATGACATGAAAGAAAACCTGAATACAGGTCTTTGTGAAGATGAAACTGATGCAAGATTGTAGTGTTTTTGTAAATGTCATTTGGAATCAAGGAAAGCACTACCATTGCTGGTATTGTATGTTGCTCTCCCTGTGTATTTATGTAAAACTCTCCTACAACCATCACAAAGAACCGTTTTGTAAATTTAATATTTGATAGCTCTATGTAATAAATTCCCTTTGAGTGTCACTTATACTATCACAACTAAGGACTAATATTTTTTTTAGCATCCTATCCACCATGAGTTATCATGGAGTCTTAAATAATGCAGGTTAATATATATAAATGATGTTTAGCAGTTGGTTGGTGCTTAATCTAGGAAGCAGTTTACAGAATTAAAGATTTCTGCTGAATAGCCAACATATTAGAGAACTGTAAAGGAAACCTTAAGTCTGAGCCTCTTTGTGCTGCACATTCACCAGCAAATTCTGGGTTTTTTTAGTTAGCATATAATCAGCTTCTGGCACCTCATCTAGTTCACTGCACTCAACATGGCCTTGCACTATGGAAATTAAACACACACTTCTAACCTTCTGAGACTTTTGAATTTACTGATCAGGTATATTTTATTATTCTTCAGCTGTTATGCCGCCATATACTACTACAGGCATATGGAGGAAATAACCTTTTTTTTTTTCCTTGGTTGCTTCCTTGCTTTTGCAAATATTCCTTCTGCTAAATTTGAAGGAAGGCTTTAAGTTCAAGACAGTTTTTAGAGATAGCCTGATGGGAAAGAGATTGAGTTTTTTATCTGCTAATAATTGAGCCTTTGTGGCTGCAGAGGAAGACAGAAGGTTGTCGGCTGAAGAACATCAGTAAGCTGGAATCAGATCCTGTTCAGGAGGTTATTTTCTTATTGCAAGTTGAACAGCCTCAGCAGGAGCACCGGAGAACAAATCTTGCTCCACTTTTGGGATGAGAAGAATTTAGCTACAAGCTCCACGTTATACAGGTAGGTGCACACAGCAGTGTGCTGGAGGCATCAGGCTGTGGGAATGGAGAACCAGCACCTATTTTCAAAAGAAAAATGAGCTCCAGCATGATACTTATCCACTGGTTTATATGCTCAGGATTTTATCCATATCCTCTTGTTGGTATTTCTTATCATTCAGTTTAAAATCTTAGCTTATTGGCCTCTGAGAAAATGATTTTGCTGTACCTCATTTACCTCATGCATTATATGTTCTGCAGGAGGCATAGCTAACCTCCAAAGCAACGCAGCTTACTTAGCAGGACATTCTTAGCCTGAAATATGTGAATTTCACAGACCACTAGGCACCTGACACTTACACACTTGAGTACTCAAGCCTCTGCATGAAGCAAAAGCCTAGTTTCACATAAAGCTACCAAACTATACAAATATTCACCTTTTTATTTTGTGAAATGTGTAAAACTTTATAGAATTCAATAAAACAACAAGTTGCCAGAAGGTTTAGTGCAGAATATATAAAAAAGCACGACTCAGATTTTCGTGTAGTCCTAGTCTGCTATTGTAAAATTAATAAGTGTGAATGTTTTAATAACAAATATATATAATGAAATAGTACTTTCATACATAACTGCATGAAATAGAATATTTCTATTTTCATTACTCTTATTTTCATTTTTATTCACACGGTTTTAGCCTAAGTGTTGCATTTGAGAAAATACTGAAGTAGCCTTTACCCAAATGAAATCATTGCTATCTCCAGAGAGACACAATAATTTGCAGTTAATTTTTAATATAAAAGCGAACATTTCCTTTTGTTAAACAAACAGCTTTCTCTGGCAGGAAAATAAATAAATAAATAAAAGGAATTTCCCTGGCATTTTTATTTATTCCCTTTTTATTAAATAAGGAAACAGTCATTTCTCTATTAGATGTAGTTGAGGTCCTTATTCATACTTCTCTTTCCAAAATTTTGTTTGCAGAAATTTAAATTCAGTCATAATTTAGCACTGGAGTGCAAATTGGGATACAAAAAAATATATTTTTTCTAATTTTTCCAATATTTAAATATGCATTTAACCAGCACACTCTGTTCTGAAAAGACAAAATGAGCCTAATACATTGGCATTTTACCTAAGTTTTTCTGACAATATGACTATGAATTTTTCATTTTTCTCCTCCACATGAAACATAGTGCTTTACCTCTAAAAGAATAAAAGCCAGAATATACTTTTGTACAATATGATAACAGACTAAGATGAATATCAAGCAATAGCATAGAAGGAAAGTGATTTAAAATTAAAGTTTCTAAGAGGTACATCTTCAATGTCACTTTATTTATTGAGCACACTTACTTTTGCCATCTGGATATTTGCCAGCATATGACAGATAGTGTTTGTCTTGTTCTGTGTTTCAGGCAGAAAAAAAAAAATTTCTTTTTTCCTCCCCACAGGATTTTCCCATGTCTGTTCTCCTGCTGAGACACCTTAAAAAAGGAAAAAAGATGTATCTTACAAAGGACCTTTACAAGTTATCCACTTAAACAGCTAGACTCCAGATTTGTTTGTTTGTTTGTTTTGTTTTATATTGTTTGTCTCTGCTTCACAGAATATATAAAGCACTTATTTTTCAAGGATGTGGGTTCAGCCAGTATTCACCCATGTTAGGTACACACTGCATATGTGGTCCTGCCTGAGCCTGTTACTTCCCAGCTGAGAAGTGCCGCAGGACGTGTCCTACTTTGGGCAAAACAGCAGCAGCTCCATGAGGTCAGAGCTCAGAGCTCACACTCAGGACAAACATTCAGCAAAGTGCTTTTATTTTGCGTTTTTTTTTTTTTTTTTTT
>PTEX01000144.1:1325539-1360863 GCA_003342815.1 Eudromia elegans | reverse complement strand
GGGCCTTGGCCTTCCTCGTCGCACTCCTGCATTCCCTGACAACATTCCTATATTGTTCCCACGTGGCCTGGCCCTTCTTCCACCTAACGTATGTTTTCTTCTTCTCATTAAGTTTCCCTAGCAGCTCCTTTCCCATCCAYACAGGTCTCTTGCCYCTCTTACTTGACTTTCTACTGGTCAGAATACACCGATCCTGGGCGTGGAGAAAGTGGCGCTTGAAGATAAGCTAGCTCTCCTGGACGTCCTTTCCTTCTAGGACCCTGGTCCAGGGGATTTCTCCAAGGAGCTCCCTGAGGAGGTCAAAGTTGGCTCTCTTGAAGTCCAGGGCTATAATCCTACTTCTTGCCCAGCTCCCTCCACGCAGGATCGTGAATTCCAACATTTCATGGTCACTACATCCAAGACTGCCCCCGACCCTCACATTTCCCACTAGACCATCTCTGTTGGTTAGGATCAGGTCTAGCAGCGCCCCCGCCCTTGTCGGCTCTTCAGCCACCTGCATCAGGAAGTTACCTGCAACGCTCTGCAGGAACCTCCTGGACTGTCTGCTCCCAGCTGTGTGATCATCCCAGCAGACATCAGGGTGGTTAAAGTCCCGCACAAGGACCAGGGCCTGCAATCGCGAGGCTTCTTGTAGCTGCCTGTAGAAGGCCTCGTCCACCTCCTCATCCTGGTCGGGAGGCCTGTAGTAAACTCCCACGACCGTGTCACCCCTGTTGCCCTGTCCTTTGACCCTCACCCACAGGCTCTCGACTTGCGCTCCACCCTCCCCTATGCCAAGCTCCATACACTCCAGCTGCTCTCTAACATAAAGAGCGACTCCGCCGCCTCGCCTTCCTGGCCTGTCCCTCCTGAAGAGCCTAAAGCCCTCCATGGCCACGGCCCAGTCATGAGAGCTGTCCCACCACGTCTCAGTAATCGCAATGAGATTGTGGCCCTGCAATCGCACAAGCATCATCTTCCAAAAGTACTGCATGGCAGAGCTCAAGTGGTTGGTGGCAGAATCTGATTGGAGGCCTGTAGTTAGCAGTGTTCCCCCGGGATTCAGTGCTCGGTCCGGTCGTGTTCAACTTACTCATTAATGATCTGGATGAAGGGGTGGAGTGCTCCCTCAGCAAGTTTGCTGACGGTACCAAACCGGGAGGCCCTGAGAGCTGTGCTACCATCCAGAGGGACCTGGACAGACTGGAAAACTGAGGTTGAAAAACCTAGTGAAGTTCAACAAGGGAAAGTGCAAGGTCCTGCACCTGGGGAGAAATAACTCCATACACCCGTACAGGCTGAGGACCGACCTCCTGGAGAGCAACTCTGCAGAAAAGGGCCTGGGTGTCATGGTGGACGACAAGTTGACCATGAGGCAGCAGTGTGCCCTCATGGCCAAGAAGGCCAATGGGATCCTGGGATGCATTAAGAAGAGCGTCTCCAGCAGGTTGAGGGAGGTGATTCTGCTCCTATACTCAGCCCTGGTGAGACCACATCTCGAGTACTGTGTGTAGTTCTGGGCTCTCCAGTGCAAGAGGGATGTGGAGCTGCTAGAGAGAGTCCAGCGCAGGGCTACAAAGATGATTAAGGGGCCTGGAACATCTGCCCTATGAGCAAAGGCTGAGAGAGCTGGGCCTGTTCAACCTGAAGAAAAGAAGGCTGAGAGGGGACCTCATCAGGGTCTACAAGTACCTCAAGGGAGTGAGCAAGGAAGATGAGTCCAGCCTCTTTTCAGTGGTGGCCAGTGATAGGACAAGAGGAAACAGCCACAAGCTGAAGCACCAAAAGTTCCACAGGAACTTGAGGAAGAATTTCTTGACAGTGAGGGTGACAGTGCACTGGAATAGGTTGCCCAGAGAGGTGGCAGAGTCTCGTTCTCTGGACATCTTCAAAACCAGTTTGGACACCACTCTGTGCCATGTGCTTTAGGTGATCCTGTGTGTGCGGGGCAGTTGGACTAGGTCCCTTTCTTGAAACGTTAAGGATTCTGTGGTTCTTTGTTTAACTTTTTTAACTTCTTTCTGAGCGTGAAATAACTTTACAGACTACTATATGTATAAAAGCCAATTAAACACAACACTTAAGCGTAAAGTTTGCAGTTACCTTGAAGTATGTAAACAAATTACCTACTAAATTATAACTAATGGAATCAAGTGTCTATTCCAAGCCTGGGTTTGACTCTTGTTTTCTAACACTTAAAAGGCATTTTATACTTCATTTTTGCAGAGCTAGCAGGTCTTATGTTATAAACATTAGACTTTTCTCCCTTTCTTTCTAGTTTGTGTAATATAATATCTGAAAACAATGAGTCAATGAAATCCAAGCTGTGAAAGTTAAATAAATGTTGAGGTCAAATGAATACCCCTGGTTTAGGCATTCTGAGACAGTTCTTATGTAATTAATCTGATCGTATTTGAGTACACATTGCAGTATCAAGTATTTCTCTATAAAGTTTAAATATTTGTAACTTACTGATTGGACAATTAAATTCACAGTTGATTAACAATTTCATTCATTAGACTAGAAATATATTTGTACACCAAATGTCAGCCAAACAAATGCAATACTTTGGTCAATAGATAATTAACGGAAATTTGACATGAGGAAAAAAAAAAAAACATTTTTCTCATCTGTGGTTGGGTATATATCGGATGGACTCTATTCCTCTTTTAGAAGTTTGCAAGATCTGATGAGAGCTGACAAGACCAACATACATATTTTTTCCTTTACCTTATCTTATACACTATTGATTTTTTAAAGTAATTAATGCAACATTTGTATTATAGTAAAATTAGTTCTACACTTTTAAATAAATTCAGGATTTGATATTGGTCTTATAAGATTATTCTAAAGCAGTAAAGAAAGATGAAAAAAATATTAACTTGTCTAATATCTAGTGGAAATTTATGTAGCCTCAAGCTGTCTGCAATAAATGTTAATTGATTAGAATTTATATTTTTGGTCTTCTTCCCAGAGACTTGAGGCTATTAATCCAAGTCAAACATAGCCAGAATACTGTAACAATTTTTAGTCACTAAAAGCCTTAAGGGGAACTCAGAGCTGTTAGAATGAATTTAAAAGTTTTGTGCACTTCAAAGCAAGAAATAGGGAGAATAGAGAAATGAAAAACAAGTGAACAATAACAAGCAACATAAAAAATGTTATTTATACGATACTGAATTTTTAATAAAACTTTGCTGTACTTGAATTTGACATATATATCTTCATCTTTTTAAGGTGATGTTCTACTAAGAAATGTATGCTGTTTCAGAATTAAGTAAAGGATCATACATCAAAACAGGAACTATATATTGTCATGTATAATAAGTGATATTTAAATTCTGCTGGAAGTAATGTCAAAATATTCTCCTTGTTTTGCAGTTATCAATACCTCTTGGAGGCTAGTGATATCTGAAATAACAAACTACCCACTTCTGATCTCTTATTATAGCCTTTTTTTGTCCCCACAGCTGTAGAACTTTATCAATGACAATGGAATTACTAATGTAAGTATCTCCTACTCAGTTCTCGCTTTTTGACAACAATTTTCTCTCTTTCCCCTTATATAACATTCTTTAAAGAGATGAGAGATGCTATATATTTCACTGCATCTTAATTTGACCTTTTTTATGCTGCTAGTGCTTTCCAACTTTAAAAAAGCTGAGCAAATTATAATAGTATCCTCAATTTATCTACATTTTATCCTGATTATGATTTTCATCAAGATTTCTATTTGGAACAAATGATTATATATATTTTCTGCATGGCAAAATTAAATGCTATCTTTATTGTTTTTTCTTCTTCTTCCTTTGTATCTTCAGATTTTCTATAAGCATTTATAAGTTTACCTATCTCTTTTTTCGTTTGTTTATTTGCTTTTTAAAGTGAAAAAAATAGTATCAAAATATGCATTTAGCGGCCTGGTTTGCGTTTCTCTGTTCAGAGACATGAATTTAGCAGTAAGCAAAAGTTTACTTTGCATTAACTATATGAACAAGAAGAAGAGTACGACATACTTAGCCTTATAACTGGGAAAATGCTATAGATGACAGAGCACACGTCTCACAAAGTATTCTTTAGGAATCAGGTGCAGATTCACAGAAGAAATGACAAATTATTGTACTTCATAGCTCTTGGATCCTGTAAGGAACCGGCTCTATCAACAGGAGTCATGTAATTAAATTCTCTTTGAGAAGTATGAGGTCGTTTGGCACGCCCTTGGAATGGGATTGAAAGGAAAACAAGGAGTCTGTTGGTTTTACCAGCAGGAAATGGCTGAAAACAGAGATATGCTTTAAATTCTGACATTGTCCAAGGAATAGCTATGGCACAATTAGCATTAACTTCACTTACCTGGAACTTTTTGCAGGGGAAAGCTATCCAACACATATGCTCTAAACTGGACTCCCATGCTGGTGAGAACCCTGTGTTCATCAGCGGAAGGTCTCAGCATGTGGCAACTGTGGGGCCAGGCTTGAGCTGAATGCCTGGCCATAGATGGCTGGTGACTGCTTGAGCGTACCTGGATATCTCAGGAGATCTGAGAGGACTCCCAGGTGCCCTCCAGTCTGTAATATATGTATTATGAATCTTTTCTCCTTAGTAAGCCTAACTGAATGCAAGGAAATTGCATCTCAATATAGGCTAAAAGAACAATATAGTTCTTGCTCATGTGATATATTGATATGGAGATGCCAGTAATCAACAAAGACATTAAAAAAAGTGTTGAAAAAATAATATATGAATATGCCTTTAACTTACTCAGAATACTTCAGATTTACACAATTCAGCAAGGAGGGTTTTTTTTTTTTTTTTTTTCCAATTTAGCTTTCCAGCTGAGTTTTAGGTTTTATTTTGTACTCTATTGTAAATTTTTAAAGTTGGCATGGGAATAGACTAGTTTTGTTCCTAGCAATTGTTGGGCTCTACTGTAATCATATACACTTTTTTAAAAAAATAAGAATTTGTGAAAGTTTTTGCCAACTTTTAAAAAATTCTAGTCTAATAGTTATAAAGGATAATATTCAATGCAGCTGTGCATATTAGTGACAATGACAATGATTTCAGAGAATCTGGAAAAATGTATCATGGGGCGTATGCTTGCAGAATCATTAAACATGAATCATCCTTGGATGCCTACTCAAATGTAATTAGTGTAATGTAATTAGCATCTAATTATAATATCCCATATGAAAAGTCTTGGCTGTCTTTAGCCAGATTCTAGCCAAAACATGGCAGGAAGTACCCCAAATCTGAAGATACTCTTCTTTCAGCCAAGGAAAGTTCATTTTAACCTTCAAAATTATGCTTGCTAGCTTGGAATTTAAGCTGTCTTTTTTTCTTTTATTAACTTGGAAATCAATGGATGATAACAAGAATCCAAAGTGGTTAAATAAATAATTACTAAGGTAAAGCAATAAGCAGCCTTAGCAATAAGATAAAGAAATAAATTCAGGCAATGAGATAGAGACCACTCTGTAGGTGTCACTGTGGAGACAGAGCATACTTCTGTATTACCACATGGCTGAGGAAAATCTTTTTTATGAGGTAAACTAATAATAAATATAATATATACTAAGCATAAGATTTATCCAGAGAGTGTCAAAATGTTTAATATAAAAATAAGTTTCTTCAAAAGATTTGGGTATCTTTATCTAAAAAAAACTTGATGTAAAATTCTAATATTACAGCTGAGAGACTGAGGAACTAAGTAGTTGATTTGAAGGTAGATTAAGGGAAAAGGATTGGAAAATAAACAATTATGGGAGATAATAGTGAAGGAAAAAAAAAGAAATATAAGATATAAAAAATGAAGTCATTTGAGGGATGCTTATTTCCCTTAAAATGGAATAATCAAAGATCATAATTTTATAAACTACTGCTAATACCTTTATCCTTAGGAAAACAAAAAGCGTATTAAAAGGAGGGTATTGCTATCATATCCTCAGTTAGTGAAATACTGCAGTTCTGCTCAAATGAAAAGGAAAACATTTTCCCATAAACGAGTATTTAGTCACTGATGTCTAATTCCTGAATTCTAGAAGCTGACTTTTGATTTTTGTGACAAGTTTTCATTGCTACTCTCAGAGTGAGCATTTTTTTCTGTTATTCAGATAGCAGATTTCATCTTCTATGAGTAACAACACTGAAAAAAAAATGGTACGACAATTAGAACACCTATGTTTAAACTTGAAGCTATCATGGTGTCAACATGATATGTATCATGTATTTTACATGATTACAGGGTTAAACAGTGTACATAGGAAATATGTTCTATTTTACTATAGTTTATAGATTTATAAACCTATATAGTCCTAGAGTTTATAGGTCAGTAGCTTAGATTAACTGGTTTTGAATTTTTTATATGTACATATACACACACAGATATAAATATATAAGTATATAGATTCTTTCAAAGGAGAGACAGATTCCCTAGCAGAATTACTATTGAATCTTACATAAGCTTTCTTAAATTAAAATCAAAATATAAAAGTATGTATCCTCCTAATTTATATTTAATTATATTTACCTACAAGTTATGAAATGTTACCAAATACTTTTTTAAAGAATTGTAAAATGGATATACTTTGAATTATTCCTATTCTCCATCGATAAGAAAGGTTCTCCAAAGATAAGGTATCTGCTAGGTAAAAATAGCACAACAATGACTCTTTTGTCACATATTAAATTGACTGTATTTAACTACATTTAATTTGCATAGTTAAAATGATTTTTGATTATTACAATAATGTACAACAAGAGGCTGTGAAACATACTTTAATTATATCATGTATGTGTAATTAAATAATCTCCAATAATTTAAATTCAGGTGAAAGCTATTTGCCTTCCGAAATATTGTTTATTCTAATCTTTCTATCCATCTGTCTCTCTGATATTATCTGCACAGGCTCATGTGAATTTTATGTGTTATTTTCAAATTTGTTTTCCAAATACTTTTTTTTTTTTTTTTTCAGATTACGCTTCTCTTTGTGGGTAGTATCTTTCTGAATTATCAGGAGAGCAGAGCAAAAAATGATAGAGCATATGGATATATTTAAGAATATTAAATGTGACTGGCTATTCTATATTTTCAATGCTCACTGAACTACAAGATGAAACAATAGCAAAAAAGATATTAATAAAGGCACAGTGCTGTTGTGGGTATATTTCAGGTACTACTCATGGTGTATTAGTATATAATGTATGGATGCCAAAGTCCAAAGCCTAATTACATAAAAATGTTGTGTGGTATGTAGGAAATAAAGAAGACTACACCCCTCAAATATTCATGTCTTTTTTGATCAGAAATTATACAGTTATTTCACTTTGTTCACTGGAAATTACATTCAACCATCTACCATAGCCTTTGTGACCCAAGAGAATATACTACCAAAACAGTAGAAGCATAATTTTAATCTGATTTTAAAACTGCATAAGAATTCTAATGCTGTATAAAATTGTTTTATTGATAATCCAGGGGTATATCTTCTGTTCTCTTGATAATTAGTCCAAGGCTTCCATTTCAAATCTGAGTGTGCCAGACTGGAAGGTGGTCTTGGAAGTGCTGTGAGAGTATGATGAAAAATGTAATGTAATTTTGTTGAAATGTGAATGAAAATGTGATGTGAGTTTTGAGCAGGGAGAGGACTGTCTTCTCTAAAGGTCAAGTATTTAAAGTCAAGTTTGGCAGCTGCTGAAACTGAGAAGAGAACATTGCTGTGAACCAAGGCTGTTAAGAATGATGTTGCCACGCAGCTTCTGCCAATGTCCTCTGCTGTGTCCAAGCTATTTCTGCATTTGTGTAATGGGGGATGCGGGAAAGCTTTGCTAAAGGTACCAAGAAAAACAGGATGCCAGCTGTATTTCTCTTAAGGGAAAATCTCCCTGGAAGACTCACAAAGTAGGCATTTGGAAAGAGTCCATTGCTAAAGAGAGAGTTTAAGTGTCCTAGCAGCTAAGAAACAGCATATCACAGACTTGGTTGTTTTCGATTATGAAGACTTTCAACAGCTAGTATTATTTTGGAAATTGAGGTAAAAATTTCTTCTGATTTGAGTATAGCAATCTTGCTAATGCCTAGCTAAAGCTATTATTTACGTATAAGTGTGAATAACTCTGAAGATTGCTTCCTGTGCCTCGATACTGAGTGTGCATGTGCAGTTTGGAAGCTGCTGAATTTATCTTCTAGGTGCATTTGGTTATTCTCTAGGGTGTGGTAAAAAAGGTAGTTAAGTAGCAGATTTCAAACTGCACACATCAGTTTTTGACATAAAGACTGGAAAATAATATTATTAGCATTACATAATGTCATTATGTTAAGAGACTATGGATCCCAGTTGCCCTGATTTTTCATTAACAGTCCACTAAAATAATTGTAGCAGATACTTCTCCATTCAGAAAATATTTTTCTGTGTTGACCAGCATGAGCAGCTCATAAATAGAACTGAACATCACCATGAACCAACTATAACCTAAGCTGACTGTGAGCTATTTGTTAATGTACCATACCCTGCAGTAGAATTAACCACCTCTGACAAGATTCTGCTTTGAGGACTTAAATGTTATTTTTTTTTTTTTTTCTCACAGAGTGCTTCTAGGTCCTGGTGGAGACTCTTTTTCAAATCCCTGACTTCTTTGGAGAGATAACTTGTGAGATAAATTCCAATGAAGCAACTGTATCTTTCTTCCTGCCAGCACAAGTCATCTCATCTCTGAAACCCAGACTAAGGTCAAAAAAGAGGAAAATACTAAACTGCATGTGTAAGCAGTTCAAATGTAATTCCCTCCCGCTATAATATCATCCGTGCTGAATTTCTGAGGATTACCCTATAGGTCCACCATGCTCACTGTTCAGTTTTGGTCACATCCTGAGTTATCCTGTGCACTGAAATCACCTGCACACTAGTCAGACTGCCAAGGAGCTTTAAGCAAAAGAAAATAACAATATAACAAACATCTAAAGCCTAGTACATCCACCCTTGATCTATAACCTCTGATCTTAATTTGCTGACCTGAAATAATGTTCTGACTCTCCCTTGCACATATTATTCCAGTAGTGGCAAAGTGAAAAACGAGTCCTGCATGGTCCTGAAGAGCTGAATGCAAATAGAGCAGACTATTCATAACAGAAATCACTGAAATTCTGGACATTTCAGAACATAAAAAAGAAGGCAATGTCAAGGTAACAACTGAATCGTCTGATTAGAAAATAATTTTCTGGACAAAATATCTTGATTTTTTTTCAAACTAGAATTTTCTCTGAAAGATGGAGATTTTTGTTAGAATTTTTAGTCAAATTGTTTTAATGCACATTACTGAATATCTGAAAGAAATAGGGTAGTTTCACAAAAATCAGCAGCAATATCAAATTTATGTTAAAAATCTGTTTCTACAAAGAGAAACCAAGTAGACAAACACAATATTAAGGTAATTCAAAGGGTTAAAAAAACAAGGCATAAAAATTCTCTGAGTACTGACTGCACAGAAGAAATTCCCCAAGGTCACTTCTCTGTTCTTTAAACTATTAGCTCCCTAAGCTCTATTAGTTTACCTTTAAAACCAATTCAGCTCTTTTCAAGAACTGTGGTTTTGGCCCAGAAATTTTAAAGGCAGAGCGTAATCTTCAAAAGTCATAATGGTATCATGCAAAGATTGGCACATAGCTAATATATTTCGGACTGAAAGAGTAATTTCAATAGGTATTTCAGAAACAGGATGATAATATGATAGTCTCCTATTAAACCACCATACATTTAAACCACATGATATTATTTTACTCTGTTAAACATATTATAAAAATCTGTAACTTAAAATATCATTGAACAAAAGTAAGCTGCAAGAAGAAAAAAATGACAAAAACACATAAATTTATTCCTCTCTTATTCTGCATTACATATATTTTTTTTTCTTTTTATCAGATGAAGTAGATGGATGAATTAATCAATCACATTTCATTCACCTCCTGGATCTGAAGCCTAATCATTTACTGTTGCTTCAGTTGTTTGAAACTAAATTGTTTCTTTACTCTCCTTTTCTGTGGCTGTTTTTCCTTAACTTCTTAATCCTTAATCCAACTGCTGTAATATCTTTCTTAAAGTTATTTCCAAACTAAAGATAACAAACAGACTTAGAGATCAACTCCCATCCCATCAAAGATATGTTTTGATATAGCGTATCGTATGTCTGAATTGACACACACAATTTATTAGTGGTTTAAGATAGCAGCTATTGTTTTTCATTTCTCATATAATGGCCTCTAAATCTTCCATTTGATTTCTGAGGACCTGCTCCACTCTTTCAGTCATCAGTCTGCTGCACTTTAAATTTGAAGTCCTTTTGGTGCTCAGATATGTGGCTCCTTTCAAACACAATTTGTTTCCACTCCTACCCCGGTCCTAAAGCTTCAGTCTTAGATGTATGGAGACAGAAAAACAATGTAGCTAAGTTTCAAGGTTCCCAAATTAAATAAGTTCCTTTTAGCAGAAGCTATAATAACTCCCTCCTCCCTTCCTTAGGATTTCCTAGAATACATAAACTGTTCCATAATAACTAAACATGTTCCATATGGTCTGGAATTATAGCCAATTAAAACATTCTCATGACAAATCCACTAAGAATTGGGCTTGTAATAGAAATGCTCATGGACCCCCTCAAACTAAATGAAGACTAAATCTATATTTGAATACAGACATTTCTGGGAATGAGAAAACATTATCATCAGAAAATAGATAATTATTGTCCTTAATCAATTTTGTTGCTTTTTTTTTTCCTTTTTGAAGCAGAACTTGTAATATATTTTTAAGTAAATTTCCAGTCCTTTCATAACTGAGCACAAACTGATAGCCATTAAAGGAAGTAATTGACTTTACTAGGGTCTAGATCAAGCTCAAACATTCCTCATGTTTGTGAGAACAGAAGGTTAAAAATAAACCATTAAATGTAATTTCCTATTTAAATATAAACCTTAGCTTCGAAAAAGTGGTGATGGTTGTGGTCAGAAGAGAGAAAACCAGAAACACTTAGTTATGTGTACCGTAACCAAAAATTGTAGGTGTATTATGTATGACCTTGCTAAAGAGTTTTGAAAGAGCAAAAATATTCGATAGCAGTGAGGGTGGAAAAAAGTTATAAAGTCTTCAGAAGTCTTCTGGAATTCAGGATATAAAGAGGAATATTATATATATATAAAAAAACCCCTAAGCTGTTATTTCAGCTTCATATGATCAACATCAACTTCATATGATCAACAGATCTCATACAGCTAGAAAAAACACAGCTTGGAAGTCATATTAGAGGAATAAAAAGCATCAAAGTAAACAGTTAAGAAACATTGACTTTTTGTTGGTTCACAAATTGTTCCTGAGTGCCTTAGAATATTTGAGATTGTTTTCCCAATTACAAACTGAGTAATGCTGTCAAATAATTTCTAGACTATAAATGACTTATAAGTAGCTCACAACAATTAGCTGGTAGTCAAAACTCAAGGTGTGCTAGTTAATTTTGATTGGATATGTAGGACTGTTGGTGGTTACGAGGTTTGAGTGTGTCCTTATTTGTCTTATCTCTCTGTCCACAAGGATAGAGCATAGTAGAGTTGTTTTTCTCTAGGAAAAATAAATAAATAAATAAATAAATAAATAAATAAATAAAAAACTCCACACACAAAAAGTTAGGAAGAGTCCAATGAAAGTTTCAACAGTCTGGTCATAATAAGATGTGTAAACTTAGAGAAATAAGCATATTTCACTTCTTTCTGTAAAATGAGCAAGGCTACATCAATAAGCTATTGATGTATATAAGCTAATACATTCTGGTAAAGTTTTATGGAAATGAAAAGTAACTTATATTTTTAGCCTTTATTTTTTCATCTGAGGACGTGTGTGAGTGAGTGTGTGGTTTTTGGTATTTTTTTTTAAGTGAGGGGTTGTTTTGTATTTTATTTTATTTCATTTTATTTTATTTTAATCTGAAAATATCACAGGTGACCTGAGAACTTATGGGAAGTTTTGTGGAAAATGTGTGACAGGGACCTCCCATTGTGATTCTGAGAGATGAAATCTATAATGAATAGAGCAACAATGACTAATGGAGAAGGTCTTCCTCACCTCTCCTCACTTCTTCACTAAACTTTAGATTTAAAGTTTAAACTTAGACAGTCAGTACAGATTCACCAAGGAGAAATCATGTTTAGCTAACCCAATAGCCTTCACAATGGAATGACTGGCTGAATGGATGAGGGGAGAGCAGACTATGTTTTCTACCTTTACTTCAGCAGGACTTTCAATACTGTTTCCTATAACATCCTCGTGGGGAAGCTTAGGAAGTGTGGGTTAGATGAGTGGATAGTGGAGTGGGTTGAGAACTGGCTGGATGGTACAGCTCAGAGGGTGGTGATAAATTGGTTCAAGTCTAGTTGGAGGTCTGTGGCCAGTGTTGTCTCCCAGGGGTCAGTACTAGGCCTGGTATTGTTCAACTTGTTCATCAAGAACTTGGATGAGGGGACAGAGTGTACCTTGAACAAGTTTGCAGATGATAGCAACTCCAGAGGCCTATGCTGCCATTCAGAGGGACCGGAACAGGATGGATATTTGGGCAGAGAAGAACCTCATGAGGTTCAACAAGGGCAAGTGCACCTGGGGTCCTGCACCTGGGGAGAAATAACCTCTGTCACCAGAACAGGTGAGGGGTTGACCTGCTGGACAGAAACTCTGTGGAGAAGGATTTAGGAGTTCTGGTTGACAGCAATACGCCCTTGTGGCCAAGGCCACTGGATGTGATCCTGCCCTAGCAACATGCCCTAGGTGTCCCTGCTTGAGCAGGGAGAGACTGTAGTAGATGATCACTAGAGGCCCTGTCCAACCTCAACCATTCTGTGATTCTGTGATCAACAGTCCTCTCAGGTGTCTACATCATTTTGGAGGGTGGGGAAAAATTTCTTTTGTTGGTTTTATTTTAGTTACTATTATAAAGATAGTATGTATAAAATCAAATTACATATTGATAATTTTTTTTTTTTATTCTCTGATCAAAAATTTTGGGAGTAGTTATTATTCATGGAAGGCAATAAATAACAAAAAAGCAAATATATAAATATTGAAAAATGTACTCAGTTGAACCTTTTTTTTTTTGTTAAGTGACATGTATTATTCCATGTCTTTTTCTTTAGGCTTCCTTGTCTCTCCAAAAGATGTTTTCTTCAAATGGGATTAGTGGTAGTGTCTCACTAGGGGTTTGTTACTCATTAGTGATGCTTCAAGTGCTGTTTTGAGTCCTGTACAATCACTAAATAACAGTTGACATTGCTAGTATTCATTGCCAACTAACAGTTTCATTTAGGAAATACAACTTAAATGTATCGTAAACATCTCCTTTTCTTTTGTTTCTTTGCCTTGCCTTTCACTACCACTCTAATTATCCTAACACTGACCTTGCTTGTCACTGCATTAAAAATAATTAGGTTCCAATTAGCTCACCCTTAGCTGTTCAAAGGCATATCCTTTTCTTTAAAAAAATGTAAGCTTGTAACACACACACACACACACACACACACACACACACACACACACACACAAAGTCAATGATCTCACTTCATAATTGGTTTCTTTTTAAGTCAAAATGGCACTTCTGCATGGATCACTGTTTTTGTAAATCCTCCAAACAGTCCTATCAGGTTTCAGTATTTGGTGTGCTCCAGTTAAAAAACTCTCTAGTGCCTTGGATTCTGCCACAAGTATCTGGTCAAAGGCTTTTATTCAGGTCAGTAGTACCACTTCCAGGAAAATCTGGACTCTGCAAATTTTGTCGGAAGGGTTTCATCTTTCTCTGGCTACATTTTTTAGTAAGGATCTGTTTATCTCAGGAAAAACCAAGGACAGACCAAAGTAATAATCTTGTCTCCAGTCATATTAGTTGCAGAAGGTTATTTCCCATGTACAGGAAAAGGTCAGGATGTACAAACTTCAGTGGCTCTTGTTGTATTTCCAAGCAAACTAAATTTAAACTCTCCTATAGTTTTCCAATGAACTGATGAAAAATGACAGTGCTTCTATGACCCTCACTTCTCCATTGAAAAAAAATGGAGGCTGCCAGTATTTCAATTAACTTAAACCTGAATCTGACCATTAAAAAAAAAAAAAAWCMAAAMAMAMAMACCCCCCCCCAAAAAAAAAAAAAAAAAAAAAAAAGGCTTTATATAATACTATCTTATGGCTTTATATAATACTATGATGAATAATAAGTAGCTCTAACACTCCCAACAACTTGCAAGTGATCAAAAAGACTCTCTTCTCTTCTTGTTTTTTGGAGGGAAAATCCCTCCACAGCTGTTGTCTATTACCTTGGAGAGAGTACTAACAGTTGGGATACAATCAACTCCAACAATAAAAGGGCATAAGTGTTAACACATCTAACTATAATAGTGTGAATGGTCCAACTATAATAGAGCAAATGACCTGACTGAGCATTATTGCCCATCACCACCTCACTAGCAGCAGACCAAGGGATAAGAAATTTTTCCTTTTGCACACAAGGCTTCTTGGGAAAAGCACAGTCCTATTAATTTACTGGTGGCAGTGAGAGAACAGTTGTCAAAGTGCCTGGAAGCAGACCAGCAGACTGTTGACTTAATTATGCCAGACTACAGAGCCAACATTTTAAAGCTGTGAAAGATGGCAATTTTTCACACTTCACCTTCCCCCATCTTTTCCAGATTGCCAGACTTAACCAATTCAAGTCATTTAAAATATTAAACATTGAATAAAGAAATGTTGCCTTGTGGCCCTTATACATACAAAGTAAACTCTCATCATTAAAATTAAGTCACTAAGTAGTATCTTTTCCACTAGGATTCACTGAACAGACGAGAGTACCCACAAAACATTTCATAATGCTCTTGAATAACCAACTTACAACCTGGGCTGAATGTTATGGAAATGTAGCCAGAGGACGATACATGCAAAGCAAAAAGTAAAATAATACACTAATCCTTAACCACCCCTATCTCATAGATAGAAATTGTCTAGACTTTTCTTCATACAGGTATATTAACAGTAATGACTTCCAATATGTGCTTATAAGTTTAATATAAATACTGATTCATTTTTTTCCCTTTTTTCCCTTTTTCTGTCACATAGATTCCAGTTAAGTTTATTTTGTTAGACAGATATTAGTTTCAACAATACTTTGCCAGAATTATCCCCCTTTTTTTTTTCACAAAAGTGTTTATAAAGCTCGTACACCAAGCAGTAATATACACTTACATCACACATTATCACACAGTCCCTCTGTGTATTTCAAAGTTCTTTGAAAAAGTATGCATAAATAGCTCTATGATATTGATGAGAAAATTAATTTAGGTACAAATCCAATGATTCATTTAGATTCCATGAATCTCTGGTCACCTGCATGTAAGTCCATCTGCAAACCTTTTTGATCTGCTTTTGGTGAGAGTTAAGTAAAAAAGTTTAAAATGTTTTAACTGTCACATACGGTATGTAAGACTTTTCTGAAGTGCTCTTTCAAATCAGAATTCTGGTGTAAATAATCACATTCATTTTTTTTTTGTTTTTTTTTTTTTTAAATTCTCAGAGGTTCTTTAGCTTTCATCCGTGTTCTGAGAGGTTAGAATTTAAAACAGACTTTTAATCAATTATATATGAATACAAAAATTCTGAAGGTCTATCGAGTCAAAGCAGGAGGTGCTTGATGGCCATTTATCCTGTCATCTTTTTGCTGATTGCAGCTGAAGACTGGAGGTAGACTTCATGATACATGAAATATCATGTATCATGAACTGGTACATCTGGTTCTCTCTGCCAATGGAAGCAAGTAGACAGCTAATGTTTTTTACTTTTTCACTATATTGGCTCCTACTTATAGATCAGCTGTTTCATGCAGCCTCTGTTCCTGTATTCATGCTTCTAAAATAGTGATGTTTTGTGAGTTTGGCTCAGAAGTGGAATCCACAATCACAATGGAAAGAGTCAAAGCACAGATATCATTACAGAAGTCCAAGGAACAAGAATTGTTCTTGTCCTAGTCTTCAGAGTTATGATAATTTGTTAGACTTAGTAATAGACGTAAGAACAAAAAGCATTTGAATTTATATTGGGTAGTATATGTTGTTTACCCAACGCTGAGGTGATTAAATTAATTAGGCAGCATAAATATATGATTCTGTGTTTTCTTAGTACTGTTCTTGAAACCCTGCTCTCTACTCCATGCATACACTTTAGAAAAGATGCACTCCAACCACTGTAGATCCTTGATCCTTACTGTGATCCTTACTGTAACCATATTTCATTTTAGAATAGATAGCAATCTTATTATAAGTTATTTTGAATACTGAATTGTAGTGGGCATAATAGTGACCTACAGAAGGAATTTAAGAAGGGAAAGGAAAAGGAAATGTAATATTTATATTCTCCAGTACTGTTATTAATTTACTTTGAGGGAGATGTCTGTGCTTGTCTAGCTAGTTTTGATTCTCCTAGCAAACAGTATTCTGTATGAAACACTAGATGTTTACATCAGTGACTGTTGCCATGGAGTTTATTTTCCTGCTGGATCAAGCATAAGAAAGCTTAATTTTCACAGGTATTCTGAAATCTAGAATGATGCTGAATGCTAGCTACAGAAAAGACATGAGCAGTGAATAAATTTATATTTGTTTGAAGAACTGAGAGTACCGAGAACATGAATGACCAAATTCTCCAATATCCCAAGACACTTCTGAGATAAATTTTAAGATAATCCATCTTAAAATCCATCTACAGTTTCTTGCAGATGTAAGTTACATGGCAGTTATATACTTTCAGAATAAGACAACTGAGACTTGCAATTTCAGATGACTATTTCAGATTGCTACTGAGAATAAAACTCTCAAAGTAAGATAAGAGCTTAGATTTGAGGATTTGGGCTGAATGCATCTGCAGCTGTGAAAACAGATAATTGTGAAACAGCACAAATTAAAATATAAAAGAAGAAAAATGCAGTGGGATGGATATAAAAAAATTCTAAAGTAGAGCATATGATAATGTGGAAAACTACTAAAATATATATCCACTGAGTTATTTAATGGTTTCTGGTAGACAAGAATAAAAAGAAAGAAAAAGAAAGGATATGTGAAAATAAGAGGTTTATTACACTTGGTTTATGGTTTGAGGTTCCTAGAAACCTTTATGTGATTGTTAAAACTGTATGTTAATATATATATATATATTCAGATTTTGGCTTGAAGGAGTGCAGTGGTGGTTACTAACAAAAATCTGGAAAAATGCCATAAATAATGATAAATTGTAAGTAATCATACTCATAAGTAATGGAGGAAAAATAGCAATCCTTCTTGTTTTAGTAGATTTGCCTGACATTTGTTTTAATTATGTCTTCATTTTGAAATAAATGTGCTTTGGGGATAAAAGGAAAGGGTTATTTCTTTTTCCTGGCTGTCTATTTAGCCACCAAGATGGATAACTTGAATTTTTTTTTCCCTCTACATGACTTTATCAAGAGGACAACTTTTCCAGCCCATCATCCATGGTTTACTCAGCTCACACATAGATTACTGCAATGTCCTTCTGCTATTCTGGTGTTGCAAGGGACTGTGTGTGAGCGTTGGGCAGGGCTTTCCTGATTCCATGATTTGAAATACTTTCTTGCAAAAAAAAAAGGACCAGCACAGAGATGTGGTAGCACCTAGGTCTATATAAATGTACTCCAGAGACTTGGACAGAATTTACATTCTTCATAAAGCTGGTTCTGGTTGTCTGCACAGGAAGGAACTTCACAAGAGAAGCATCTGACATCTGTGCTCCAGAGATTATAACAGCATCATTCAGCATGTTAGTTTGGCTCTTTAAAGCACATCATACTTAGTTGCTGTATATTTGCATGTCTATCCACACTTTTTTTAGTTTGCTTTTTTCCAACACCTAAGAATTGAGATACTGATGCTGACAGTCCTTAATAAAGCTTACAGTTCATAGAACTTACAAACTCATAGTCAGAAACACTGGTGAGAGGACTGTGAGACAAACAGAAAGCTATGGCTTTTTAAGATCAGGGAAGAGCACCACTCTCAAGCTGGAGTCCTTTTAGGACTTGACACATATTCATACTTTATTAACTTCAAGTTCCTGTTCCCTGGTCTGGTTATTGCATGGGATTCTGACCATTTCTTTTCTGGAGCACCTCTGGAGAATCTATGCATCTTCCTTAAGTCTTTCTGTGAAGGTGTGTGTGATAGAAGGCAATTTTGGGCTTGCCAGTTCCTTTCTACTCCTGGTCTATGATTTCATTATGTACAATTTTACTAAGGCAATCCCTGGCAACTGGAACAGATTCTTGATACATTTATTATCTTTTATTCTTGTCTTTTAGTTCTTTTGTTTGTTTACTTGCTTGCCTTTTTTGTGTGTGTGTGCATGCGTATGTGTTTGGTTAATTGTTGAGTGGCTGATACGTCTGATCAGATGAAAAAAAGTTATGATGAGACTGCAGTTATTTTCCTTCCTTAATGCAGTAAAAAATAATTAAAAAAAAATAAAGACAAACCATTCACAGGAATTTACTGCAACTAGAATCTTTCAGTTTTACTATCTTCAAAGACATTTTGGTTTCTTAGCTATGCCTTGGCCAATTGTTAGCTGAGAAGTCTTTGCGGGACTATAGGTGGGCCAAAATACAAAAAAACCTTGATGATATGACCCATACAGTCATGTTATGTTTGGCAAAGGAAAAGTCCTTGTATGTAATAATAGATGATTTTTTTTTTGGACAGTAATACAAATGGATTTGATATGAATTTGATATCTCAGAAAGCAGCATGTGAAAGTATAAAACAACTCCTAAGTTGCATAAACTGTTTCTATAAAAATATCTAGAACTTGTTATAAAAATATCTAAATTGCTACACTTAATTCAAAATTATGTGAAAGGATTTTAAGTTGTGAAGAAGAGAACAATATTCAGACTCAATAATCTGATTTATCTGATAGTGTTAATGAAGTGTTTATAACACAGCTGAAACGTATCTCCCATACATAGATGGACAAATTGCAGTTTAATCTGAATTCACTGCAATCCAAAAAGTTATGATGTGCATATAACAATAATTCTTTTGAATAATTTTTAATATGATGTATTTGTTCTTCCATTGTTAGTTCTCCTTATGCAAATGATATTATAGGGATTTGCTTAGCATGTATCACATTGCCTATGTTTCATTACCAAGACTACAGTGGCAGAAAGATAATTGACAAGCACTTGGGTGATTTGATGAAATGAAGTGAAATGAAACTGTAATAGAATAAAATATTTTAACTTGCCTTTTTAAATAACTCTAATAAAATGATTTATAAAAAAACAGAAACTGATTTTTGAGTCTTGCACTTTGATTTCTGTTAAGAAAACTTGAAAAAACTTATTGAGATTTGATAATATCTGCTTCCATTACAGTGTCAAAAACACACAATAACACACAAAGAATTGAAAAGAGTAACATTTAACTCCAACTATTCTGACAAGAATACAGTTCTGATGTCAGAATACTTGGAGTTAAAATTGCACTAGAAGGCTTAATTGCACAACTATATAGTCTTCAGAAATTCTATTTTCTTTGTGTAAACCATATCTATAGCAAGTACTGAAGCTTCTATGGATAAACAGAGATAGACAGACAGGCAGGCAGGCAGGCAGACAGCCAGCCAGATAGATAGATAGATAGATAGATAGATAGATAGATAGATAGATAGATAGATAGATAGAGTAATGGGTCAGAAATTCTTGCTAGCCCTCAGTTAAATAGCAAAAGGTTTTCCTAATGAATTGTTGCTTCAGACTTCTGTTTGTTAAATAAGAAAAAAAAAAAAGGAAAACATACACAACCTCATCGATTAAATAGCAGATGTGAACTGGGCATTTCATTAGGAAAACTGTTAATTTTTTCCTTTTTTATTATTTTTATCTGATCCTATAGGCCTCAAAATATGTATTTAGTAAGAACTCTAGATCTGAATATAGAACATGAACTTCTCTAAATATACAGAAAATAGAAAATCACTTATATTTTACAATATCAGAAGGGATGGGAAAGGGCTAAGGCAAAAGAAATTCAAATAGTTTGTACTGATAGTGAGGTGTAAACCCATTTATCCGAAGACAAAGTTTCAATTCTAAAGCAGTATTTTCCCAGCAGATTCCTTTAACTGAAGTTCAAATGTCTTTGCCTGAAAGTCCTGTGGGGCCAATAAGATCATGCAGGCAGACTTGTCATTTATTTTGATTAACAGTCATTTTTATTAATGTTTTTAGAAATAAAATAAACAAGAGTAGTATGCCAACCCTCACAATCTCTCTGCTAGTTTCATGATATGTGATGTTTTTCTTACAGGTCCAGTTTCGGGAGTCATGTGACTGTGCTGGACTCAGTTTTCACTAAAAATAAATACATTTCTATTCCACATTGTTGTTGAGAAAGCTTGAAAGCATGTATTTTAAAGGCTCAACATGAAATAGACAACTACCTCATGTATATCATTTGTAAAAATCATATGATGCTGAACTCACGATTTATTAATGCTATGGATATGTAATGCTTCATTATTAAAGACAAACAAAGATAATCTATGGAATGAGTTTAAGTGAATAATGAGAAGCCTAGAAAAGCTCTGCAGCCAGCTCAATTACTTAGGCTTTGGTCAATGAAATGATATGGCAGATGTCTGGTTTCTTCCCAGGTGATCTGTAACCTTACCCCACAGCTTTTCAGTTTCTTCCTCCACCTTCCTGATCTGCCTTACTATTTATTCTCATTTAGATTTGAAATGCTCTTCTCTATCTCTTAATATGATTCTGCTTCTGGTTCTTCTCTTCCTTCCACTGAACTTAAGTCATTATTTTAAATAATTTGATGAATCTTGACTGAAACTGATTTTTTTTAAATGAAAATACTAATTTCATATAAAGTACAACATATTCTCTATAAAGAGATTTTTACAGCCTAGAGCTCTCTTCGGCTCATTGCACTGTTTTAGGCTTTGAATGTTTTCTCAATGGCATTTTATACTCTGCGCAAGATGTGCTTTCACTAGTAAAATATTAATGTGTGATTCACGTGCTTATGGATAGGAAGAGACTACTTCACATTACATAAAATAATTAGTCATGATGTAGATTATGTGGGAACAGTCTGTAGCTTTAGAAAGCATTCTTTCAGTGTCAAGGACTATATAGACCTACTTAGAAAAACAGAGAACTAATTTTGATATTCCATCCCTCATGTCCTCATGTATTTTTGGGAAGCTGTGAAGTAAAAAATCAAAAGCCACTACAATATCTTGAGGATGTTATATTCTGCCATAAGTTATTTAAAAGTATTGTGGAATTTTGTTTTGCTGTTTTTTGTTTGCTTTTGGTTGGGTGTTGGTTAGGTTTGAAGATCATTCTATGATTCTATCATTTGTGTTAATTTTAAATGATTTTCCATATTCTTTAGCTATTGGCATGGCTTATTATTAAGGAAATAACAAAAAAAAAGAGGGATCAATCAATTATTAATTTAATCTTCAGATATATGGACTGAATGTTTGGCACACTGCGATACACTTAGCTCTAACACGTGCATTGCACACTTCTTTCAACTGATATCTGTGAGGCAACACCATCACTGAACATAATCTCAAATGCAACTGATTTTAGCAGGAAACTTTTTACTGTAAAGAGTCATTAAGGCTAAATCTATTTGTTAAATCTACTGTCATATTTTGTGCTGCTAACTCTCAACTTCTTGCACTGCTAAATTGGACAAGCACAGGAAGTCATAATCTATCTTGAAATATCAATGCCTTTTTTTTTTACTGTGAAAATGTAATTTTGAAACATTACAAAGACAGCTATAATTGAGATTGCAGCAACCAAGCTGAGAAGGAACAGGAGATGTCAAAAGAGATGGCAGTATGAGCATTTTATGAAAGATTTGGTTATTTACCTCATATATAAAATAAGGCAAAGCCAACATTTTTTTCCTATTTGCTTGTGTATAGCTAGTACTCTGCCAATAGATCAATGTGTATTTTAACAATCAGATGTTTCATAGTATTTTACTTTGTACCTTTGAAATTTTCATGAGTCTTCTTTCTTGCCACATATCACTATTACATTCCTAAACAGAAAGAATAACCAAACTGCACAAGGAAACATTTCTAATTTGAGTACATAAAAAAATGTTTTCCTACCAAACGAAAGTAGCTCACTAGGAAGTAAAGGCAATCATTTCACTAAGACAGTAGTGGGTAGGGTAGAAATAGGGTAGAAAATAAAAGAACCGTCAAGAAAAAAAAAAAATCCTCATCAGCAAATTTCTTGTAATCATTTCAAATTTTGTCAAGTTCAGCCAAACCATAGCAAATCTGAGTTGTCTATGCTTGAGTAAACTTTTGTAACATGCAGTGGGAGGCCACTTGCCTTAACTGTAGAGTTAGAATGGTTAGAAAATATGGTCTTTAAGCAAGACAGATAGACGCCCCCAAACATCAAGCCATAGCTACAGCTTGCAGCAGTTTAAGAACAGGAGCCTAGGGATGTTTGCAATTTCCACAGGTTACCTGTGCTTTTCTAGACCAACACTTAAAGGTCAAGCTAGATAGAACAGGGCAGCTAAAATAGTTCTAGAAAAATATGTGGGTAACTTAATGAAGCCCTATTGTCTATGGAGACACCAACCTCACAGATATATTAAAGCGAAGTGTCTCAATCTGCAACTGAAATTCACTCTGTATTGCTAAAACTACAGCCAACATATACAGTGTGATAACGAATCTGAAGTCTGAAGAAACAGTCATTTTTCTGAGGCTAAAATCTGTGACCAGCGTGATACACTGATGCTCAAAATAAACACCTAGTTCATTGCTTATGGTAAATTATTCTGAAGACTATTGCAATGCAAAAAACACGTCGAAGTGTCTGAAACATTTGTAGAGTTTTAAAAGATGAGATTCATCATAGTCAGATGTAGTCTGCAGAAAGATGCGCTGGAAGAGCCATTGTGAAAAAAGCGTTGTTCGTTACTGATTCTAAAGGCCTCCAGAGGACTACTTGATTTATCAAGTAGACAAAAATCCAGACTTACAAGAAATAAAATGGCAAAATGAAAAAAAAAAAAAAAAAGAAAAAAAAAGAAAAAGAAAGAGGCAGAATCTTTTTCTTTTCCTTTTCAATCCATTTCAATTCTTCTGGTACATCTATGAAGGCAGAAGTCAATAATGTGAAGTATGGACAGTACTTCCTTACTTCAACGTGAAAAGCCTTAGGTATTCATAAGAAGCACAGACTAGTTCCTCAAATCTTCAAAATAGTAGGAAACCACGTTAGATTGATCTAGTACATTACAGTAAGTTTGCAACCTCACAGAACAGTTATTAGAACTGTAAGGTGCTTGCCAAGTTCTTCAGGTGAGTGCATATAAATTGATATAGTTTCTGACAGCTAACAGGAAGTAACAGCTGCTCCAAAGCCTGTCAAGTTGGCAATCTCAGAATATTTTAGTATTTTTTAGTATCCCCATTTTACTGCAGAGAACTTCTAGAAATCTGAAGTGTCATCTGAAATATTCAAAATCTATCAGCACCAGCATCTGCAAGATTGGAGTGCAAAGCATGGAAAATGTAGAAAATAATTTATAATGTAAGCTTGTGAGATTGTAGCTTTAGCTGCTATTGTCATATATTAGCAAATCAAAGATAAGACATCAGCATGAAATGTCAAATGGAAAATGGTCAGCTGTGACATCACACAGAATAAAATTATTCTGATTCTTACTGATACAGAAAGTAAATTGATATAAAATCATCTTAGCACTAGAAAAGCTTCTCAAAGAGTATTCTTCTCTTTCTGACATACAGCCAAGGAAAATGGACTATTTATATATTCATTTGCAAAGATTTCTGTTAAAAAGAGATAAAAACTACTCAAAAACACTGAGAGATTAAAAAAAAAAAAGATTTTTCTTGAGATTCAATATGGAGGAAATTGCAATACTTTTAGTAAAACACAATTAAAATCACAACCATAAGCACATATTTTTCATCCTATTGCATAAAATAAATGCCTAGATAATATTAAAAGTGTTTACATAGACCATTACTATTTGTTATCCTTTTATGAAGAAAGTATAAGCACTGAAAAGTGCAGAGTATGCAAATTGTGTTTTGTATAAGAAATAACAGTCTGCTAATATGTTAATATAAGACTCTGTTCAACTTCTTTTCTGGTCATTAATGGTTTTGTTTTCTCTTTCACTTATTACTTCTTATTAAGTATTTGATTTCAGATATCTTTGCCTACTAAAAATACTATTAAACACTATTTTGTGACTGCCAACTAGTTGACTGAAAGTACCCCAAGAATGTTGTTGCTACATTTAAAATACATTCCTTAAATGTCCACATTGTATTTTTTCAGCTTTAGCATTACAATAATTGAGCAGTCTCACAGCTTTTGATATTGAGGTACTCTCATTTATCAGTACTTTTTCGTATTAAGCAATCCAAATGAATGAACCTACACTTCTCATAAGCGCTAGTTGCAAAGGTATTCCTGACACAGCATCAGCCATTGACAATTTCACAAATACATTCCTTTTAGTTTGCCAGTGTGAGCCAGTTAAAATGGTGAGAATGAACTCAAACAGTTAATGAATACTTCTTGATCTAAACCAGGAGGGCTTCAGTTACACTTGCACTTGAATTCAAATAAACAAAAAAATATGGAAACCCATAATCTCTCCATCAAAGTTTGTGTGTTTATGCAATAATGATTACATTTTAAATTATCATAATTAAAAGATGTAGGGTTGAATGTAAATTGTGTGCATATATATTTATATACACGCACTAGGAAATTACAAATTGAATGCAATTCATTTCTGTGTTAAATTTCTTTGACTGTTTCTGTCATTTTAGAGACAATTAACTGATACATACATTTGAACTTCTTTGTCCCGGATAAGGATATTCAAGAGATAATTAACGGAAAGTATTTTTCATCTGTCAAAATTGTTTAACATTAAACTTGTTTATGCAAAGCAAACTTTATTTGTATGACTGTGTTGGTTGGGTTTAAGAGTTTAGACTACTTATCTTATTATTCATATTATGACTCCTATGCAAAGTTATTCTTTACGTGATGAATAATATGATGCTGAAGAACTTACTACAAATATTTAAAATCTGTAGCTAATTCTTATAGTAATTTCATATTGCAATAATTTTATGTGAAAGAAATAACTAAATTGTAGCCAACAACAATTACACACACTAATACAGAAATAGTAACAAAGGAAAACCAAAATATATGCATGAGGAACACTCTCAGATGGAAGATAATTTCTGTGTTGGAATTTTGCAGTAAATAAGAAAACCTCATTAACTGTTTTTAACTTATTCATTGTTTATCAACTATTGGTATAAAAGAAAGATCCCATTCTAAGAAATAAAAAATATTATTTAAAAATTGAAGTCATTAAAGGGAATTGCAGCTGCTGATCAAACTCAATCCCATGCTGTGCTGTCAGCATCTCCTTTATGATACTTTACAAGGAAATGTCTTCATTATTTGGGTAAATAAGAATATTTGATGTTGCCTCTAGGTATAAGATCATAGAGTGCAGGCAAGCTCCCTTCTCCAATGCTATTGCTTCTGCTGGCCGATTCGTGTGTGGCAGCACAAAAGTTCAGTTTTGAGCAGAACAAAATTTTCAGGAAATAATCCACTATTTCACAACTGAGCAACAGTAAAAAATATATATATTTTTTCCTCTTTGATTTATTAAACACTGAGGACAGATTTTGATTTTTGCTAGTGAGTTTACTATTTGAAAAACATAAAATGACAAATGTGAATGAGTGTTTCAGGCAATAAACAGCATGTAAGAAGTTATGAGCAATCTCATAAACATGGTGAGCTGATCACAAGCTTCTGTGGTGTGCAAAATAACTCTTAGCTAGAAGTGAAAGAACGATCAGTTACACACCTTATTTTCATGTTGGAAATCTCAATAACTCCATGGCTTCTCATCTGTAAAAGAGAGCTGTTTCTTATTGTCTCTGACACAAGACACGGAAGTATGGAAAAAAAGAACAGGCATTTTTTTCCTAAAACATACTGAGCTCATTCAGTCCTTTCCCTTCTATAAACACATCTATACACCCACTGGTTCTGGGAAGTATTCCAGCTAATATGAATTCAAAGTGTGGAGTATGCACAGTTGGGTGGCTTGTAAGGTAGTTGGTTAAAGATTTAGCAGAGAAAGAAAGGAAAGGAAGCAGAAAGTCAAAAGCAGGGAGAGAAGGCAAAAGGAATGGGTGGGGAGGAGAGGTTTAAAGAAAGACTGACTGGCTGGTGAGACAGCAAAGAATAGGACTGCAAAAAAAGAGAGAGAAAAGATGGAATGTAATGCACCTGGATGAAAACAGTTCCTATGAATTTGTGTCTTTTTCTTTTGATTACCCATGTTTTCTTATCTCATGAGTGAAATTCTACAAAAAAATCTGCATTTATTCCTGAAGATGATATAGATGTCAGATGATTCAGATCTGTGGCTATAATTTTCTTTGGAAGTAATTTTTCCAGGAATCTGCTCTGTGCACAAGCATAGAAAGCTCTTGACTCTGTAGCATCACATTTATCCCTTTCCCAACAGTGTCAGGGCTGTTGGATATTAGCTTCAGAATGCCTGTTTTATGTAAAGAAACCTTTATATAAGATACCACTTCACAAAATTGTTTCAATAATTTTATGAAATAAGACAGAAACTTATTAATATTGGAATTTGAGAAAAAAAGAGACATGACCCTATCTAAACAGAGATGGATTTTCCAAGAGAGAATTCATCATTCTGTTTATAGGCATGAGATTCATTTGAATGTTGTCATCTGTCACACAAGTGATGCTACGGTTATGAAAAGGCTCATACATCTGTTCTGTCAGGATTCTACTCTATTTACTGCATTTGTCTAACCCATGTTATCTCTCTGGTAGGTGGAAGATTTAGAAATCCCTTGGAAAACATTTAATCTGAGCTTTTTCTCAACTATTTTTTCAGTAACTAGGGATATAAAAGTTAGCTATATAAAAGTTAGCTGCTGGGACTATCTGAAGAAATCTGGCATCTGATTCACTAGAAAAATTGTGCAAAACACCATGTTTCTTGTAAGATTTAGGTGGTGGAAATGACGGAAGCTGTAGAAAATTCAGCTTCTAGTTTAATATTTGAGATTAACCAAATGATGACACACAGACTGTGATATGTTTCACTCCTGTGTAATTCATGTTTGAGGATAAGATGTGCACACATATAGTGCATGGGAAAGTTCCTAAGCCAAAATTCCTGTGCAGTTTTATATCTCTGGAGAAGATAGAAGAAATATTGCTATAAATCCACTCTCAATCTCAGGTAGAAGCTTTTAGTATCTTCCTTGATATTGGATGACAGGCAATATGCCACTGGAGTGTAACAAATATCTATTTAGGTTTCTCAACAAAGCCAGGAAAACTTTACAGAAGAAACTTACAAAATACCTTCCTGCTAGCAAAATATGTTCAACTGTCTATTTTGAATATATACAAAATTTTCTAACTAAAGATGGTATCAGTACAACAAGCAGTCTGCAATAATGCACATTAAAGAGATATCCTGAGTTCATTGTCAGTGTTCCTCCTACCAAATCTACTCTTTCCAGTGATAGTCTAAATGCTGCTTGTTCCAATCTTCAAAAGGATACAATTCTGCCCCATTCTGATGTGTGGTGAAAGACCACTGTAGACATTCACTACATACAGAAAAAAAAAAAGAAAAAAGGCAATTCAATAAGTGATGAACAAAGTAACTTGTATATATATAAAAACATCACACTCTACAGAGGAAAAAAACCCCCTCAGTTAGAAAAACAAGAAAAAACACAGGTTTTTTTGGTACGAACCACAGAGATGATATTAAACAAATATTACATACTCTATAGGAAAGTAAAAAAAAAAAATCCTGAGAATAATTGTGTTTTGCTGTCTCTGGGACTTAAAACTAGGACAATGAACTGCAATTTAACCACAATGTAAATGGATTTTTTTCTCTCTCAATATATATTTGTATCGAATAATTTGATCAGACGGCCTAGAGGAAGTAGGTAGCTGTGTCTTCTGGCCAAGGCTAAGTGCAAACAAATTCCATAAACATATCTAAATGTATGAAACAAGGCCTGTATTGTGCATACTTAGGATGTTCTTGTGTTGTCCTGCAGAGAGACCCTCAATCTTGCCATGGGAACTTACTCCATCAGACTTTATGGGGACCTGGAATGCACAATGAAATTCCCTAAACACGAAACCTACATGCAGGGGAGGAGTTCATGCAAGCTATGAGTGCTAATCTCCCATATGTACTCTGGAGACATGCAGAGTGCATCAAGCAGAGCCTTAGGCATCTCCAGTGCAGCTATGACAGGAGAGCATTACGTAATGTCACAAGAGCCACGTATACCGGATTGCTGCCCTAGCATAGAACATTACTATAACTGCAGAAGTTAAGAAAAGACTGAAGATGCAGCTAGAGGTGTGTCCATGACAATTTCTACTCCTTCCCTATTCTCTGATATAACTTTCACCACAGTGACCTTCAGGCTGTTCTGTTTTGCTAAGTGAAAGATAAACAGTAGCTGCTGTATCAATTTTTGATATTATTCTTTTTTATTCTGCTGTACTTCTTTAATTAAGTTAAAATATATATTAATTTATTTATTCTAATTTCTGCCTCCTTGGTTTACAATTGAGGGGCTTTTCTCTTCCACGTTAATAAATCCACTCTGACTATAAAATTAGATATCTGGCTAGCACTTTAGCATTTTCCAAATGCATGATCTGAAATGCATGTGCTGAAATGTTTGATCTTTCCTGGGCTTCCTATCTTCTTTGGATAAAGGAGTTTATCAAGGAAGTGATCCAATAACCAGGAACAAATGTGTAATTGTTCCATTGACTCATCCTAGAGCAGTTTGGGTTTGAATCACAGCAGATAACTTTGTGGGCACAGTATAGTACAGAACAGTGAAAAGGAAGAAAAATCAGAAAGTGGCTTAGTGGTGTAATGGAAACCTGTTCTGAAGGCTTTTAATTCTTTTTGATGGGAAGAAAATCCCCATAAATGATTTTGAGGTCATGGGCTAGGGACATCTTATAAGGAAAGGAAAGGATTAGTGCTTATGGATAGCAGAAAGACTCAGTGGATGAAAAGATAAACCCAATTTTTTTTTTCCTGTTGTGAAGACATGAGCTGTGTGCTATAGAGATTTTTGGTCTAAAGCATGGTAAACACAAGTGTTTCTGCATCACATAGCCTGATATATACTGCCTCAAAGTAATACAGGTTTGCTACAGGGCATAATCATCATAACATATATATATTGAATTGCCTTAAGAGATTTTCACTCCAGTGATAGAAATTATCCATATCAGTTTATGTTGCACTAAATTGGACAAAAAAGTAACATGTTAAGAAAAAAAAAAAAAGATGGCTTCTGCAAATCATGAACAACACATAAGAATCACATGAGAAACTGTGCAGTTTACTAGTGCCTCTATGAAAAAAATAGAACACAACAGGAGAAAAAGAAGAAAACTCCAATCAAAGTGATTTAGGATATTTGACACATATTTAAGAACAAATAATGAAATAGGCTATAGTATTATTTATTTTCTTTTTTTTTTCACATATTCAGTGTTATTATTGGCCATTGTATTTTGCTTTCACCAGAAATAACAGGATTATTTACAACAGCATAATGAATTTGGAAAAAATTATGCAATATATTCAGCAAATGAAGAGAAAGGCACATATATGCTATTCAACCTGAATAGGGGTTCTCCATCTTTCAGCATCTGGGAAACTTCTGCACATATACTTATTTTAAAAACAAATAATGAGAACTTAATAATATCAGATAAAATCTTTGGTTTCTGTTTCTTTCACTGACAACTTTGTGTAACAAATATCTAAATATAATCTAATTTTACTTAATGACATACAACTATGGGTGTCATGCTTACAATACCACTCTATATTTTATGCTATTTTAAAACAAAATTTGAAGAGACTGTAATTCTAGTTGAAAGAGAAAGATTAAAGAATAGGGAGAATAATCTAGAAAATAGAGAGGTATACCCTTTAGCGTATTTGCAGTCTAATGATTTGCTATATAGCATGTCAAAACAATTCAGGTATTTTTTGTTATTTTGAAAGAATAGCTAAAGTATATTTCCGTATTTCTCTTTTTTTTTTTTTTTTCAATTTTCATTAATAACATTAATGAAAGTTTAAATTTCAACTAAGGTTTGTATGTACACATATATGTATATATGCATGTATATGTGTAGACATATCCATTTCTCCTGCCTCTCTTACACCCTGCCCAGTGCTCCAGAATTTTGATGGCTATTATCATATTCAGAGCTTCCTTTTAGTGTCTTGTATGTCTCAAAGCCTCCTCAAATAAGGTTGGAAGCTCAGCAATAGTATAGAGGGTGTTAGCATTAAATTAAAGCTCCTTTTTTTCCCTCTCATCTGGGCCTCTATGTACAGAGACAGCAAGCCTTGTCCAGTCAATTGTACCACTTAGGATCCCATATGGGGGAAATACGTGTCTGGGGCATACAGCGGAATTTATCAAGAAGGTGTTTCTTTTTCTTGCTGTAATTTTCCTTTTTATCTTTATTAATATTTTTTTCCTGCAGTTAACAATGAAGTTCATGCTTATACGAAACAATTTATAACACTCTTTCGATCTCATGTGATTGCAGAATATGTTAGCCAGGACAGCATTTAGATAGTTATGTCTACATCTACCTGCTTCCCAGAACACAGCCCACTTGGTGTATGTTTTCTAGAATTACTTTATCTTGGTGAAAATTACCTTCAAAGAATTATTGATTCAATCTTACTAAAAGTGCCTCCCATTTACACACTCATTAAGAAGGATACAGTTTGCTTAGACTGTAAATAACTTTAATAGGCTTCACTGAGATTACTCAAGAACTAAGATATGAGTTTCTTAAGAAACTTACAGCATGGTGGAGTTCTTAATAGTCCTCTTGTCTAACTGCTGTCTCATTTTTTTCTGTGAAATGTGAACAAAAATCACAGCTCTTATCTCATACGGAACTCTCCTATAGAGTTTGATCTCATGCTAACTACTCAAAATTTACTATCATCACACACAGTCAGAACAGATGGAAAAAATATACAGGTGAAGTTCTGCATAACTTCCTGTCATACTAAATGATCACATAAGAAAGTCTCCAAAAAAATATTCCTGTCTTCAATTTAGTTAAAGCTAATTATATATTTTGAATAATATTTTAATATTCCATTAAAGTTTAGCTTTGACATATATATTAATGACAGAGGACTGCAATAAGTTTTTGGAATAAATACTTGGATGATCATCCTATTTTTTCATTTTCCTACATAGCTCAGCTAAAATGAAACAAGCAAGGCAGACGAAATGAATGGCAAGGCAAACATGTTCAAAATAGATTATATTTTAAAAAAATCCAAAAAGCAATCATTTTAAACAATATATATTTTTTTTTTAATAGGGAGGAAGGGAGGAAGGTAGGAAAGGGGGAAGAGACGGAGGGAGAAAGGAAGGAAAGACAGAAGAGAGGAAGGAAGGGAGGAAGGAAGGGAGGAAGAGAGGGAGGAAGGAAGGGAGGGAGGGAGGAAGGAAGGAAGGAAGGAAGGAAGGAAGGAAGGAAGGAAGGAAGGAAGGAAGGAAGGAAGGAAGGAAGGAAGGAAGGAAGGAAGGAAGGAAGCCTGAAATGACAAATTCTGATGAAAATAAAGAAAATATTGCTAATTTTAGTTTACTCATTTTTCATTAGTTAACTACACGGAGCTTTTATTTAAAGGATAATGCAGAAAATACAGCACTAATTTGCTGTGTAGAAATACCAATACCCTCCTTTACCTAATATACTCTGAACTCTACTTCTCAGCAAGATAATCTTCCCTGGTCTGTTTTAGGGAAGGAATATTTGGCCTGTGCCCTGTTGGTCACCTGTCTATGACTCCAGCAAATACAATCTGCAACTTCCACTTCTACTCTTATCATTTTCGTGTTTGCATAGTGGTGGTGATGTCGCTGACTGCCTAAAAGATTGTTTCAAATAAATAAAATGCCTAGAACAGGTTTCAGTTTTGCAGAGAAATCTTAGTGTGCAGCATAGCATTAGTACAATAAAACTGGTCACTGCTCCTCGGATTTTGATTTGGACTTGATACTACATTTCCCTGGAAAAGTCCCTAAAAGATTTCACATTTATCTAAGTGTGAACCCTTCTCAAGTAACATGGTATGAGAAGTATAACTTTCAATAATTTGACAAGGTTGCCAATAATATTAGAACACAAGTTGCAGGGGACAGGTTTGTGAGCAGAATGAGCAAGACTAAAGACTACTCCTTGTCTCTGGAAAAGAGCAAAATGTGAATTTGACTGATGAAATCTGACAGAGTGACTAGTGCTTCTATTTTATGCAGTAAAACTGAATATTTGATTAAAAAATAAAGATATTTACACAGCATTAAGAAGCATATCAGATCAGAAAGCTTCCAGGCAATACCAGATTGTCTGCTGTAAAGCACTCAATAGTCACCAACAATTTCAATACTTCCTGCTAAGTTGGGTAATGAATAAAATATCAATCGGTTACCTACCTTAGCTATGTGAATATCATACAGGCTCAAAATGCATCAAACTTTTAAAATCTCCCTCAACAAAACAAGTACAAAAACTGTCCCAGTACTTCACTGGAAAGCCTGTATATAATATATATATATAAGTTTATATAATATAATAAGTTTATATAACTTGTCCAGGTGTAAGTCACTTGTCCAGGTATATGTACACATTAAAATGTTTTACTAGTGAAATTTGGATTAGAGATAAATACTTACAAGTTGAAATAGCATGGTTTCTCAATTTGAATTTAGCAATTGGTATAATTCATACAGTTCTATGTGATGCTATCTTAAAATTCATATTTACTATTCGTTTGTTTAGAAAAAGATAAAAAGATCTCAAAGACATGAAGGATGGATTTTTTTTTTTCCTACAGGAAGGGCAGATCAAAATATAGTCCTTTATTCAAATCCTTTCTAAATCACCATAAAAGAATTATATGATTCTCTGTGACTGGTAGAGTTCTTATTTTGCACTTAACTACAAAAATAAGTCCAAATATGTAGCATGTTTACTTATAAGAATGATGATGTGCTATTGAAACAAATATATTGGTAACAACTTATTAAAATGATAACAACTCACTTCTTTCAGTCTTTTTGATTAGTTTCTGTCATAAAGCAGGAACTTCTGAGCCAATAAAATTCAAAGTAAGTATAAGTATAAGTATATTTGTATATGTATATGAAAATATTTGTAAATGTTTTATAATGGTTTCCTTTTTATATAAAGTAATTTGAATGGTTAGAATTTAAAAATTAAAAGCTGATTGTGCAACTGGAGATGGAGTAGAGCTGGGGCAACTCCCTGAACCTGAAGATTGCTGTCTAGAGAAGGATGTAGAGGACAAGCGATTTTACCAGTATCATCAGTAAGTGAATTATTTTAAGATTATTTTGTGAATCTTAAAATATATATGAAATTTCATCCCTGTAGACTTTCCTAAACTTATAGAAAAACAGTTAGCTTGACAAAGTAGTCTTTTAGAGTTGAGTACAGCAGCAGCAAAGGTGGGCATGTTATTGAGTGCGAGGACTGCAGTGCCTGAATCAGCTTTGCATAAACAGAGAGCTAGGCTGAAGCTTTTCCTGGAGCCAGCAAAAACTGCAAGGCTATCCTACAGAGTCCTTTATTGATTTCCATGCAGTGATGCAAAGGTGACAGAATCTAGAGGAAATTACTTTATTTTCATTCCATTTTTCTTTGGCTTTTTTTTTTTTCTCCATTGGCCTTTGCTTTGATAACCATGACACTTCTGCTCTGCTTCTTCACAATGCTCTGGATTGTTACAGGCAAAATAATCTTGAGATGGGGAATTTTACTCAATATATTGTTAATTAATATAAACATTTAATTAGTGATTCAAGTATCGAGGGAAAAAAAAAAAAAAGATATAAGCAGCTAACCCCTTTTTCTCCACTTCCAAAGGAGCAATTTCAGTCAAATATCCTTCTCTCCCCTTTGCACTCCCCACTTCATATCCTGTTTTTGTGGTGTGTTATGCTCTCGTCCCTTCAATGAAGTGAGGGATGATGCAGGGATCTGGGTTCAGTGCATTATGATTTCTATCTGCAACTCTTCACATCTTGCTCATTTTCCTGCAGGCCCTCTTACTTCTTACAGCTTTTCCACCCTGATGTGGTTCTCACATGGGCCATATCCCCTAGGGGATGTTCCTGCCTTCCCACATGAGAACATTTGCAGACATGCCCCCACCAATTCCCCTTCCATGTGTCTCCTTCACTTCCTCCTCCTTGGTCTTCTCAGTTGTGTCTTGCTCCTCATAGTCACTACACTTTTTAAAAAATATTTTAACAGGGTCACCAAATGCTCCCTTGACAGCCAGCAGTCCTGGCAAGTGATAGGTTGTTCGCACTAGTTGTCAGAGCCAGCTAGACACGTTGTGACAAGCCCAAGGCTATTACTATGAGCACCTGACTTTCCTTAGTGCAAGGAGTGAAATTTTTGTGAAGTTCTAATGAGGTCATGTAAGGAAGGGAAAAGAAAGAATGAAAGTATGTTTGTATTTTAACTCTCTGTGTTATTTAAAGTGTTAGAAGTAAAACACTGCTCATTTAGGATGAGAAAAAACAATAACAAAGACATACAGACAGTCAGGCGACCTCTCCTTCAAAATAAAACAAATCAAAAATCAAAGAAATTTAGCAAGGACTGGAAAAAAGAGACAATATGATGTATTGAAAAAAATAACAGAGAACCCCCAACTATCTGTAGCTAACGAACAACAAGTCACACTAAACAGAGATGAGCCACTGTTCTTAAAAGAACATGTTGTTAAATATATGTGTACAATTTTTTTCTTTCTTTTGCTGGAGGGTTGTTGTCATATAAAATCAATAAACAAAGAACAAACAAAAGTTTGCTTTATAAGCTACATAAAAAGATGCTTAGAACTCAAGACTGGAGGATTTTACTTTGTAGTAAAAAGTCTAAAAAGAAGTTTTTTATAGTATGATGCAGTTGAGTGTGTGTATGTCTTCCTTCCTTCCTTCCTTCCTTCCTTCCTTCCTTCCTTCCTTCCTTCCTTCCTTCCTTCCTTCCTT
>PTEX01000144.1:1310175-1325411 GCA_003342815.1 Eudromia elegans | reverse complement strand
TTCCTTTCCTTTCCTTTCCTTTCCTTTCCTTTCCTTTCCTTTCCTTTCCTTTCCTTTCCTTTCCTTTCCTTTCCTTTCCTTTCCTTTCCTTTCCTTTCCTGGCATGCACAGGAGTATATTTCATGTGGATACATGGAGATTTACATAAACTGCTTTCATTAACACTGCCATAAATAACCTCCTTAACAGCTCTCTCCTAACATATTTTAAATTGATGCCAAACACACCAAGGCAGTTGCATCCATATTCAATAAAGAGGAAATCAAATTTTCTTTTTCCAATTTGCTTTGGGTCAAAGGGAACATTGGAGTTGAATCATGCTGTTTAAGTTTAAGCTCAGCTTGCCTTTTCAAATACAAAGTATAATGACTATAAGTAAAACTTTTGACCCCAAATCAGAGATGCATCAGATTTTATATATCTGATTTGTGAAGGGCTTTTGATATTATTCATTGGCTTGATTGTTAGTTTACTTGATTGCTATATTAGCTGGATCATTTAATATATACATATACCTAATATATTTGTAACTATTTATATATAAATATAAATTAAGAATGGATTTTGTCTTGTATATTCAACTAGCCAGATTCACTTAATGAAGAGACAATTAAAAGCATAACAAATTGTAAAATGTAAATTGTAATTGTAAATGTATTGTCCTGTTTTTAGGAGGCAGGAGAGTTCAAAGTTCTAGTGTCTGTGAAATACTATCACCTCCAGTAAGATAAAATCACTGATGCTGAGCAACGGAGGACCAAGGACTGCAAAAACTGAGAAAGCCAGCTTTGCAGTCCTTGGAAAATGAGAGGTCTCCCCTTCCACTTGACACTTCCCATCATGTAAGTATTGTTTCACTAAGGGAGAAACAGATTAAATTCCATCTGCTGTCATTTCTTATCCAGGTCTGCTGAAGAATGTTGCTTTTGAAAAGTTTCATCAGTACTTCCCTTTCATTATTACCAAAGCAGGCTTAAATGTCTTTGATGTCTTCTTACCGGCATCATTATGGTCCTCAGAACCAGTGAATAGTGCAGTTTCTTTAAGGTCACGATGAAATTCCGAGTTGGAATTGCAATGCTTTGGGGGACTGGTCTGTTCACTGTTTATAATACCTCCTTTCATTGTGGTCTGTATCTAAACCAAGTGAAAGAATGGCTTCAATTTTCTTTCACAAACATAGACCAAGTTATTAACCTGGACTGTTAGATTTCATAAGGTGAAAGTCAGCTAAAACATCTGTCTTTTGCCTGTCTGAAGACATAGCTTCCCATGAAAGAGAAAAAGGGAAAAAGAAAAAGCTGATGAATCAGTTGCATGCATGATTTTTTGACAGGTGATGTACTACATCTAGAACATTTTATACGCAAATTTTTGCCATAATCTATTGACCAATATATCACACATTTTGGTGTTTTTAACAGTTAGTAATAACTGGGTAAGGTAGTAATATTCCCTTTAAACACTATGCATACATGGACATGTGTTTTTTTTTTTTCCTTTTACTCGAGTTTGTAAATGTTCAGCTATGATATCAGGGTAAATCACAGAAAATATTTAACCATCCACTCCTGTGACATATGTACAGCGTTACTACTAACTTACGAATCAGTACAGTAGCAACAACATACCTTGGTAGATGTTGCCTTCTGTCCATTCTTCTTTGTGATTTCAGTGGAAGTTTGGAAATTTTCTATGTATAATTTTGAAACCTCATTTCATAAACAATATATGAAAGTGTAATCTATAGTACGAATTGAGGCAGATATTTACTAACGAGTACATATCACACATCACATATTGTCAAACTGAAATTATTGGAAAATCAAAAAGAACACTGTAAAAAAAAATACAGATTAGAGTATGTTACAGATACACAGTCTGAAGAGGTCCATAATAGCCAAATGAAATTCTGTGTCTACAAAACAGTAGCTGATGTTCCTCATCAGGAAAAAAAAAAAAAAAAAATGGAGAGGGGAAGTAGAATCAGTATTTTTAAAAGATGCAAGATTTTTTAGTTGCTGTCTCTGGGGTTGAGCTCTCAGAAAGCTTATTTTGTGAGGATAAAAATAATATCTTCAGAAGAACCTTAAGACTCTAAAAATGATTTAAAAAATCCTAAGGATGTGTAGATAGAAAGGCAAACTGGAGGTAACATTCTTTAAAGTGGATCATCTTGGACTAATGAAGAGTTTTCTGTTTGGTCCAGTGGTGACTGATGCAGCTGACAAATCTTTTCCACTTACTGAAAGTTAAAAATACATTAAAGTATTTCTGAATACTTTTTTTTTTAAAAAAAAAAAAAAGACTTAGGTATACTGTATGTGTGTTTTGGTGATTTTAGAATTTACTCCTGGCTTTTACACACCAATCCACTTTATTTTGTATCTGGATATAGGACACTGCTTAAACTATGGGATACTACTTATATAAGTAGTGATTGACAGCTGCCTTCTTAGTCTTGATATAATGACATAAAAAGACCATATAAAGAGAGTGAAGGAGAATATGCTCGTGCACTGCAAGACTATTTGATATATAGTACATACAGCATATATCTCTCTATATATATTCAATTTACTCAAGTATCTTTAGAAATATCACACAACTATTGATCATTCCATTTTTTACCTCTATGGCCTTGCATACTTTGGACTTGGTCTAAACAAAGATACTACTATAAGCACAATAAGTCCTTCCGACGAGAAGAACGTACAAAAGCGTATATGAGATCTTTTCCACAGTGTTCACATGCAATCACTTGATTAAAAAAATTATGTAGTTCTGTGAGATCTGAAATATAAAGTCCATAATGATTTTTATCTTTAGTAAATGACTAACAATTAGTGATTGTGAGTCAGATATTCTAAACAGTGTTTTTAAATTTTACTGAAAAATCTAGACCCCAAACCACTGCTATTTAAATCAACACATATTTTTTAGAAATATCCATTAGTGAATGAAAAATAAAAAGTGTGTTTTAAGTGTTCCTTCCATTTTGTTAGTAATTATTTGTTAAATATTACCTTAGAAAATATAAATTTTTCTTTTCATAACTACTTTGAGACAATATAGAAGATTACTAAGATTTCATAGAGACATAGGTCAATTTATAATTAAGGATAGGACACCTGCTACATTAAAGCAATTCCCAAGACCTCTTTATGATTTAGTCTCAAAAGACCATATAAATTATACACTAGGATTTAGGAATTTAAATCATTCCTATTTACCCCTACTTATACTATTAACATCTCAATAATACTATTACATATAATTAAATACCTAGAGTGATATGCATAGCATTATCAGGGAAAAATGAAAATAAATGATAATTTTTTTTTCAGTGAAAATGTAACTTTAAGAACACTGTTATAGGTAATCTAATTATGCTATTTTTCTCATCTATTTCAAAATTTTCTGTATTCGATTAATAGCAAAAATAACAAAGCATATTTGGCTTTATGATAGTAATATTTTGATTTAGATTTTTTTTTTTTTCAATGCAGGAATCTGAGAAGATTTTTAAAAGTCAAAAACCCAATACACAGATTTTGAAAACACAGAACTAGTTATAGTACTTGAATAAAGTTTCTTCTTAAAAGACACATTTATTTACTATTGTAATATATTACATATATTACATAATAATAAATTACAATTACTATTGTATGATTTATGATTTATATATGATTTATTATATATGGATCAGAAAGATAACATTATTTTTACTTACAAAATATTACCTATAGTAATATTACTAATAAAAAAACACTTTTTGATTTTTTAGTGATGTACTTTTTTAAAGAAGATATTTAACAGATTTATGTATTTAACAGATATTTCAAACCTATTAATTAGCAATCAGCTTCTCTGGTGTTCTTTGGAGTGGCAATTTGATGTTCCTTGCTAGTGAAATATGAAAACATATTCACAATATTTTGGGTTTACAGGTGGATAAAGGCAGTGCCTAAGTTCAAGAATCAAATGATAAAAGATAGAGGCTGTTATAATTTCAGAAAGCTAATCAAATAATTTCTGGCATAATAAAGCATAGTCTATCCACAAGATTTAAAATTTAATCTTGTTTCCAGAAAAAAACAGGGATTTTAGAAATATTGTTATCTCAACAAAGTAATTATTTTCAAATTGGTAATTACAAACTTGTGTTTTATTTCTGTGACAGAAGACTTCCCATAGTATAATGTAATTTTCAAGCTAGATGAAATCTTTCATCAAGAATGTTTAATGTACATTTGTAGCTCTTTCATTCTTGTTTTAACCAATAAAGGTCAGAGAATGAGAGCACTTGTTTATGGTGACTTTGTGAAGATGATAAAGTTGCAGCCACAGACAATCTGAAGGAGCTCCATGTTTCTTTATTTAAGTTTGATGTTGAAACTATCCATCTCTTTTCTCCAGGCAGCCTCAGTTCAATATTGCAGAGTAAAGGCATTATGCTTCACAACCTTTAGCTGGTTTCTCATTGATCTTTGATGTTAATATATCTGTCCATGACACACACAGCAAATTAATACAAATTTGAGTTTGCACAAGTTTATCTTCTCTAGTGGACTGCAAAACAGTGAAGACATGCACTATGGAGTAATGCTAACCAATGTCTTTCTGTCTTACTTTTTCCTTATTTGTTACATAAAAGTACAATGGACTAATTTTTTTAGGGAATGCCTTAGGAAAACAATGCTCAGGTTAACGCAAGATCATGAGCTTATGGCAGTAAACCTTAGCAAATAAGTTTTGTTTCTTTAATTATTGTTAAAGACGGAAAAGCAAATAACAGTAGAAAGAGGCAGCATATTGAATATCATATGTAAATTGATTTCTGATATTTGACTCTTATTTTGGGTAGGAAGGTTCTCACTATCATACACTGCTGTCTTGCAATCTCTAATATTTATATCTTTGTATTCTCCCTTTTTTTTTTTTTTTTTCCATTAGACAAGTAGTCCTTTCTCCACTTTGCTGATTTCCAAATGAGGTAAGTTCCCTCAGGCCTCACAAACAAGTGAGAAGCTGAAGAGCTCAGGAATTAACATCCTATAGCAGACTGATCTTTCTCACAGAAAAATATTCCAACATTCATTGACTTTTTATCTTGTGGAATAGGCTTGTTAGACGATTGGGAGATACTGGACTTGACTGTCTGATGGACTTGCAAGCTTTCAGTAGCACAATTCCAGAGGAGTTAAGTTAGTTCAAAGCATTTATGAGTCCAAAGTTCAGAAAACGGCTTCAATGTAAAAATTTGACTTTACACAATCTTAGAAATCATATCGCTCACTGGCGCAATCTGGTATTAAAGACACAGATTGTGGCTAAATGGGACAACCAGAAATGTTGCCATTCATATGGAGAATGTAGATAAATATTAACTGAGGTCAGCTAGATCATGTGTTAAGTAAGAAAAACAAATATCATCAAAACCAGCAGTGAAAAACTAAATGCCAAATACTGCATCTCTGTTAATATCAGCAGACTGCAGTGGAGCAATTGAGTCAAAAAAAAAAAAAGGTAAAAAAAAAAAAAAGCCAATTCTTGCCATGTTAAAAAATACAAGAAGACATGTCATATGAGCATAATCCCTTGATGGGCTAGACACAGCTACTGCCCTGTTCTTCGATCTGGTAGCCCTTTATTCTTTAGTGAACTTGGGTAGCAATTGGGACATAGATAGAAATTATGACATGCTGCAATCTAGTTTCCTTGTGGGAAAAAAAGGAACAAAGCAGCAGGCCCGAGCTAGTCTCCTGGAATTTGGTCTCCTATAGAGATGACAGGAAAGGAATAGCTATAATAACAATGAAATGTGAGTATTGGAATGTTTGTTTTGCACTGTGTGTTTTACAGATAACCATCTTAAAGCCATCTTCTATTAAATTTTAAGCTCATTCTTGTTTTTAATAACCCAGAGGACTGAAGGATGAACTGTAAATATATCTGCTTCTAAGGTTTCATGGCATTTATAACACATCCAAGGATTTTCAATATGCAGAGGAAAAAAATAATAATCTATATATGATACCAGAAGGATTATGAAGAGGTTCTGAAAGAATCTTGTCAAATTTGTCCTATAGATACACTAATCAGACGCTAAAAAGCAAATTGGAGAGAAGTCAGGGTATACAAAGGAGGAGGTATGTAAATTGGAAGTAATTGATAGTGACTGCCACTATCAATAGTCCACTATGGTTCAGAGTTTCTACCAAATTTCTCTCTCAGTACAGTTGCAATATCTGCTACAGTTTGATAAGACTACTGTCATTTTTCTGCTTCTCACTTAACATCTCACCTCTTGTGCTACTGTGCATATGCTCTGCAAGAGATCTGCCTGATGAGTGCCTGCAGCAATGTGTTCTGTAGCTAAATTGCTTTCGTAAATCTTTTCACTAAAATAAAATGAGCAGCAGGATGTTTGTCATTTCATCTATAAGAGAATAAATATTTTATCATTTCTCCTTAAAAAGCTCATCTGTAACTCAATAGGTTTCCAGAACAATTTAAAGAGCAAAAGCATTTACCTCACTTTAGCTTTGATTACATTACATGGTCTATTGTATTGAGATCTTGAAGTAATTCATGACTAGAGCTTGCTTAAATACTGTATGATTCCGGTTGATTTTTATTTACTTTCCTCAAGTAAACTGCCACCTTTTTCAAATGGGTTTGCAAAGGGTACATAAGCAAAATAAGATTGGCTTTGAAAGAATTCTCATTCACAAGACTTATAATGTTGTAAGGAGGGTTTTTTTTTTTCTTTTTTCCTAGAACCTCTCAAAAGCATTTGAATTCAGTAGGCAAGTGATAAAACATTAATGAAAACGCCTGCTGAAGCATCTGAAGTGGGGAAAACAATCACTTCACTTCTCATCAAACATGCAGAGAGTTTAATCTGGTGCCCTTCAATAAACAGAGTCAAGAATTTCATGTAATTATGATGTCCCTCCCAAGTCATTGGAGAATCACTCAATGAAGGTCAAGATACAAGCAGTAAAACTTCAGGCCACATCTCTTGTTGACCTTGTATGTTGCAAGGACTCAAGAGCACCACTTCTTCACAGGATTTGCAGCATCCTATTCCCCACAGTATTTTGTGCCAAGCAAAGATGTGTGACCTATTGGAGATCAGTAGAAATAAGCAAAATGAAGCATAGATCTGGTGACAAACATGAAAACAAACTAGAATAAAAAGTGGCTTGTTTTGTCCTGTATCTAATTATAACATTTACCAGAAAGAGACTACTGAAATGGCAGAGAGAAAGGAAGAGTTTTTCTTATTTTGTAATAACTTTTCACACATTTTTTCTTTCACTCCAGGAGGAAAATAATAAGAAAGGAAAAAAAAAAAAATTGAAAGGCAAGAATAAGTGGTTTCCTTACAGAACAAACTTTGTGTCTTTGTACAAGCCTGCAACTAGAATTTTGCTTAAATAACTCCTGTACTTGAGACATGGGGAAAAAAAAAAAAAAAAAAGAGAGAGAATCTAAAATAAGCACATATATAATGTAGGAAATATCTTAGTAAGTCAGGGACAAGGCCTATTTGCACAACCCAGCATACAATTCAAGAGACTGTGATAGCAGGGGGGTGCAGAGCAGGCCTGCTAGGATGTTCCACTGCTAGAAGGTTCTACCTCTGCTAGAATGTTCCTCCTGCTGGAGGGGGTGGGGGGGGAAGGGGGCGCTGAGATTGATGCAGCAGATGGCAAATAGTAGTGGAGCATGGGCAAGTGATAGACCTGAAATAGCCAATTGCCGCGGGACCCTAGAACCCTATAGGAATGTATAACATTCATAACAATAAATTCAATTCAAACAATAAACGAAGTTCACTCTTACCTCTGTGAGGACTGTGTGAATATTCAGAAAGGTGTTCCTTCAATATAAAAAGATGGGCTAGCAACTCTAAGCTTATATTACTGTAATTATGAAATATTAATAATATGGAATATTCTATAACTTGTGACATAGAACTGTTAAGGTGATTTTAATTTTCCTCCTTTTTTATTTTCCATCTGTTTTAATTTTTGTTTTCCATCTGTTTCGCCTGTGTTCTCTTGCTTGCTTCCTGTCTTCTTTGCTTCAGTTCTTCCTTCCTTCCTCTTTTACAGAATCACAGAATCTTTAGGGTTGGAAGGGACCTCTAATCATCTAGTCCACCCCTCCTGCTCCAGCAGGGTCACCCAGAGCATGTGGCACAGGGTGGCATCCAGGTGGGTTTTGAAGATCTCCGGAGAAGGGGACTCCACAACCTCTCTGGGCAGCCTGTTCCAGGGCTCTGTCACCCTCACAGTAAAGAAACTCTTTCTCACCTGGAGATTAAACTTCCTGTGTTTTATTTTAAAACCATTGCCCATTGTCCTATCACCGTCCACTAAGGAGAACAGTTTAGCCACCTCCTCCCTACAAGCATTCCTTAGGAATTTGTAAAACATTGATTAGATCCCCTCTCATCCTTCTTTTCTGTAGGCTAAACAGGCTCAGCTCATTTAACCCCTCCTCGTATAGTAGGTGCTCCAGTCCCTTAATCATCTTTATCACTTGTCTCTGAACCCTCTCTAGAAGCTCTCAGTCCCTCTAGCTCTGGGGAGCCCAGAACTGCGCTCAGTACTCCACATGTGGCCTCACCAGAACTGAATAGAGGGGCAGGATCCCCTTCCTCGACCTGCTGGCAATGCTCCTTCTGATGCACCCCAGGATCCCATTGGCTTTCTTGGCCACGAGGGCATATTGCTGACTCATGGGTAACTTGTTGTCAACCAGGACTCCCAAATCCTTTTCTGTGGAGCTACTTTCCAGCAGGTCAGTCCCTAATCTGTACTGGTGCCTGGGAATATTCCTCCCCAAGTGCAGGACGCTTCACTTGTCCTTGCTGAACTTCATGAAGCTCCTCTCTGCCCAACTTTCCAATTACTCCTTATTTCTCCTTGCTAAGTCTCTCTCTTCAAACTCATATTCACTTATTCCCCTTTTCCTTGTAAATTGCAAGTGCATCCCACCTATTCCTTGTTCTAGCTCACATTAAAAGTTTTCTAAATTTATACTTCATTTATTCATTTGTTCTTTGCATGTTCAGTTCCTCTATCTTTGTGATGTCAAATAGCACTGATATTTATTGTCTCTAAAATTTCATTTTTTCAAGTGACTCTAATTCATCTTTTCTGATCATGAACTTCCTTAGCCCTATATTTGAATCTATCTTTGGTGCTTTCTCTAACTCCTTTCCCCGTAGGAATATTTTCTCCAGGTCTCTTGGCAAAAGTGCTACTATTTAAATGTCAATCAATATATCTAAGAATAGACTTGTGACAGATGAGGTGGGAGGGCAACTGACCAAGAGGCCACGTCTCATTTACGTAGCATCTACCTCCCTAATTGCAGCTGGGGGACAAACAGAAGCCCAACAAATGACCTCCAGTCAGAATACTTGAACAATATCTGTAGAGTGTTATATTTAGTTTCCTTTTTTATTTTGCTCCAATTTTGCCAAGCAAAGAATAGTACAAATAATATGCATATTTTAGTAGCTGTCAATCTTTTGTTGTTGTTTTTATTTGTTTTTGCTTCCCAGGCAAAAAGAGAGAAAGTGGTCGTTTCTCTCAAGTATAGGAGAGCACTGACACAATTTCTATTGGGTCTTTCAAAATTATATAATGGCGTCATGGGTTCCATTTGTGGTGTATAGTCTTAACTGAATGTAAATCCATTACAAACTCTTGATAGCCTCTCTAATAGCCTTTTAAGCTTTCAAGAGTCACTCTTAAATTGCTCAGTCCCAAAAGGAGAGAACAGAGGTTTCTAAAAGCTTATGAACTCTGCAGGACTTGGTAATGATTTATATCCACAGCAAGTCTGGTAAGATGTCATTTTTCTTTTGTCATTTTCAGTATGGAAGAAAAATTTCCTTTCATGAAAATCTTTTATCAGTTTCATTATATTAAAACTGTATATTTATGTCCCAAAACTGTAACATATGAATCACATAATGGAGATGAAAACTGCAAGACAGAGTTGAAAGCTACCTGAATCTCTTCGTTTCGAATCAATCTGAATATGATCAGTCATATGTTGGTTGGCACTCGGAGACAACAGGATTTCTCTTCCAAGACACTTAAGGTCAAGCAAGGTCAAGTACACTAAAAAAATAATAACTATATGTGTATATATATATGTAATGATTAAGTGCAAATATACGAGAATCACACATTTGCTGATATTTAAGTTTCTTAAGCTTCTAAAAATCAAAAAGTTTTAAATAAAGGATATTGTTTTGGTAGGATATCAATATGTTGCAGAAAAGAAGAGCTACACTTACAAAACAAACAAAAAAATGAACAAAGGAATCACTAGTTGGAAGCAATGTGCAGAGTCATAGCCAGAGTATGTCTAAATGCACATAAATGGTCAAATAGCTATTACAATTCCTATTTGCAGATAAGGAACCGAGACAGAAGAGATTTTGACTCAAAGCTGGAAAAGTATTTGAAAATGAATGTTATGTAAGCAAAAATGATTTTATATGATCTCTCATCTGACTACATTAATGAAAACTTTGCATTAATCCTGTTTTTATAAATCACCTTTTCAGAAGTCAGCATCTTCCTGTTCATTGTACAAGAAGGTGGGACACTAACTTGCATGTTGAGAATTCCAATGAGGAGCTCTCCATAAACTTATTGGAAAAAAATATATTTGCAATATTCTTGCGATGTTTTTAGAAGGTTGGATATAGCTTTTCTTTTCTAGTCTGGCAAGACATAACAGAATAGCACTAATTTTTTCTTACCCTCATATTTCTACACTCCATTTCAGCCAACAACATCCAGAGAACAGAGCATCTCTACTGAGATCCAGACAGGACAAGATGTAGCTGAATGTCCACACTGAGCGTTGTAAGATTTATATCCTCCTAACTTACAAACACAGCATCTTCTCCCACAGCTCTTATCACCATTTTCTCTTTTGAAACCTCAAATTTAATCCACTGCCTGACTCTAGGGTTGCCAAACCCCGCTTCTAGACCTCCACTGTCTGTCTTTTCCCACCTGTATGCATGAGAGTATAATGTTTCAGATGCCTAACTATAGATGCTGAGAGTTATTTTATAAGCTCTAAGAGACATCTATGTGAGATTTTCAGATAAGCCACAAGACTGTATATTGAAACACATGCTCCTTGAGAAATGCAGTTGGAGACCATATGGTGTACTTTTCTGTGTGCTTCCATAATGCCTTATGTGGGCATTTAAGAATTGTCCTCCATATATGCTCTGTTTGTATACTTTAAAAACTTTTTAATAGGCTGATTTCTATTATCTCAGTCACACAGCTTTTTTGCTAGCTGCATAGCTAATAATTACTGTTTGAGAATTAAGATTATTTTCTACATATCTGTAGAAAAAATGTGCATATTAACATCTGTACACATGCTTACAGACTTGATTAGTGGGAACAATACCTATATCAGACAAAAAAATAAAATGTAGCATAACTTTACATAATTCCTGAAGTTCTATGATACAAATGTACTTGGTACTTTGCCTGTAAATTGACTTCCACAGCCCTACACACATCATTATGCTGACCATTCATCCTGAAGTGTAGTTGTCTGACCACATTTTTTATAAGCTATGTATCTATCTGTTCTCACCTGTTTTTTAATAGCCTTAGCAGAAGTTATCCCAAATTAAAAGACTTGTGCATTCAGATGAGAGTGTTGGCATGCCTTTGTAAAGGCTTTGTAAAGACTTTGACTAGATAATTTTTTTCATTTTTATGCAAACAGTTGAATTAGTAAGTGTTCTGTGTTTGTAGAAATAGTGCTGAGCTTTTATTCTTATGAATGGTGATCTTTCTAGATTGCAAAGTAAAGCCCAATACATGGTGCAAGTCTTGATTCTATATTTTCAGCATGATCAGAAACCAAAAAAAACCCTGCATTTTTAAAGTGTTGATAATTCAGAGGTTCTTAGCTATCTCAGTCTATTCTATGGTATACACAATAGACAGAAAAGGATGAGTTAAACATATGATGTTTACTTGCTTGCCATTACTGCTTACAGAACATTTATAACAAGCTCTTTGGGACTTCTTGTAATGGTGGCAAAACAATTTGTTTTGGCAATTAATTTGTTGAAAAGGAAATGTTTCCAGTTTGCTTTCCAAACTATAATGATGTCACTGAATTCAGAAGTGCCCTTGACAATCTGCAATGTATAATGATATATATGCAACATCTTTTTTCTACACAGTGCCAAGAAAGCTACTAACACTCAACAGACAAATACATAACATTTATCTTAGTGTAATAACCAGCACAGTTGAATTCCTTTTCTTATTTTATTTCACCTTTGATGTACCATTTGCAGTAACTCACCAGGGTCTCAAGTCTTCACAGAATTTAAACATATGCTGGTTTTTTTAGCACAATAACTACATCTCTTTACAGTTAGACTGAGGATTCTCCAAGGTGCTGCTTGATGTTACACTTTGCATTTCCCATGCAGCTCTTAAGTCTTCCTAATTCTTTATATCATTCCATAAATTATGGTTTCTGAGAACTCAAGCTCTATCTTATGGTCAATTAGTGATCAGTGATAAAGAAAACCCAATCTATTCTCCTTTGCTTCTCCTCCCCACTGGATTACTATTTTTAAACAGAGTATGGCACATTTTTTTACTTGATGAGTCTTTGAATTCTAAGAAATCAGATTCACAAACTCCTTAGTGAAAGAGAGGAATGATCTTACTATCACTTCTAATTGATGAAGTAGGGAAAAAACCCCAATGACATGATGTAGCTAATTTCCCCATCATTTACTTTCATAAAATCATCTAAAATTGCTAGAAAAAGTATGTGAAAGATAAGCCTTCTATCCGATAATTAAAAATATAGAAAAGACATGATGAGACAAACAGTTTGTTTAGAAGGCAAGAATAAACTCTGAAACATTCAAATATTAACAAATTCAGCAACTAATTAAATAAGCTTCACTGAATTACAAATATTTATTTTTCTGCAACTTTTTTACCTTTCCTATCAGAATTTATTTTCACAAGGAAAACAATCAATTTTTCTTAAAAAAAAAAATCATACTTTAAGCTTACCAAACCTTACTTTCACAATATGAAATAAAAGAGAGCACTTCTAGGCTATTGTCTAATTGGTATTGTTTTCTTAGTTTAAGTTAGTCAGTTTAGAGATGGGATTATAGGGATATACCATAAATAAGTGCTTGATCTTGCCACAAGAAGATGCATGAATTCTCACTGACAATGTCATTTTCTTTCAAGAGCATTAACAATGTCAGTGGGCGCAGGATGCTTTGTGGGATACCTGTCACTCTTGTGCTATACAGCACTGCAAGTTTCAGCTGTCTATATTTTTTATATTAGCAATTACCTACAGGACAAATGCTACTCTATGTGTTAGGTTACAGTTCTGGCAGCCCCCTGAGGTTCAGCCACAGGGGAAGAACTTGGCCTTGAGGGTACACTCAGATGTCTCACCAAAGTGATACTGACACATAATGTAAGAAAAAGTCAAAAATTTACCAATAAATAGCTGCTTTGAAAGCAGCTTTTTTTGAATCTTGATGTCTTTATTGTGATCTGTCTTGTAAGTTTGACTCAAGGGAAGTTGCCTGGCACATTCTGCCCTTGGTACCTGTACACAAAAGAGGACAGTAAAGAGGCCTTTACCTACATCTATATCAACATCTACAACATGCCAGTTTAAGCCATATTGAAAGTGTTCGTTATCCTGGCAACAACTTAATTCTAAAATTCTCTTTGTGATAGCCTATTAGTCTGATCTTTTAAATGTTATATCTAACTGTATCCAGACATCAATAGAGAAGACAAATAAAGAAAACTTCTTTTTAATAGTTTTAATTTTCCTTACCTCTCTGCTAGCTTCAGATTTCCAATAACTGCCATGGACATAAGGACACGATAAATACATGCAATTCCTACCTTTAGGAGTATTTAAAATAACAAAGTGACCATTAAATGTATTAAAATATTATTTTTATATATATTAGCTATATGTTCTTCCTGTTACAACCAGAATTTTTTTTTTCTTTTTTTATTTAACCTAAACTCTTGGAACATTATTTTGGGAAAAAATCTTTTTTTAATATATCTTTTTAGGAAGCTGCTGTTCTAAAAAGCAGTGTGTCTGGCAGCTAATATCTGCCAGTACAGTACCTGAGAATATTTAGAGAGGTTTCTGATGAGAAATAATTGCTAAATTCATTCTGGACACTATGGATGTAGAAAACACTACAGGAAAAAGTGCTGTTTCCTGGGGCAGAAATCAATTGCCTTTGACCTGTCTTAGTTCAGCTCTGTGGAGCTGTGAATAAAAACAAGAATGGGCAAGGGTCTGTCCTGAGTTTACTTCGGGGATAGATTTGATCATAAATTTAGACTTCTCCCATGCTGTTTTATATTAGATGTCATTCCAGTCCAGCAGTCTTCAGTAGAACCAGTAGGATTCTCTGATGAAGCCTAATGCTCCAAGACAGAGCATATAATCCACATTTACTAAAGATTATTTAAAAGAGAGTGCAGGAACATTATTTAAATATGTACATCAACCATAATCACATACATATTATTAAATATTAGCAAATTTTTATATTTATATAACACATATACACATAACATCTTTGAGAACAGCAGGAAGGAGGATTTGGATGACAACAGGCTTACCAGCTTACTCAATTAAATCCCTGGGAAGGTTATGAAACAGATTGTCCTGGAAGCCAAGCCCAGACAAGAAAGGACAAGAAAGTGATTGAGATGCCACCAGGACGTTATCACGGACAGATTATGTCTGACCAATTTGTTTGCAGATGTTTGTCTCACCTCTGAAGGCTACAGAGGCAGATGCTGTACATCTCTACTTTAACAGGGTGCTTACTGTAGTCTTCCTTACAAGACTTACAGCCAAATTGAGGAGATACGGACTGGATAAGAACAGTGTAAGTGAACCACTGTGATATAATGGCACAAAGTCCAACTAGAAGCCAGCTACTAACAACATTCTTAAAAGGGCGAACAGTGGGACTAATGTTTTGAACTAACCTTAATAGCCTGTGTGGTGGCATTCGATGGGAGGAAATGGGAGGAGAAGAGAGGGAAGGAGAAAAGGAGGGAGAAGAGGAAGAAAAAGAGGAAAAGAGGAAGGAAGGAAGGAAGGAAGGAAGGAAGGAA
>PTEX01000144.1:1271352-1303534 GCA_003342815.1 Eudromia elegans | reverse complement strand
CTTCCTTCCTTCCTTCCTTCCTTCCTTCCTTCCTTCCTTCCTCCCTTCCTTCCTCCCTTCCTTCCTCCCTTCCTTCCTCCCTTCCTTCCTTCCTTTTTATTATTTCTTTTATTATTTAATTAAATTTAATTTCATTCTGTTTGTTTTACCTCATTTTGTTCCCACGCTTCTGAAGTTTTAGGTGTTTCTGTGCAAAAGATCTGCATTCACATAAAAGGATTTACACAAGTTTGTTTCAAAGTTCTAGAAGAAATCATTTTCACAAAATGGTTTATGTGGTAACACTTTGTATATAACTTTTAATAAGCTTTCCACTACTTTTTATCATGCTTAATTCCTAAAATATATTTAAATATAATTTCATAATTTCTCTTTTTGAAGTTTGGCCATAGTTAGATATTAGCATAAGAAGCTGGTAGTCACTTGAAAGAAATACCTCCAGAGTCTGATTCATTCTGACGTAAAATACTAACGATGAATGATGTCTTAGATGTGTCTTTCTCCCTTTGTCTTATTCCCCCTTCATACATTTATCTGACCTTTGTCACTGCACACCCTCATTCTTACGTTATGTATTTCTCAGAGGAAGGTGTTTCATGACTTGCATGAAACTCAAACAAAATTTATATTTAAAATTTTACCATAGTAAATTCATCAAAAAGTGAACTTATAAATTAATTTATATTTCTTAAATCCCTGTTCAGATGTCTGTTCCCTCATTAGACCAAAACTAAATACTATAATCTCTTTATATTCAGCACATTTTTTTTATATTGAACAGATCACTATTTTCTGCTGCTTTTTGGACCTTTAAAACTTATAGACACTTTCAAAATGAACAATAATTCATACAGGTTTTGGAAATTATTGTTTACTTTATTTCATCTTCAGCAATCAATTTATGTTATGCATTCCTTTTAATGTTTGTTCATGCCAGATGCCACTTTCCGTCATCTTCTTTTAAGAAGCCAAATGACAGAGAAAGTTAATGAAGAAAAAGTGAACCACTAGGAGGTCAAATAGTTCATATTCTGACACAGACTTATTAGATGAAGTGCCACACACCAAGGGTGGCATTGATTACAATAGTCTCTGTGGTCTTAAAGGTTAATGATCAGGATAATTAGCTGACCTATTGGAACCAGATAACATTCAATTGAGATAAGTGACAGGTGATCGCAGTTATTAAAATAGACTAGAAATAGACTCTCTGGTATCACCATTACTTACTGAAAATTGCCAATAAAAGGAGCTGAGGAAAAACATCAGCTGGTTCTTCTGGAAAGGTTTAATTTGGTACTTCCTATGCTATCTGTCCTGTTGCTACACTTCAAATATTTTGTCTGAAAAAAAATAACACCAATAAAGAAGTTTAGAAAGAGATGTTCTGATGCGATTTTTTAAATGAAATTGGTCACACATTAAAAAGTGTACTGAGTAATTTAAAAACAACTAATACTTTTACTTTGAGAGTGGTAAAATAAATGAAAAAAATCTTCACAAGTACATTTTATTTAATTGTTTTTCTGTTGAAAAGAAAAAATCACAGAATCACAGAATGGTTGAGGTTGTAAGGGACATCTACAGATCTAGTCAAATGCCCCTGCTCAAGCAGAGACCTAGAGCACATGGCACAGGGTGGCATCCACGTGGGTTTTTAAGATCTCCAGAGAACGAGACTCCACAGTCTCTCTGGGCAGCTTGTTCCAGGGCTCTGTCACCCTCACAGTCTCCTGTGTGAAGTTCTTCCTCACATGCAAATTAAACTTCTTGTGTTTCAATTTATACCCATTGCCCCTTGTCCTGTCCCCGACCACCACTGAGAAGAGTTTGGCCCCATGCTGTTTACATTCTCCTCTCAGGTATACATATCAATAAGATCCCTTCTCAATCTTCTCCAGGCTGGACAGAGCTAGCTCACTTAGTATTTTGATAGGTGCTCCAGTCCCTTATTGTTGCTCTACATTGGACCCTCTCTAGAAGCTCCACATCGCTCTTGCGCTGGGGAGCCCAGAACTGCACTCAATACTCCACATGTGGCCTCACCAGAACTGAGGAGAGGGGCAGGATCCCCTTCCTCGACCTGCTGGCAATGCTCCTCCTGATGCATCCCAGGATCCCACTGGCCTTCGTGGCCACGAGGGCACACTGCTGCCTCACGGTTAACTTGTTATCAACCAGGATTCCCAAATCCCTCTTCTCGGAGCTGCTTTCCAGCAGGTCATCTCCTAATCTGTCCTAGTGCCTGGGATTATTTTTTTCCCAGGTGCAGGACCCTACGCTGGTCATTGTTGAACTTCATGAGGAGAAGTTGCTTATTTTGCTCTTTTGGTTTAAAAATTTTAGTTTAGAGACTAGAGAGGAATAAGTGTGGTAAATGTTCAGGGAATATTTTCCTACTTCATAAAATCATAGAATCATAGAATGGCTAGGGTTGGAAGGGACCTGTAGAGGTCATCTAGTCCAACCTCCCTGCACACGCAGCGTCGCCTAGAGCATGTGGCACAGGGTGATGTCCAGGCGGGTTTTGAAGTTCTCCAGAGAAGGAGACTCCACCACCTCTCTGGGCAGCCTGTTCCAGTGCTCTGTCACCCTCACCGTTAAGAAACGGTGGAACTTTTGGTGCCTCAATTTGTGGCCGTTTCCCCTAGTTCTATCACTGGCCACCACTGAGAAGAGGCCAGCCCCCTCCTCCTCACTCCCTGTCTTGAGATATTTATATACATTGATCAGATCCCCTCTCAGTCTTCTCTTCTCCAGGCTGAAGAGGCCCAGCTCTCTCAGCCTTTGCTCCTAGGGCAGATGTTCCAGACCCCTAATCATCTTTGTGGCTCTGCGCTGGACTCTCTCTAGCAGCTCCACATCCCTCCTGCACTGGGGAGCCCAGAACTGCACACAGTACTTGAGGTGTGGCCTCACCAGGGCTGAGTAGAGGGGCAGAATCACCTCCCTCGACCTGCTGGAGACGCTCTGCTTAATGCACCCCAGGATCCCATTGGCCTTCTTGGCCACGAGGGCACACTGCTGCCTCATGGTCAACTTGTCGTCCACCATGACGCCCAGGTCCCTCTCTGCGGGGCTGCTCTCCAGGAGGTCGTTCCCCAGCCTGTAGGCATGTCTAGGGTTATTCCTGCCCAGGTGCAGGACCCTACACTTGCCCTTGTTGAACTTCATGAGGTTACTCGCCGCCCAGCTGTCCAGTCTGTCCAGGTCCCTCTGGATGGCAGCGCAGCCCTCAGGGCTATCAGCTATTTCTCCCAGTTTGGTATCATCAGCAAACTTGCTGAGGGAGCACTCCATCCCTTCATCTAGGTCGTTAATGAATAAATTGAACAGGACCGGACCAAGGACTGACCCCTGGGGGACACCACTATCCACAGGCCTCCAGCTGGACTCGGCACCGCTGATTACTACTCTCTGGGCCCTTCACATGAGCAAGCAACTTTCTGATACTTAACAGGTGTGATCTAGAAATCTTATTGACTTGCATATCCTTATACCCTGTCTCAGTCCTGGAGGATACCCTGTTTTTCAGGGTAGGTTTTTCATTTTGATGTTTCTTCTAGATTATGTTTATGTAGGTAGCATGAGAAGGAAGATTTACAGTGATATCTAATGTTTTTATCTCTCTGACAGATAAAAGTGGAAAAAATGGTCAAGGAAGGCATAAAAACTTTTACTTGTGCAACTAAAGTATCCCAAGGGATGTTTCATAATTTCTTTCCAGCAAAATCCGTGAGGATGCAGTATATTTAGGAACACAGACAGGAAAGTCTATCCAATCAGGTTAGCTACAGCTGTGATAGATGCTAAGCTGAGAAGGGCTACAAGATTACCTATTCTGACCCTCTCCATATATGAAGAGTTGCAAATTAGTCTCCTGATAATACTTTGCATTTTTAGCATAAGAAGGTCAAAAACATCAAAAAATAGTAATGCATAAACAGATTAGGAAGCATCATTTTTTTGGCATTTGAAATATCAAGGAATTTGGTAGCTGAAGATATCAATTTCATCCTAACAAATGGGTCAGAGGATCTTAAATACATAGGGGAATATTTTTCCCACAGTCTCAAATCAGGTGATTCTGTAGTCCTGAATATATAAGAAAAAATATATCTGACAAGATAAAAAAAATATCTTTTCAGTATCAGTTGAGGCCGAGTACATTTTAATCAACATTTTCTTTCAAAATGTAGTCAAATATGGGTTCTTCAGAAGAATAGCAAAAAACCTCTACAAGGCAAGAAAAGGAAATCCCTGGGCTGAGCAGATTCTTATGCCTTTTCAGGGGATAATTTTATAAATGCATATCAGAAGTGTTTCTTGGGCATTTCAGTACATAATTAGCATAGCTATGTTTTCAGGATCTCACTTCTGCCTAGGTTAAGATTTGTGATAACTTGTTTTCCTGTATATATAGTGCTGCTCTATGTTTAAATACTTTTATGAAGAATGGGAATGTCTTAAAGACAGACTAAACTAACATTTGTAAATTAAGCAATGATAAAGAATAAAATCATCTGTACTGTTAAACTACTGAAGCTATTGTGGCACATTTTTGGTCAGTGCTAATTATTACTCTCCCAAACAGTTTCTAAGCATGTTTGAGAAGCTAACACAGACCACAGACCATTTCCAAAGGGCAGTTCTTATGTGTCCACCATGTTTTGCCCATGTTATTCAATATTTTTTGCAGCAATGCTACAGAGCAATGAACGATCTGCTAAATTTGTCTGAGGATTTTGGCTTCAGTAAAATCCGTAGATGCTTGACATCACATATAAAAATATATTATTTTCATAAACAATACTTTGCTTCTAATTTTGACTTATTTTATCAAGGACATGGTGATGCTTCTGATGACTGCACTAATAAAATCCATAGAAGCAGGAATGGCCCAATATTTCAAAATCTAGCCTATGAGAGAAGGCTGAAAAAGCAAGGTTAATATAATAGAAGGAAGAAGCAGAGAATAGCAAAACATTGTGGTGAAAAGACCCAAGGATGTTAGAAGAAGTAAAGGACATACATATCACTGAGGAAGATTTAGGGTAGGCATTAAGCAATGGTGATTGCGTATAATGAAACAGCAGACAGGTCAAATATTTGAAAAAGAGAAAATTCTTTATGTTTAAAATTCTTTATGTTTAAAAATAGAACAGAATTTAAAGACTTTTGTCATTATTTATTGCCTATATACACATACTGTTGTTTCTGTATGAGATCATGGCTGATGAGGGAGGCAAATAAAATAAAAAATAATACCCTGAATTAAATGATAGATCACACTTTTGTATATACTCAAAATGGTGACAGTCATGATGATTTTCCAAGTATGATAACAAGAATAGTTTTTTTTTTTCTTTCTTCCTCATAAGACTAAATTTATATGTGTTCAGTCATTGACGTTCAAGTAACTTTGAAATTAATTCCTTCTCCACATTTAATATTCTAAGGAAGGATTTCCTGTTTCATTACTATACTTCCTTAACTGGTTTCTTTGGTCATGCTGACTACTTTGGAAAGACAGGTTAGCAACCCCTTAATTCCACAATCAGATAAACGGATTATTTACCACTTAATGTCTTCTATAGCAAGGGAGAAAGCAATCTTTTTTTTTTTTTTCATCCGTCTGTCTAGATTTTTATTTCATTGCAGTAAATCTGGCATGACTGTTTATAGCAGCTGTTCCACTTTTGCTTTCTTCGAGTACTGCAAGCTAACCTAGCCTCTTAATGCAGTCAGTCATCTAGGTAGTAAAATAAAGAAGACTAGGGAATCTACTCCGTATAAAACTTCAGTTAGCTGGTATTGACAATAGAGAAGTATTACTCAAATACATGTGAAGAAACAGCTAGAATACCTGGAGCCAGATACATCTCAGTAGCTCACAGTAGGTCCTAGTCGGGAAATGGATTATGACAGTAGAAGGAAGAACAAGAGGCCTCAGGCTACCTCCAGGGCAGCCGCCAAGCCTCCAGTGTTCAAGGAACACTGTAATTTTACCAGGACCAGCACGATGAAGTGCATATTGCAACATAAGTTGCTCATAAAGCAGTCATAGGCATTAAATGTCTTCTAACAGCTTATTTTTAATTGGAATGAGATTAGCCTGAAGGCATAAACGTATGTCTAACATATATTTTTTCAGCATTTTAATAAATATTAACAGAAAATGCTTAATGAGAACTTTGTGACAGCATTAAAAAGCAAGTTGACTTCTTTTTAGTTTTGTCTTGTAATAAAAATATACAGTATCAAAATTAAGCTACTACAGAAAATTGTTTTTAATTCTCTATCACACAGCTGATTGAAGCTGAACACTGAAGATAATTAATTTAGCTGAATATTTTCATATACATGCAGAATCTCTGTGAAAACAAAACAGATACAATTACAAATACATATAGCTGCCCCGAAGAATGTTGTCTCTTGAATTGAACAGTCAAATACATTATCTTAATAGAAGTGCACTGTTTACTTGAATAATGCCCTGAAAAAATTAATTTTAAGAAAGAACTCTTATTTTCAAAGAGGCCTCATGAGTAACAAATACTGACAAAGACTTTGTGCTAAAATAAATTTCAGGTCTGTACAACCCTTTTTCTGATCTGATTTTATTCTATGTTTAGCATAAGGTGTGTAATTTATATAGCATTTTAAAACATTAATTAATATTTTCTTCATCAAACTTGATCTCAATATAGATAGTTCCTCTAGCAATTTGTCTGCTATCTATGAGGCTCATTACTTCAGCTGGAGTCTATTTTTATACTCTTTGTCTGTCCAGTTAAACATAGAAAGATTGCTGGGAAGAACCTATAACTAGAATGATTCTGTGTTTTCTCATACACAACAGGGAACTTGACTTACTAGATCTCTAGGAAATTATTCCCTGTTGTGATTGCCTATTCCACTAAGTATTATGGAGGAATATTATTTTACTCTTTATAGTTAAATACACATGTATGTTTCTCTCAGAGTTCCCCTGTAAAATCATTTAGCTTTCTATCACACCTTTGCTACCACTGATTTGTAACAAAGGAAAATAGAGGTCTTCATTTACTAGCATTGGAAATAAAAGATCTTCTTGTGACATTAAAACAGTATACCTTTTTTTGGGGGGCATGGGGTCTGAGGGGTCTTCTTTTCTAATAGTTCTCACAATTTTTTTTCCCCTTAAGTTATGCTAGGCAGCCAAGTTGAGATTGCTGTGAAAAATATCACATGCGAAATTTGCATAGTGCATAACAGTGAAAACTTTCTGGAAATCAATAATAAAATTTTGGTTATAATTCGCATACTAAAAATTCTAATCCTAAGCAGCAGAGTGAAAGAACAGATTTATGCTATGAAGGTTAACTAGGTTATGGAGAGTTTTCAAAACTCTTGCCTCACTGACAATTGGAAAATATGTACATCTCCAAGCTAATGTAATTGACATAAGAGGAGATATATATCTGTATGGATCTTAAAGGGAGCTCTGCCCTTCAGTCTGTAAAAGAGGCTATTTAAGTTTCTACCACCAGGAACCTTTAACTCATTCATCTTTTTTCACTCTCTCTTGAACACTTAAGCCACTCTAGACAATTGCAGCAGCTATTTAGGCTGGCTGTGTGGTGCTGTCTCAGTAAGATGTCTGTAGTAGAGCCTAAATATACTGGTCTGGACTCTACTCCATTCTCCACTTGTAAGAATCCGATCTGCACCTACCGTACTACCTTCTCCAACTGCTGGTCTATGTTAAAAAGGTGTCAAGATCATGTAAATCAGGCTAACTTTGAGGAAGATTAAAAATCATGATTCTAAAGTTCCCTTACTTTGATAAACTTTTTTTTGTCATATTTATTTTTTCCCTCTGTATCATGCATCATATCAGTCAAAGGTTCAGTTTATTTGCTAATTAAATATTCTGGAAAGTTAACAGCAGCTCCCTAGTGTGTGTGTAAAATCCTATTATTATTTGGAAATGATACATACATATTTGCAGAAGGAAGATTTCAGATCTTCGTCAGCCCCTGTTATAATTCCTCCTACAACCCAAACTATCCTCAAATATCTTTAGTGTATTTTCATAATAATCTTATCACTGTTCTTTACTGTTGTCCTTCCCTATGCACTTGTGACATCTGTCATTCTGCTAACAGCATTACATGGCATCATGTTGTGGAGAAGATTTCTTGCAGTTGCAAATTTCTTTTCCCGCAACAGTCCCTACTGCTGACTCTACCTACTTGCTCTCCAACAATATTTATTTGTTTCATTGATGCGAGAATTCTGATTTCTTCATTTATTCATAGGGCATAGTATGTTTATTATCTTTGTAACTCAGTTCCTTAATAATACAACAGACTTTTTTGTGGTGGCATTTGTATTCAAGTCATGATCAAGTGCTCTTTTCCTAGATGACTTCATTTATGAAATACTGCAGCCTGTTTGTTTTGCTGTCCTCCAGCCACACAAACAGCACCTGAATAGTTTTCTTTTGACATTTCATCTTTATTTGTCATTTGTGAAGGGCATTTTTTTGGCATTTCAGAACAGATCTTTAGGGATGGGAACCTTTAGAAAAGACTGGGGACTCAGTAGGGATCTCAGTCTAGGATGACATTCCCTGAAATATCTTCCTCTCACTTCCCTTCTCCCTCTGGATGTGCATTGGGGTAGTGACTCCCTCTACACCATAGAAATGAGCACTTGGTTTCAGACTAGCCATTTTATCCCTCTGTTGTGTCAGTTTATGTTAGTAAGTGGAACTTGTCCCCTTTGGGAGAATTTAATCAACATTTTCTCCATAGGTGTAATGAAATATTATAAATCTTTCTACAGACAGAGGGCACATGGTAAATTAGTGTGATACTGACCAAAAATTAGTTCATGTATGTTTGGAAAAACATGAGCTCAGTTATTAATTATAGTCACTAAAACACAAATCTACAATTACTGGAAGCAGTAACAAACATAAATCAGATTAAAAACCTCTGCAAAATAATCAAATATTTTATATATATGTATATATTTTTGGTTTCTGTAGCATTCATTTCTCACAGGAATCTTTCTCTCCATCCTTCAAATTTGGCTGAAGCTTTTAAGGACAAAGCATCTCTGTTTTGCTAGACTTCTTTATTATAGGAAAGGTTTTAAAATTGCTTCACATCATAAAACAAATATGACTGGTGGTTCCACTTCATCAGACGTCAACACTGGTACAAATGTTTACATTTTCTTTGAATACTCAAATCAACCACCATGGAATTAAAAAAAAAAAAAAAAAAAAAAGTGTAGGGTACTGAAGGCTTTCATTATCAGAGAAAACTAACAATTCGATAACTCTATATACCTGCTACCTATTTAAGTTTATTGTAACATAATCAGTTTCAAAATACATGCAAATAAAGTGTTTCCTTTGCTTTATATCACATCAATTATATTGAAAAACTGGAACATGTCAAGGTATTTAGAGGAGCTAAATCAGATGAGTTTTACTTAATGTTACTTTACTGTAAAAAAGGACAAAGCAAGTGTCATGAACATTTAAAATATAACCACAGCTAGAGATGGCAATAAATAAACACAATTAATTTTTAGTACAAGGATGTCTTTTCAATAATTCTTGATAAGACTATTTCCATTGCTATGAAGCAGAAACTAGGAAAAGAGACTTTTGAAACAGCAGGGTGATGTTGTCAGCTCTTATAAAAATACCAGTGTACTCCTGCTAGATTTATCATTCTGTAGCAATTGAGAGGTATCAACTAACTGAATACAATGAACAAGTATCTCATGTAAATAATCAAGATTTGTTACTTAGCATAAAAATATGATTAATATCAGGAGATTTTTTACTTTGTTTCCAAATAAGAAATATACTATCCTAAAACAACAACAAAAAAACCTAACAACAGTGTTATCTGAACTGGATACAAGAAGAATGAAGAATGAATAGGAAATCTTAGAGAAAATCTAAAGATGGAAATTTAATATTGATTTGGAACATATAGCTGGTATTTTTATGGTTCATTAAGAGTCATAGGGGTAATGTATTTAGATGTCTCTCCAAAGACTAGCAAAAACAAGCAAAAATAGTACTGGAATAACCAGCACTATGGTCATATTTTTGTGAGAGAAATGAAAAGGGAAAGTTTGTACTAAAGAGTGTTCTGTCCAGTTATTTAGCTTTTTGTCTTAGTCTATCTAATTTTCTTCTCTTTTGTTGTTTGTTTGTTTTGTTTTGTTTCATTTTTCTGAGACATCTGCAAAGCAGATTGCAGATTTGTAAATTGGACAAAACTTTAGGTACAAAAAAATATAGTTGCATGAAATACATATTATTGCTTAAATCCTTTCCATTTCTGTTTCAGACAGCTTCCATTTATTATTAAACAGCGTTATAGAACTAAGATTTCCTGTTTTCTCTATTCTACATTTCAAAATGTCTGCAATTGATTAGGCCTAAAATATATATAATTTTTAACTATGTTTGGCACATCAGTTGGAAGAAAAAAAAAAAGTAACCATTTAGCAGATTAAATCTAGAACAAAAACATGAATATACTTTGTTGTCAGTGGATAAAACAGCTCCGGACATACAATCCATGGCAGAAGGTACAGAGTTCTGTTGTTGCTATATCATTGATGTTATTTCTATTGCTGATCTTTTACTCAGATCATTCCTCTTGGGTCCTAGAGCTTTCATGGCTCATTTTCTGCTGAATATCAGTGCCTCTTTGAGGAACTGGAAAGATGAAGAAATATTCAGAAGTTAGCAACAAACAGTCAGAGGAAAGTAAATTCTTTATGGTGTAACTTACTTGAAAGGATTTATGGCAATATGCTTTATATTATATTAGAATTCTACACTTAGTTCTACCCTGAGTTTCATTTCATATATTTTACAAGGCTTGCAGTTTATCTGTTCATATCAGTAGACTTTTTATTTAATTTTCTCAGACACTTTGATATTTTATAGAACTGAATAATGAGAGCTATTCACAATGGATATTCTGTGGTTATTTTTGCTCTCAGTAAACATACAATTTTAGCTTTTAAAATATTCTTTGAGAGATCCTCAAAATGAACAACACGGATCCACAATTATGGGTTTCATCTTTTTCTTCTTGCCAGATCTATATCTCAATGAGACTGCTCTTATTGTAAGAAAAGACATGCTCAGCCAACCTTTCAAGGATTGTAATGCAATACTAACACTCTCAAAATTTTCTTTACTAAACTGAATCAGTTTTAAATGATTTTAGAGGGTCTCATGAAATTGCTATTAACACAGTAAAGCCCTTTCCACTACTGATTTTCTCAAAGCGGTGTTCTACACAGCCAGTAAATGGCCAATGAGAACAAACATCTGTAATCACCCAAACATCTGTAACGATAAATCAATAACACTTTCAATTTAGCTTTATTTAGAACAGCAGGACATTCATTTAACAGCAGTAATTTAGAACAGAAGCTTTACAGTATTAATGATATGGAAACTGTTTATATCTATATATATGTGTACATGTGCACATATATGCATATATGCACAGATAAAAATATGCACACAAATAAGTACATAGATATAGGTATGTATATAAACAATTGCATATGCATACATATATAAATATGCCACACAAACCAAAATTTTAGCAGAGAGAATAAGTGGCTGCAGTGTTAGCCAGAAAAAAATGTAACTGGTAGTTACCAAACAGAAAAGTAAACTCACACAACTCAGGTAAAGTAGAAGCATTAGCTTCCAACTAACAAAAAAGTTTCTAGACCACACAGTGTCATAAGTTCAGCTATAATCAGCTCACCAAAACATTTTAAAGCAGTAATGAGCAGACTGTATTACAGCCTAATCGAGTTGATTTTTTTTTACAGCATGAATGGTATGTGAGAGTGCTTCAGGGTACAAAGTGAGTGGGATAATGTTAGAGTACTGCTAAGCAGGAAAAGAGCTAAACCCATCACAATCTTTATCTCCTCTGCCTGTTGAGAAAGGTCTCTAAAATCAACTGTTCTCAGAACTTCACTTAGGGTTTCTTTTAGCAGAATTGCTTGTTTTACACCAAAAGAGACAGAGAGAGAGAGCTAAAATTGGTATGACATAAATGATTCTGGCATCATAGCCAAGGTATCTTGCAGCTAGGTTACTTAATGTAGACAGACTCTGACCATCTCAAGAAAACAAAAAAATTAAAGAACAACAAAAACAGCAACAAAAAACAAATTTAAAAGATATATGTCTGAATAAAAAGCCTAAATCTATCACTTTTATTTCTGGAACATCTTCTTCTCTGCATGGAAGCTGCCCTTCGTGAGAATGTGAGTTCTGAACCAAAGTCATCCCTGAATACCTAGCAGCAGATCAAAAAACTTACTCCCTCTTCTTTTTCAACTTCCTTGCACAAGACTCAGTGCATAGGGCGCTGAACACATATTAATAGAAGTACATCTTGGAAAATACTAAGATCTCTTAATCTCAGAATATACTGAAATCCCTTAATTGCATTTCAGTCCCAGAACTGCCCTAATTATATTCACCAGCATTCCTCCTGTCATTTACTTCTCTTGAAGTATCTCCAAAGGTGGAAAGGGTCTATGTGAGGCAAAGATATCGGGAGAATATTAGTTCAGTTATGCTATATGTAACTAATTTATTAACTGAAGAGAATAAAAACAAATAAACAAATGTCAAGCTAGAAGAGAGTTTTGTTATTCTTTTGCATCAGAGCACTTTTCTTATAGGCACCTTACTTCTTAAAATTAGGCTTATCATGTTCTTAGGCTTTTTTGACTACCAGTATACTTCTTCATTTAAAAATACCATTAATTTCCTCTCAGATATTTTGCAATGTCTATCACTTTCCCTAATTCAATTTTAATAAATACAATCAACATATAAATATTTTTGAGTATTATTTTACACAGTAGATATGATTCACAACTGTTGTGATAAGCCTATCCATGAGAATAGGTAATTTTGGTATGTAAGCAATGAGACTGACTCAGAGACAGCTTCCCACCTGGTAGAAACAGTTGTCTTTGAGGATGCTGCACTTTCCAAAGAAAATAGAGATTATACCAGCGACAAAGCAGCACCCAAAGATTCCCACTCCTAGTCAGTAAAGAGAAACCCTTGGACTCATATGCTTTTGTCACAGTGCATATTTTGCAGACTACTGCTTTGCATCTTACACTTAAAGGAAAAAAAAAAAAGGACTGAGAGAAAGAGGGGCAGAGAGAGAGAGAGAGGGAAGGGAAGGGAAGATAGTTCACCAATTATAGGAAAGAATAAAAATGTCTTTGAGAAATTAAACTGAAGAGAATACACTGGAAAGCATTCAGGAGACAAGGAACTAAGAAATAAGACGCAAAAATTAGAACAGTAAATATCTTTCCATAAATTATGCTTTTAAAAAGAGATTTTTGAGAAATTGGTAAAACTTTTTTTTAAATTATTTTTAACTTTTTGGATTGCAAATAAGATTCCCACTTAAATCAAATCTAAGGAAAGAAAAAAAAAAGAAATAAAAATCCTTTCTACAGGAGAGAAAAAAATAAAGATTTTTTTTCTCTGAAATTCTTCAGTAAGGGAGGGAAAAGAAAATCAAGAAGGGAGGTTTCCTCCACACATATATTTTGCTATTTGCATATCACTTAATGCTTTTCTCACTAAAATGTTTTCACAGAAGAGGCACTCTATTAATCACATATAAAGATAATAGCATCTATTATTATGCCAGATTAATCCAACTAAGAGTTTAGGTTTCTGAACTGTTTTAATGACATTTGTTTGGTACCTACTTCTACAAAATCATCTATTACTTTATAAAGTTTCTCTCTGAGATTTCAAATTTAATTGTGTGTATATTCAAAAGGTAATTATATGCAGCTACCTGATTAAATGCTCATTCACATAATGATTAAAAGTGTCTTATGATGACAGTAAGGTTCAGAAATGAATGCTTATCACCTGCTGATTTAGAAGTGAATGTCTATAATGGCAGTAATTTTACAGTAGCACTTATTACAAACTGATACTGATCATATATTACAGAGATTATTTTGTTGTGTCAGATTACTATTTGAACAAAAAGAATTATTTTCAGTATTCATTTACCTATTGACAGACATAAAATTAGAAATTAAAAAAATCAGAGTGTTTGACATTTTTTAAAGTTTTCTATTATGTCCCACACCATAAGTACCATATGGATACAATCAAACTAGGTACTCTTAGAGACAACCTGGAAGCATTAAGGATCTTTAAAAGTGTTATTCATGTACATTTTGAAAAAAAGGGAGAAAGGAAAATGCATCAAACAAAAATCATCATACTACAATATTATTGCATTGTAAAAATAAAGTTTTAAAAATTAGCAGGAGTAGAATAAGAATATTTAGTCTTCTGATGTGCAAAGACTACGCTTTGCCAAGAAAAGCAATTTTTTGCTTAAAATGAAGAACAGCCACCAGAATCCTCCACCTAATAAAACAAGTACATCTTTGATCCTAGAACTTTACAAACTCTGGTCCTAATTCATTTTAGAAGGATGACGTGCTGAATTCACATGCATATTATCCAGATGAAATGTCTGGAAATCTCAAATAATATTATCTCACCCCTAATTTTACAAGATGATCCTCTATACTGATAGATTCACTTTAGGCAAAAAAGGACTGAGCCTTTACATACTTTTTTTTTTTTTTCCATTTTTTTAGCATACTTTGAGTGAGGTTAGGGGTGTGGTTTTTTTTTTGTTGTTGTTGTTTATGGAGAGGTAGAAGCTAGATTTGCTTCATTCCCAACCTTACTTGTGTTCACAAATTCAGGACTGAATATTCAACATTTTTGAATGCTGTTATAAACCTATATAAACCTATAATTAAAGAGGAGTTGGGAAGAAAATGGTTGAGGAATGATTGTCAAATCAATAAAATATACATTAGGTCTTACATTAGGTCTTGATATCTGAATTAGCATATAAACCCTCTCTAATACAAAGAGAGGAAAAGAAAGTCTTCCTGTTGCTTATATTCATTTTTGAAGAACAAAAAGATATTCAACAATTTTGGCCATAAATCAATGTGTTGTTAACGATCTCATACTGAAAGAATACAGACAGCCTAATCAATAATTATGCAATAGAAAGTTGCCCTTTGCTAGAAGTCATAGAGCAATTCCTTTGTTGAAGGTTAGAACCTCTTAGAGCTGAAGCTACCTAATTATTATAGATAATTAGACTTTGGCCTTTACTGAACTGGTGTAAAAAAGAAACTGATCCCAAGTTGCTTATGCAGCTTATTCTACTTTATTTTACTGTTCCTCCAGAGCCATGAGAATGGGATGATTTTAAGACTTCTGAACTGAGCATCATCTCAGCTCATTCATACCTTTTAAAATTAAGACAATTTCTATGGAAATCAAATGAGTTATGCTAGATCATTATGTGCAGCTGATATAAAATATGGACAGATGTGGGGGTCTGCAGAGCCTGGAACAAACTCAGGGTCATTGAAATGTAAAACTCTGGGTCGTTAGGACATTTTGAATTCATTGTATAAAGGTGTTTGGGGCTTGTGAGGATTGGTTGGAGGCAGCTCTGGGAGCTTGTGGTTCCCATGTGAGCACCTCGTGGAGAGGGTGTGGGGGTGCTTTGTGAGCCCCTCATGGGAGGGGGCAGGGTTTGTTTGTACAAGGATACATAAGCCACGGTGTGGCTTTGAGAAAGGTCTTTGTTTCACTACCTCGGAGACTCCTGCTACTCAATACACCCACAGACAGAAAGAGTGGTCTAGTTGATTTAGTTTGGTTTTGCTTGTGATAGAGAAAGTTGTTAGTTACTACGGGTATTACTGGATGACTTTTTTTTTTTTTTTTTTTAATTCTTTCTAAAAGTACTCTTTATGGGCCCTAGATAGCTAATTATATCATTCTGTGGAAGTTCTTTTTTTAACATTTCTCCAACTGGTGGTATCCACCCTCAGTTTGAGTCAACAAGGGAAGAGTGTTGAGGAAGAGAAATGGAAAAGTCCTAATAATTTCATTCACAGCAAATGAAACTTTGTTTTCCTAAATTAAGTGTGTAATTACCAAACCTTATCTATGCTCTCATATGGTTTAACCTTCATGGATTTAATTAGGAGGAAGCTCAAAATGACTTGCTGACCAACTTGATAAAACAGCTGCAAGTCATTTTTTTCACCCTTGAAGAAGAAGCTGGAGGTAATATAAGAAAATCTAAGTTTAAAACTTATTATCCATAATGCACACAAGATGGACAAATATTGGAAAATCACTGCCTTTTGAGGCAGAAGAATTTTTATTTTCTGGAAAGAACCAAGACAAGTTTGTGTGTAGTATGGATATTGTTCTGCTACTGGAAAGCAGAGAAAAGGTGATTTTATCTGTTTATTTCCAAAGCAATGTAAAAATAATTACGACCCATGAGTTTTTACACTATTTGTCATGTGTGATTAGCAAAACTCTTAATGAAGATATTAATTTCATGACATTTACTCAGCTCCCATAGCAGCTGTCAGAATCTAGCACACCTTGCTTTTCTGCTGGACAAGTCTGGACGAGGTCTGGACTAGAACATTTTTGCCAGTATTAGCAATCTTTTCTAACATGTAATTGCAAATGTATTAAATAGCTATCAGGGACTGAACTCCTACAAATACTTAAAGGAGGAATGCAACAAACAGTCAATTTCTTTTGTCTAACAAAAATACTGGCAGCAACTCTGAGAATATTGACTCTTATATTAGAGTAGACTCTTTGAACACATGCATCCACAGCTGCTGATCAAACTTCATTAAGACAGCCTTTCTGGTTTGTCCCTTAGTGATGATGAACATTTATAGACACTAAGTCAATATTTTGAAGGTGATTAGAAGATAAAGCACTAGTCTTTTACTTACCAGGAAGAATTCAGTTTTGATCTATAATTACAATTTTTACTCTTTCAAAACAGACAAAAAAATGATTGTGCCTTAAGTCATTGCTTTGTATTTTCTAAATACCGTAACTATTTTCAAAATACTGTCAATGGGTAAGAAGAGGGAAGAACATTTTTTAAGATTGTGGGTTTCTGTTTTGTTCTATTTTGCAAATATAGTTTTTGCAAATGGTCTGCAGTCTCCTACTGTTTTCTTTCTGTAGAATAGGCCACTACCTATGTAGAGACTGACTGGAGATCTAAGTTGGGGATGAGCCTATTGCTGGATGCACTCCAAAGTCTTACATGTGCTTCATATGCCCTCAGTGCTGTCCGCTGAAAATCAGGGCATGAGGATGCCAGTAAATACTCCAGATCTAAACAGCCTTTGATTTTACCCAAGGTAGTAGCATATGTCCTGTTGGCAAAGAACATTACAATGTTGTTCCTTTGCATAGACCAATAGGTTTATGAAGATTCTCCTGAAAAAGGACATTATTGCAAATCATAGGAATGTACACTGAAGTATCTAATAAAAAAAAAAAAAGAAATACAGAATTAAAAATGATCTTCATATTCACATGCTGCTAGTAAATCAATAATCTTGTAGCTTCTGATCAAAATTTTTTAATAAATTTTTTTTTCCTGTGTCTACTTTCCTTATTTTAAGCAGAGGAAGATCAGAAAGTTTCAAAAAGAGTTCCAGGTTTGGCCCTATTTTAAATGGTACTAGTGAATGGAACAACAATGAAAAGAACCATCTCTTTAAAACCACTATGATATACACCTTTAAAAGTATTAACTATTATAGTTTGTAATCCAGATTCCTTAAACAATATTCAGGGAGAATTTCATGCCTTAAAAAAGATTTTCAAACACTATTCAGTTGATGAAAGGTATCTAAACCAGAAAAGAGTTGCAGGTATAAAAGGATCTATTATCTTGCAAATAGACACTCCAAGAGAACAGATGACAATTTCTTTTGTTTAATTTGAATCCAAATTAAACTTGGGTGGAGGATAGGAATCACTTAGACTGTGAACACTGTTTTTAGACAATGAGGAATGTTAACAATTTACACTGTCTTAAGGATCTAAATTGTTACATATTTGTTTGTGGTACAAAGCAAAAACAAGGTTCAAAAAAATTATTCAAGAAATTTTGCCAGAAATCAAAAATGATACTGTCTGAGACAGAATTATGGCTGGAGAGTTGTAAGAGTAGACCTGTGGAATGTATCAATCTGTGAGATAACAACTGATAACCTTGTCATCCTTTTAACATCAAATGGTTTGAAGAGCAATTTTACTTCTGAAAAAATCATTTGTTGCTGAAATATTAGTAAACTTGTATAAAATTAATATTGAATATTTTCTAGATTTTTCCTTTCCTTTAAAGTTTAGATGAACTATATCTAATTTATTAAAAAAAATCTTTAATCTACTACAGAAAATTATTTTCTGTCAAGTTAAGGATTTCTACTTCATGCTAAATAACATCTAATATTCTTCAAATTCCTTTGAGGAAAAATTTAATCTAAATTGAAAGTGAAATATTACTAATGAAGTGTTCTGGATCATCTTCCTTTTTTAATGTACAGGAATGCCACAATATGGATTAGAAAATGAATTAAATGGATCCTATCATGCTGAATAGTGCTTAATCAACTCAAATATTCAGTATTTCTATATACTGCAATTAAACATGCATTTCTGAAAGAAGGGATTTATACAGATTAATAAGGATTGCAAATGCATTCAGCTTAGGTATTTATCTTTATTTGTCTTATTGCAAGCTACAAGAATGTGTGAGCCTATTCCCATTAATGATTCATCAGACTTCAAAAAAGTAGGAGTCATTTCCTACTGGAATTCAGAAGAAGAATTTGGTAGAACGTCTTCAAGATGTCTGTGAGAGAATGACTATTGACTGAATTGATACATTACAGGGGAAAATATGTCCTAAAGGAATTTAAACTGCAAAGATCGTCTTAAATTGAGAGTATACATTCTGTAACATGTTCAGTTAAAATTGTTTTGTTTTTATTTGGAAAATGTAGTATGAAACCTGTGGAGATAAAACCTTTTTTTTTCCTTCTACAGAGTTTTTATTGCACACTTTTTATTCTCTACAATATGCAATAATAGCGTACAGTATATTAGATATGAGACTCTGCAAAGTACTATAGCATCACATCATCCTGTTTTGATGTTGGTTGAATAATTCCTAATAGAAAACCTGGACAAGGCAGGAGGATGAGATGATCAAGAGAGATGTGTAGTACATTTTAGTAAAATTTTTCTCTTTTTTTAAATTATTATTTCTTTCATGGAAAAGAAGAAGAACTCTCTTTGGTTCTTGCTTGAACATTCTGGACAGATATACAAACTTCCCTCAATTTTGCAAGTACAATGATTTTCAACAGGATTTAGGCTTCTAAGTTTGATAAATATACCATGTGTATTTATTTCTCCTTCTGAGAAGTTAAGTAAGGGAAACAATAATTTCTTTTGCTGAGTTTGAGTCAAATTAATAATTTTGCTCTGTTTCTTTCCCCTGTAACAGAAAAAAAATAGCTTATATCATATACAAAAGAGGAATCCTGGAGGATAAAATGGACTTAATTGGGGGAGGGAAATGAGAAAGTTTTCTCATTCTGCCACTGCATATTGAGCAGGAGAAGAAAATCTGCTCATATTCTGAAATCTGTGTTTCAAGGCGAGCAAGAAGCATAAGTGAAGAGGATATTGTCAATTTATTTACATTAGTTTTACCTAGACAGGGGAAAGGAACTAGAGATAAGAGAGTGCTTAAGCAAACAAACTCTGAAGTTTTATCCACAAAATCCGATGATCAACACTAAGAGATTCTAGCAATTGAAAGTAATTGAGAGAAAACATTGTCTGAGATCTGAATAAATTCTTTTCTAGATCCAACTTTTATTTTCTAGGTTTTTGTGCCTTTTCTTAAAAGTTAGTTGAGATATGATACAAACTGTACCTTTTCAGTCTCAGTTTTAAGCCCTTTATGCAACAGTATGCAAAGAATGGACTCACTCACTACCCCTACTTTGTCTCACAATAAAGAGCAAACCCCCAATGATACACTGAAAAATCCAAGAGATTAACTATTATGTCTGGTAATTGTTGGAATGACTTTCAGACCTTCACTTTTAGGGAGACCTGGGATATTTTGCATGATATTTTGGCAATTTGGTATTAAATACTGACAGTTCTTGGATGATTTTATTCTCAGGTAAACAATAACATACTTTCACCCTAGTGGGAGAAGCAAACTATGGTATGATATCATTTTCAACCTCTGTATTTTATTCCAGCCAAATAAAGACTCATGCTGGTTTAGTTAACACAGCAAAGACCAGGGTGGTCCTTGCCTCTATTGTTGTCTGTTTAAGTCCTTTTGAAAAAAAAAGAAAAATGAATTAATGGCTTAACCATTTTTGTTTATTTCTAATTTTCATTTATTTATTGAATGGATGACTTCAGAAAACTGTTTAGATGATTTCTTAAAAAGTGAAAATATCCACTTAGAAAGTAGAATTAAAAAGATTATAACAATGATTAACATGAAAAGCTATAGAAATGGGAGAATGTTAGGCATTGCTGACATACCTTTACTTAAATAAAAGTTTTATGAGTATTACAATATGCATTTACATATTACTTATGTAGAAAGTTTTTAGTTTCTAACTGAAGAAAAGTTACTTTTATTGCTTACTCACTACAGTTACACAATAATAGGTAGATATTTTCCAGGCTTAACATTGTGTCCTTACAGTCAGCAATATTGCTATTAGATCAAGAATAATTTTATATCAAGATAACATTCATAATTATGTATTCAATTTCCTGCATAAATCAATTTTATCCTGTTGCTTTTATACAACAGTATTATCATTTCAGAGGTAAGTTAAGCTAAGTTTCTTTAATTATGTTTATTTTACTTTTATGCATTTATACCTTCCTGCAGTATAAAATGATCCAAAGACAAAAAAAAAGAGAGAGAGAGAAAAATATACATGTGTGACCATATTCATAGAAATAAAGAGGACACGTTTCTTGTTTGTAATTACATGCCACAATCTATACCTCTATCAAAGAAGTAAAGCAAGTAAGTTAGGAACCCGTTCTACTTTAAAGAAGTACAAACTAGATGATAAAATTGTTCTCCAAAGAGAACAATATTGTCACTTCCTATAAACAGAACATGAAATGGCGTGTTTCCATTGTCTAAAGACATCCTGATCCTGCAGAACATCTGAGCAGATGCAATAGAGCAGGTCACGTTGTCTCGCCTGCCAAAGAGTCATTGTTCACTGTGCAACAGTGAAAAAGGGAAAAAACCATTCTCTAGGCACTTTAGACACCACTAGCACTGCCGGTTTTGGAATATGTCTTTGATCAGCTGAAGGACAGTAGTGACATTGTCAGTGATATCCCTAAAGACATTATATACTAAAAAAAATCAGTCAAGATAGATAAATATGGGAGATGTACCTTATTAGCGTCTCCAGCAGGTCGAGGGAGGTGATTCTGCCCCTCTACTCAGCCCTGGTGAGGCCGCACCTCGAGTACTGTGTGCAGTTCTGGGCTCCCCAGTGCAGGAGGGATGTGGAGCTGCTAGAGAGAGTCCAGCGCAGGGCCACAAAGATGATTAGGGGCCTGGAACATCTGTCCTATGAGGAAAGGCTGAGAGAGCTGGGCCTCTTCAGCCTGGAGAAGAGAAGACTGAGAGGGGATCTGATCAATGTATATAAATATCTCAAGACAGGGAGTGAGGAGGAGGAGGGGGCTGGCCTCTTCTCAGTGGTGGCCAGTGATAGAACTAGGGGAAACGGCCACAAATTGAGGCACCAAAAGTTCCACAGGAACTTGAGGAAGAATTTCTTGACAGTGAGGGTGACAGAGCACTGGAACAGGCTGCCCAGAAAGGTGGTGGAGTCTCCTTCTCTGGAGATCTTCAAAACCCGCCTGGACATCACCCTGTGCCACATGCTCTAGGGGACCCTGCGTGTGCAAAGGGGTTGGACTAGATGACCTCTAGAGGTCCCTTCCAACCCTAGCCATTCTATGATTCTGTGATTCTATGATTAGTCTCATTAATAAGATGATCTTACTGAAAATATGATGTTTTAATAAACTGTGTAAAACAGTTTGATGGGGAGTTATCCAGCCTCAGTCTTTCCAGACACCTGAGACAAAACAGTATTCATAAAATAAGGCAAAAACAAAAGTAAAAACTAAAAGAAAACAAACAAACAAAAAACAGCCTCAGAGAATACCCAAGCTCAAGCTGAATCATTTCTGTTCCTCATAGACTTATTTATACAGGCACTAGACAATATTATGGCATTATATTTTCCTTAGTAGCTAGAAATCACTTAGCTCACTTTGGATGCTAACTAGATAGAGGAAAGCACTATTTGATAATTTGTCATGAATATGAGTCTGTAAGGACAAAGCTGTAGAAAAAAAGCAATGCAGACTGCTATTCCAAAAACCATTCTAGATTTTCTTTATAATCAATAGAAATAAATAAGCAGATACAGGACATAATGCATTTCCCTACCAGAATAAATTTAGAGATTAAAGCCTATATAGATACTACATAAAAATATTTGCTTCTCTCAGCTGGCTTCCCCAGTCCTTCCACATAAAGCCATAAGGATCTGAAGACAAAGTGATAACTGTCTTAATTTTTTCAGTCAGTCAGATTCTGTCCACATTGAAGTTAGAATAATGTTAAATGCAACTAGACGCTTCAAGTGATCATCTGACACATTCAAAGCTAATATGATGCAGCTTATCCAGTGTGCAGTAATTTTTTTTCCTGGCAGAACCATGTGTTAACCAGGTTGGCCTGTCAACACTTAGTATGTTAAAGGACTGGTTTTGTTCCAAAGCATTCTGGTATAACCTGGGCAGCATTCCCAAGCTGCCAGGTGGAAGAGATGGGAAAATGTGGGTGTTGGAAGACTATAAGCCAAATCATGTCAACTATTTCTTTTTATATATATATATATATATATATATATATATATATATATATATATATATATAAAAAATCTGAGAGAACTGTAGAATTTAAATGGAATGCTCTTGCCTTAAAAATAAATAAATAGACACTGAACACCTTTTCCCTCTCAGTAAGTTTATGTGAAAAAAGCAAACCCAGCTGAACTTTCTATCAATGTCTGGGCAACAGATATAATGGTTCCTGATGCTTACATTTTCCATCTCTCTTTTTTTTTCCTTCCTTTTTTTTTTTTTTTTTTTAAATGACAAATAGTCAAATCCTGGTGCTTCTCCTACCTCCATCTGTTTCTCAGTCATTGCAAATACATCACTTTGAATTCATTTATATTACTTTCCCATGTATTACTTTTCTATTTGGTCTTCAAACTGGAAAACTGGAAAAGAAGTTCATTTGGGTACTTCTGTGATCGTTGTACTTTGTTTGTTCAAAACTGCAGTCATAACAAATTCTGGGCAAAGAATATATTTTTCACGGCGATATTAAAAAAATTGTCAGCACTTTGTAATTCTAATTCTAGATCACTCCTTAGATCATTTACCCCCATTTAACCTTCCAAATTGATTCTACAATTCTATAACTTCATTAAAAAAAAAAAAAAAACCTGAGTAATTGACAAAATGGTAGCACTATAGCAGACTGGTAATATAATGCAATAGTTTTGGTCTTATTATAATATGTCATAGTGTTATTACATAATGAAAAACATATATTTGTTCAATATAATAACAAGGAAATAAGCAAAATAAAAAATGAAGTTTAACCAATACAATAAATGTAAATCTATTCTCTTGTCACCAGATGGAGAGCCAAAGCAGACACAAGGAAGAAGGAGAGCTGAGTATATAATAAGATTAGTATTATCAATATTATCATGAATGTCTGTAAAGTATGTTTTCCTTTAAGCTTAGGCCAATGGCCTCTTTATTAAATCTTGTACAACCTGAAGTACACCCTGTCTCATCTATAATCCTTCCTTACAACATATTCAAAGAAAACAAAACAAAATAAAACAAAACAACATAAAACCCACAAACTGCTCAGTAAAACAACAACAACACCAAAACCACACAAAGAATGAAGTAATGAAATAATAAAAACACTGTTATTAAAAGCAAACTTGATTTAGTAGAAACCCTGAAACAGAAACATCCTGATGAGGAATGCATTTGAAAAGAGTAGCACTGGAACATGCCAGTCATGCCAGGAAATAAAGCCTGGAGTTAATGATGTCAATATTGATCATGTGAGACTTTTTAAGATCACCATGATCTACAATATTTTTCTTCAGTAGAATGCTTAAATTTTGAGGATATTCCTTTGTAGTATGTACACATGTACACATGATCCAAGGGCTAAAAATCCCTTAAAAGAAATGAAAATTGTATTTCAGCATCCATCTATTCAGAATCTATATGGGACTCCTTTTAAAATATCATCAGACTTGTGAATATTCCCAAATTTACTTCTAGGTAAAGTCAAATAAGTTAGCTTTTAATGTATTGAGCATTTGGTCAATAATATATTTTTGATTTATCTCACTTATGTGAAAATAGGTGACGGTTGCTCCAAGTAGTGCTTCTTTAGCTGGGAGATATCAACTGACAGTTCAGTGTTTGTTGCTCTCCGATCTGTTCTCTCCATCACAGTATTAATCTACATTTTGGACTTGAAACTTACTAGAATGTGTGATGCTTGGATGTGGGGTGTGTGAGGTTGATGGGAGCACTGAGATGAAATTAATTTTACCACGTAGACATAACTGAAGTAAATACAATGTCTATAAGTGTATTTTCTGATTTTTTATAATTCTTTTTTTTTTTTTTTTTTGGTGGAAAGGTATGAATAATTATTCACTCACATGATTCCCCATCCATCAATGTATTGCATTAAACTTGTCTGCAATTTTAAAAATTTCTAGATCCCAAAAGGAGATTTTAATAAAAATATAAAGGGACATTTTAGTGCCTAATTTCTAAGACAACATTGCCAGATTAATATCTTTTAATTTTTGCTGTTGAAAAGTTTACACTAAATTCCACTGTCTCCACTGTGAGATTTCCTGGTTTTAATAATTAAACAACATAATCTATGTTATTTAAATTTTAGTTTGATACAAAGAAATATAATCAATTTATAGCAATGCAATAACTACTTATTCACACTTCTATGACTATATCTGATGAAATACTCTAAATCTTGTTAAGCAAATAGAACTGTTTGTATTGATCATTTCCAACATTTTACCTTTGCTACAACTCTGCATGAACAAATTGTATTTTGTACAAGACTTCTATAAATGGGCACCCACATGATTAATAGAGTGAAATGATCAGTATAAGAATTTGTACTTATTCCCAGTTATTTATGTTTTATTCATTTTACTATAAGGAGCAACCTTTGTAGCAACTGTTATAGTACTCTTATGCAAGATAGAGTTAAAAGAATTAATGCCCTTTAAAACTAGACCAGAAATTAAAAGATATTTAACTGGCATTCATTTTAGATATCACTTAGGGGAGCAGAGATGTATTTTTATTGCAGAGTAGAACAGAAAGTAAAAGTTACATTTCACTGTTAACTGACTGTTACATGACAAGTAAACAAGTTTAATCGTGTTATTCACCTCATTGACTTTAATGATTCAATAATAGATGTAATAGGCACCTCAGGACCAGATGGCTTAGGGAAGAGTCCCCATGAACTACCACTTTTTCATCTCAAGTGTCTGATAAATATGTTAACTCCCTGCACTGCGATGACAGACGGAATTTCTCACCAGCTGGCCAGCTGCTCTGCACAGTGGGTGCTATCATCCTCAGTTGAATGTTGTGTTCTCAGTGTGGTAGTAAGGTCAGGACTTCTGCTTTTTCTTTTCTTTTTTTTTTTTTTTTTTCCTTTTTTTTTTTTTTTTTTTTTTTTTTTTTTCCTTTTTTTTTTTTTGTCTTTTTTTTTAATATGGCTTTTATTGATTTCTCATAGATTTTATAATTGACAAAAGGGTACAAAGATAAGGATTTCTTAGAAAGGGAGACGCTGTGAGCTAAGGATGAATTCCACATCATTTCAGCTTGTAGCTGCACCATTGCCGACCACATGCATTAGCAATTTGGGTTGGAGGTGCAAGGAGAGAATGGAACTCCACTTACTTCTTATCAAGTTGTGTTGCTGTCCCAATCTCTTGCTTTCTATTGCACTATCTCCAGCAGAGCTGCCCCTGAGCATAACTGGAGGACATTTTAACCACGAAAGCATGGCTTATTTCTAGCTGTCATCCATGCTGCTGCAAGAAGAGCGCTAGAGAACCCCACCTAACTCTCCCCTTTCCCAGAAATGCCAGCTAAATGGACAGGTTGATTATCTAACAGCGTGTTTCAGGCAGCACGACTTAGATCTAAAGCAGTGTACCACCTAATGTCTGCCACTATTGCTTGCTTTCAACCATGTTTTTTTGGCCCTCCTATTCTTCTTCATTTAAATATTGTGTCAGTTTCTGTCTCTGGCTATGTAAAATACAACTGTGTTAAAGACTAACGAGACAAAAAAGGTTTTCTCTGTGTGTGTGTGTCTCTGCAGGCCCTTATTTCTATTTTGTTCCCTGACTCGTGATTAGCCTTTGCAAGAAAGACCATTCTGTGTCCTCCAAAAATAAATTCTGGCCAGAGTTTTGCAAGAGAAGATGAATGGTACATAACCAAAAGAGAAAGTAAAAAAAATTAAATATAGACACATTAGTAATTTAATCAGTTTGTAAGTGATTCTAAAAATTTGTGTTAATTTAATTGTATGCCTATTTAAGGAGCCTTTTAAAACAATTTGTAAATTGTTTGCTTGCTTATTAGTCCCTGTGTTTTTAGATTCTACTTACTTCACATAAATGCAGAATATGAAGGTGTTCATATGAAGCATAATAGGAAGAAATAAGACTCTTCCTATCAAAACATTATACATCATATCAATATCCATGATAATATCTTAAAGTAACTTATTCACAGCATCACTATATAGCAGAATACTGCTCTTCCAAAATATTAGTTTAAATAAATTGGAACTGAAGGTCATTGACAGTAGTCTTTGGACATTCTTAGTCATAGATATATTTCTGGTCACGTATTTTTGTATGAAAGATATATGTCGAATAGCATATCTGGAAATATAGTATATTAATAAAAACATAAGCAGCAGCATAAAAAAATGAAATCCAATATAAAAAAATATAAAAATAGAAATGAAACTTATATTTTTGGTGTGAATAAAAATCAATAAAAAGGCACAAAAACAATACCAAATGTAGTTTAGGAAGGACAACTCAGAAAGAAAAAAGGGGGAGGATGGGAATGGAAAGAATGCCAAGATAAAAACATCAGAAATCAAAAGATTTTTTTCTATCATGTCAGAACTATAAAATGTAGGGTAGAACTGTTGGATTGTTAATTTAATTGGATATCAGAAGCCGAAACAACAGGTTAAGAAAAATAAAAGAAAATTTCTCTGCATAAAGCAAAATACAATAACAAAAAATAAAAATAAATGTAAGAAATCTCTCACATAAAAACACATACAAAAAATGTGTGAAAAACATGGCAAGTTGAGATAAAATCTTGGTGAGAATTTTACTCTTTAGAGCTATATGTCAGTCACAAAAGCTAAATGGGACAGTCAACTTCTCCATAAAGGACTGACTTTGTCTACAAAAGATAGTACTTGGCCCTGGGATTTCATCAGCACTATGTTGGATCAACCCCACAGCTGGATCTATACGCAGGAATACTCCTTGGTGTACCCACATCCCAGTTTTCCAAGTGAAGATCAAGCATCAGACAGAAATGGGCCATATCTGTCTTCTGAAATCCAGATGCATATCTGGATTTTCCTTTTCAGGGAAACCACATTATAGACAGTAGAAAGTGAGACAGTGAATGTTCATTGATACAAGCACAAGCTACGTGTGGATATCTGCCTAGATTTTGAAATACTCTTAGCAAAAACTTTGGGTATTTCTGACAACCACTTTAAGTGATCATGAAATTGCAGCCTTGGGAAGAGGTGGGACCTTCAAGGCCCTTCTGTTGTAAATACTTACTCAAAACTCAACTAAAATATATAGTAGGTTTTATTTTAGTGTTTAGTGATATAAAGTCTAAACCTTTTTAAATGTTATCTTCAAAAGTGCTTAAAGCTAATAAAAATGACTGGTATCTTTTTTCATTCTAGTCCTTGTTTTCTTTTGTTTCACTGCAAGGCCTGGTATGAAAATTTCACTTTCAATTTCAAGTACTATTTGATGTTACAGTTCAGAGCAAGAGTAATTTCTTTTCAGTGAAAAATAAAGTCAATCAACACAAACATTTTTTTTTCAGTTACTGAATCAGATATGAGTTATTAGGACAGCCTTAGCCACAATTTTTAATAAGTATGGAAAACTGTACCTGGATGATTAATGAAATACGTGTTCTATGATTAGATGAACAAACATAATGCGTGAAAGTCAAAAGTGGAAGACTGTCTTGTCCAAATGCATCCAGTTTTCCTTTCTTTTCCTTCTGGGTAACCATATACTGATTATGTAGTTCTTTAAGAATTGGTCAGCTGGGTTTTGCTAGTCTTTGCTAGTCATTAGCCTCAAAGAGAGAGGCTAATTGCTCAGTTGCCTTCGGAGAGTCTGACAGGGGAAACTACAGCTGATGGCCAACCAGAATATGTAAAAGGGTAACCATCTAGGGTTAAAAAAGAAAGCTTGTGTTAATGTGTTTTAACTGTTATTTGTCAGTATACACATCTCCTTTTAAATACATGTGTCCTAATAGCCAAGCTACCATTCCAGTTTACACTAATGTGTAGATATTCACGCAATAAGCTTTTTACCTGTTTCGCCCTATGGCATTTATATTTAAAATCAGAAAAAAAAAATGTTTGTATTCTAGCAAAAGTTATGCTTATTATGGCTTTTGAGTGATTTGTATTTGTTTTTAGTCAAGGAAAAGTTAGCTAAATATATAGTTCTGAGTGGCCAAATATACCCAATTTGTTGGTAGTGGTACTGTTAATATTATAACTTAAAACTGAACAGATTTAACAGATAATATTCAGAAAATCAAACAATAGAATATTTTCTAAACTGGTAGCTTACATTGTCTAGGTGTCTACAAAAGTTTCTATCATGAACAAAAATAAATAAATAAATAAATAAATAAATAAATAAATAAATAAATAAATAAATAAATAAATAAATAAAATCTCAAGGTAATCCTTTCCAGAGAGGATTAGATTTAGAAGAGGACTGTGGTGCCATTCATAAGAGTCTTGTTGTCCTTTTGATGACTATATTAAGTCAAAAATTCAGTGGATGATTTTTTACCATCCAATTCTGGGTGCTAACTTTCTTTTTAACCTATTATTCAAATGAGATTTTCAATGATTGACCAGAATTTGAATCATGTTGCTTTTCATAAAGAGACAGAAAGATAACTAAAGTGCCTTAAAGATCCCAACATAATTAGTTTTAGTATCTACTATAATATTACCATTTTTAACATAGCCTGTATTTCCCCTAACCAATTTTCCACATTCAAGCTCTTATATCTTGCTGTGATTTTATAGAAAACTGCTAATTAGTAAGAGATTAATTTGAATTTATTCATTCCTACCACATTTTACAGTAGCCAACAGACCTCATAGTATTACTAAAGTGAATCACAAGGGAGTTTAATTTTATGATTATATTTAATAATGAAAGCACATTATCCCAGTTCTTTCAATTTTGAGACACAGCCGCAACATGTGGAAAAAGCAAATGAACCTAGGCAACTGAATTAAATGGCAGAAAACTGGCATTCTGTACTGCTGATAAAGATAGCACAGACATGAAATATAAAGTAGGTTAGACTTGCTGTGTGGAATCCTGCCTCCACATTAGTGAGGCATTAGTGAGTTCATCCTTGATCTTGGGAAGTTGGGAGGGAGGATAATAGACAAGGGCCACAGTTGCCCATCAGCTATTTCTTTCCCTTCATGTTTCCCTGAAGAAAATATTATATTTCTATCCCATTTTCCCCAAATCTTTTGTGCAGACCCAGACTCATTTTCTAATAAAATTTGTGTGGTATCTGACTGAGAAACCTTGAGTTGACTGTAGCACTGTAGAGGGAAGCCCCTGATTAGCAATTCAGCTTAAAAGGAGTACAAGTAACTTTCCCTGATAGCAATTTTGTCTCTTATCCATTAAAATATACAGTATTTTCATGCTGAAAAAATCATTTCCTGTCCTCTAAGGAGGAGCTGCAGAGGCCCGTCAAATCTAGAGTTTTCATTGCAGTCATCTGTATCATGGCTCTGAGACATTCCTACATTAGATAGAATCAAAAAAAATGTTAAAGAACTGGGAAAAATAGATTAGAAATATTGCTGATGTACAGCATTCTGAGTATATAAAATGTTTTGTATAGAAAACTGCTGTTGTAAGTATAATTTTAAATAATTTTTAGCTTATTTGTGATGACCTGACTTATACTTAGTAGTGTCTATCTGCTCAGACACTCCAATTAATTTAGTAGAGTGAGAAAAAAATCACAGAAGATATAAAATCCTTTCTTTGCTGGGCCAGATGCTATCCCTTCTGTGAAAGTTATGAAATGCATATTAACAGTAAACTATTACTTCTATAGCATGATGATTGCAGATTTTGTATTAGTAGTAGAAATATTTTTAAACTCAAAATGTAACAAAAATGAGCAAAATGTCTATGTGTGGGTATATACACACACATGAGCATTCATACTTTTTAGGTATATGAACATAAGAATATATATAACGTAAATATGCAGGCAGCAATAAATATTTTAAAAATTAGTTCAGAATAAAATACTGTTAACAGTAACAGAAGGGCTATGAGAAATCACGTAGTAATCTCAATAATTAAGTTCCTTTAGAACAAGATTAAAGTGGCAGTAAAAATGATGTTGCAGGACTTAAGTTCACTTTTCAGCTGCAAATTGTACATGATTATTGCTCTCCAGAGGATAGCACAGACAGCTAGTATACATGACCTTTTTGACAGGGAAACAGCCTCTTTTGAAGATCTGCAAATTGCCCATTAGTCCACCATGTATTCATGCCTCCAATATTTCTGCTCTGTGGTTGATATAGTGAGCTTTTCTAGACCAGCTTGAAAAGGCCTGGCAGTCTTCTTTTTCCTGCAAAATGACAGGGAATCTAAACAAGTGTCCAGCAGTAGAAAGGTGTCATGTCTCAGAGATGCTATAGAAAAAAAGGTTACTAATACAGGCTATAAATCTTTTGATTCAGTTTGTGCAACTTCCAAAGATGAAATACTTTAAAGAAAAGATGTGATGGCATAGGTTAAGCAGGTTTGTATTATTCTAAGCCAGTATTATTGTATTATTTCTGTAAAAAATATATTTTCCCCAAACCCTGTGAACTGAGACTTACCTTTCTCCTCTACATGAATACCATATTCCAGACTTCATATAGGAAATCCAACATCCATTTTCTGCATTTTCAATGCTTTTATTGCATTTTATGGTATATTAAATCATTTTAAAGTAGCTTATGTAAAATGTTAAATGCTGTAAATTACTGCAAAATGCAGCAACATCCCAAAGTGATGCTGGAACTGTAAATCATCAGCATTTCCTACTTCTCAAACAGATGTTCTTTCTCTTGAGCTTATGATGTCAGGAGTCTATTTTTTGAAAAAAAAAAAAAAAACTTGGTCTTAATTTACCTTCTTATCAAAAACTAGCATGTATACATGGGCGTGCACACAAGTACACACATATGCACATGCAGGCATACAAATTCATATATGCATGAGTATATATATACACTATCATTTACAAACTGAATGAAAAGAATCTTTGAGCTGGTGAAAGTAACCAAAAAGCATACATTATTTAAATTGGTCTACAAATACAGGCCACAGATTAAACTAATGATGAAGAACCTATGAGTAGTTTTGATAGTCTTTAAATAATGATCTCTACATTATTAAGCAGAGCTGACACTATTGCATGCTCTGTTAAAACATCATTATATAAGATTTGGACACTTTTCTAGGGATGGCAGAAATTTTATACCTTCTAAGGGTTCCTTTTCTGTGCCCCTGGGTTGAGACTAAGTTTGTGGGGTTTTTTCCTTGCTTTTTTTTTTCCCTTGCTTTTTTTTTT
>PTEX01000144.1:1062013-1271327 GCA_003342815.1 Eudromia elegans | reverse complement strand
TTTCTTGCTTTTAGTTGCAATTTGTCACTGAAAATAAGCAAAGTTTGACATTACAAAATCCTTTAAAAATACTTGCAAGATAATTGATCTAGGCATGTTTCCCTATCTTCAGTGTAGCAGTGATGTTGACTTTAAGTCCATTTCTACTATACACTGGTGTAGGCAGGAGCCAACAGCTCTGCAAACAGGCGGAAGCTTCATGCAGAGCTGCTAATCAACTCTGTTCAACAACTGATATTAGTTGGGGAACTAGTGGATTAGAACAAAGTATTTGCAAAATGTCAAGTCTGTTTGTTTTGAGACAGCAAGAGCTACATTTTAGGGAGATTAAAGATCAGCTGAAGTCCTGTGAGGGAAAGAAACAGATAATTCAGTCAGGACTCTGCATTCGAAGCACAGAGTACAACATAATGAAATCAGTACCATCTGAAAAAATCTCAGTTAAAGACAATGAATTGAAATCTCTACTTAAGTTAAGAGAGTTATACCACAAAATCTCTGTTTATGTGAAGTAGAAAACGGATTTAGTCTTGCTTTGTAAGCACACAGTGCCTTTTATCAATTTGGCAAGGTAAATAGCACATCTTGGAGTGATGTATATTTTAGAATGCAAACCAGGTTTTTTTAGTTGTAGAAATCACATTCACTCTCTGCTAATTGTTTAAAATGTCAAGAAAAGAAATGACTGAAGTGTCACAGTGCTAATGCCTATTTGACCCTTCTGAGTTTGTATGTGCAGGGACTGCAGGATCCATGGCACAGAGGCTAGAAGTGGCAAAAAAGAGCGATGAGCCCTGGCAGCTGCCTTATGAAAGGTGAGGCCACCGGCTCATCGGATCACTCTAGGCCACCGGTTTAAAGAAAATGAGGGAGATTTACTAGGGTCAAGTGGGAATATAATGAGCCAGGATTAAGCTCTTGGACCAAAAGCAGTTAGCTTTTCCTCAGGCTAGAATTGGAATTTAATTCAGCGCTCTTGAGTGGCCTGTTTACACACTAGGTGACTATCCCTAAAAATAGCTACTAGGTACATAGTCTATAGAGTGAATTCTTATAAATAGACATCTATTTTGAAGAGAACATCATAGGATAGACAGCAAATCACACTCTTAGTGTCCATCTCCTAGCTACATGAGTGCTGGGTGACTAGTTACTATCCCCAGTACATCTATCATAGTCTCAAAATAGCATACTAGAGTGTATAGTATACAAATAAAATATGTTAAACATGCCAGAAAATCCTTTCTCTCTGTTCAAAACTGTTAAGATCCTAGCTGAATAGTTAATCTGGTTTTGGAATTCACTTTTATTTAAGCACAGTTTTGGACCATTTTGTCAGACTGTAGTAGAGGGTTACAGAAATGACCAGAAATGTAGAAAACAACTGCCTGTGAGGAAAATCTGAACAGCTCAACTCCTCTAATCCAAAGAACAGAAATATAAAGTGAGACAAAACAATAACCTACAAATATTTGAAAGATTATTTCAAATAGGAAGAAATAAACTGTTCCTCAAGGGAAGAGCCAAAAAATAGTTTAAATTACAGAGATGGAGTTTTAAGTTAGACATTAGGAAAAGCATTCCAACCATGAGGATTCCAACCAAGCAATGAAATTGATCACTTTGGCAGGATGTGGGATCTCTATCTTTAGATGCTTTTAAGAACAGGTTAGATAAACATCTGTCAGGAACAGTTTAGATATAGTGATCCTGTCTTCAGCATAGAGTACAACAGATGAATTCCTAAAGTGTTTGGAAAGGTTTTAGCCCTATTTTCTGTAACTCTATGCATTTCAAAAGTGTATGTTCAATGAATTTACAAATTAATCAGTGTGTAAGTACATATGGATCTATTATTCAGTCACTAATGCTGCATTCCTTTTAGATTCTTTTTCCCCTTATTGTATGTTGAAGAATGTTTTATGCCAAATAACACTTCTCTTGCTTAACGAAATACTACTTTAATAGGTACATAGTAATGCTGCACATGACTGTAAGGGAGAGCAGAACCCTGCTATTAACATTATTTATGAACAATAATACTTAATGTATTACACAGTTATTTCACTTTGGCAGATGGAAAGGATGTCATTTAAAACATAAAATTATCATTAATCCAATAAATAAAGTAGCTGAAATTTAAACAATATAGACTCTTTTAAGAGTAAGTGAAATATTTGTCATTATTGTAGTTGTAATCATACTTGTTCCAGACTTATTCCTGTAATAAAAGCTCAGAATATTTGCACTATAAATGTATTCAAGTTAATTTATATCCTGCTTAAATGCATGATTGTTCTAGAAGGTTGGATTAAAAAGCTATACTTTCCTTTTATGATTAATGCTAACAAAGAACTCGTACAAAGCCATTTATCAACAAACGCTTTTTGACACCTGATAAAGTCTGTTCATCCAGATTTTTTTTTCCTAAAACATACTTATATAAACATTCTCTAATGTATAAAATATGGTAGTTCTGCATAGCCTTTAAAGTTAAAAAGGTATTTTATTTAGCAGATGAGAAATGTTTTATTTTTCCAAAAGAGTGTGACTGTGTAATTTATGTTATTTATAAAGAATAATTCTGCAGCTACATATTTCAATATTCAGAAGGAAAAAAAAGGAAAAATAGAAGCAAAGGGCATAGAGGTGTTTTGTTGATGTTGTTGTTGTTGTAAAGTGCTCAGAATTACATATATATATTTATAAGTAATTTAAATACAGTTCTGTCAGTAAGACCTTCTCATAAAAGCCCATTATTAAAAAATTGTCACCAGCAAAGAAAGGCAAAAGACAAACCTATCCTTCATACAGTAGCAGGTCTACCACTCTCTCTGTAATTAATGTTCCATACGGTAAATCCCATAGATATTATTCTTATATGCGGTTATATTAATCACTTAAAATAAACCAGTCACAGTCCAAAATGCTCTATAGAACTAAAACAGTGCTAGAAGACAGATGTTTCCCACCATCAGCTCTATTTCTTCTTTGTTTAAAAAAAGTCAGAGTGATGTTCCAGATCTTAAAAAGCACTTCTATTTGAAGGTTCTGTTGACAGAAAATTTGTAACATCTGCAAAAAGGGCAGTTGAGTGCAGAAAAATCCAACATCCAACATCCATAATACCACTTAGATTAGGGTTTAGTAATGCTTTCATCCAAAAGTGTAAAAAAGTTGAGGAGTAGCATAGTAGCATGTGCCAGGTAGGAAAACCAAGAGCAGAGACTGTATGCTACTGGTGGTAAAGTGCTTAAACTTTGCAGTCACACTCTACAGTTCTATTAGAATCGAGGTACTCATCATAACTTGTCCCATGACTTTTAGGCCATTTCTCCTAGTCTGGAAGAAGCAAGAAACTTCAAAATTGTTTGATGAACTATAAGTGAAAATACAAAATGTTAGAAACTCACAAAAATAAGTTACAGCAATAATGATGAAGCTTTTTCTGCTGGCTATTTCATAATCTACGTTAAATAGAATATTTGACAGAAACAGAATGAATATTATATCTGAACACCAGAACTTTTCACTTTTAATTTCAAACTGACAATTTCATAATTCTGCATTTTTTCCCAGTTGAAACAAATAAATGAAACCAATCTAGCCATTTTAGAACTAAATTTAACAAAAAGATATAAATGTAAAAATTAATAATTCCGTGTGAATACAGGTACCAACTTCCAGGAAAACTAAATTACTTTGTACCGTATTAGATGTAGTCTAATTACATGTAAAGTCATAAGTGAGAATTTATGGCTTTTTTTTTTTTTGAGAGGCAGCATTTGTTAGCTCAATATATGCTACTACTATTACAGTTACATAAGTCACCCTACATCTGTGTCAGATGTCAGCAAGTGTAGCTATAAGCCAAATAATTAGTACAAAATGTCATTAATCAGCATGAAACTCTGATATGTTTAATTATTAAATAATATTATATATAGTATACCTATATATGTGTGTATATGTGCATATAACGGGCATATGCATATAATATGCTTTCAGTTATGTTTATCTTCTAAAACTATCCCCAGTATTCCTCATTTAGGAAAGCGATAGAGATTCTATACAATTATGGCTTATAATATAAAGTCATTTTCTTTGTTTTGGAAACTACTTTCACACTTAATAGTAAGGAACATTTATTATTATCATTATTATTATTATTAGTAGTAGTAGTAGTAGTTATTAAAAATTATTTTTTATTTTTTTAAAAAGTTTCTTTTCATAAATCCCATAAATGATCCCAAGAGAACAGTGATTTTTAAAGTCCTGTTATTTTTTATCAAAAGTTTAGTTTAGTATAGGAAAAAAAAATCTGAAAGCAAAAGAAAACAAATACTTGTTGTCTTTCTTATCTAAAATAATGCAAGGGAAAGAAAAAGGGAAGGCACTTTTCTCCAATTTTATCAAGCTTAGATTTCAACGGTAGTGTTTCCAACTTCCTGAAGTGAGTTACTTCTATCAGTGTAAAATATGGTCCAAAATTTCCTATTTTAAAAGTTGCATAGAATACTAGAATAAGATTAGATTTGATTAAATTAGGATAAAAATCTCTGAAGTGTTTTTTCTTTCCCATAGGAAATGTTAACAGTGTTGTAGGATGGAAATTTTCTATTCTAAAAAACCCCCCAAATTATCAACGAATAAAGCCTGGGTATTTCTTGGATATCTAACTTAGTATTGCTATAACACAGTAAAGATAAAAGACTGGTGCTTTTTACAGTGATTTATGTTATCTACTGGAATGTAATAGCAGTCTGACTACCTAGCCAGAATTCTTATTGTGTTACTTGAACTGTATATGCCTCCTAATTTGATAAAAACGTCAAGTTATTCATATAAACTTATTCTAAACTAGTTAAACTCAATGTATTCCAAGCATGTAAGGTACAACATGTGAATTTCTGTTCTCTAACCTTATGAACACTTGCACATGTTTAGGAAAGCCCACTGGATAAAATTTATGTATTGCTAATGATTTCTATTGGCCCCATGGCCCAAAGCAGTGGCGAAATGTCCAGGCATTTGAAAGAATCCTGTTTTTACTTAGAAGTCAGAATGCAGAACACCATAAAAACAGAAGGGATTCGGTGGAAGTCAGAATATTTTCAAACCAGGCATAACTGACATTGCGTGTGCTATATAGACTGCCATTGTATCACTAAGACTTTATTTTCCAGGGGGTATTCCGGGTCTATATATTTATCAATGATCTAAACACAGTGCATTCTTCTTGAGTTCATATCTTCCAGATATTTATTGGAGAATCTGCTGGAGAAGATCACATCAACACAAATGGAAATGAAAGTGGAAATGCACTAGTTCCACAGTATCTCTTTCTTCCTGTCTGAACCACTGGCAGCTCCGTAGCTGAAGTATGCTCTTACAGTCTCTGGGCAGAAGACCCCTCATTGAAATAGAGGAATAATGCTTTCCACACCATAGTCATATGTTACTAATATTGAAGATACTATTGCAAATGTTTGTTCAGAAGTTAGTATTGCTTCAAAGACCACTAAAGTATTCAGATTCCTTTCTGCAGCTGCAATAGTACAGCTAAGAGGGAGGAGTCGACTGAAGGAGGTCTGTTTTCTATAAGAGCTATGATGAAAAGGATTTGAGTCCAGTAGCAATTCAAAAAGTACTAGACGACTTTCAAATTCTCTAAAGACCCATAAATGTGAAAGATCAATCATCCTTTCTTTTTCTACTGGACTCTATCCTGTTTTTTGGATATTTTTCCAGATTCTCCAAAGGAGTGTTGGCAGAAGGTTGGAAAAGTTTTTTTTTTCCTGTCAGCAGTAAGTCAGTCTCAAATCCCAAAGATAGTGAAGATTGCTTACAGAATTTGACTTCAAATTTCATATAGAAATACAGATTCTTAAAAAATATATATCAGAATAAGTTGTTGGGACAACAGTTGTGACAAGGTATTATTAACAAGAAATGTGATGAATAGTAAACTTTACAGCAAATGTTAACATTTATGGAAATCAGCCATACTGAAGACAGGATATTATACTTAGAAGAGGACTTTACATGTTCTACAGGGGAATTACTTCTAATTGAGATGACCTATCACAAAGACCAATATCAGAAACCTGAGTTACTTACTAATGGTCTTGGACGTTCTTTCCTCCAAAGGAATCCATATAGAAGCTGATGTATGGAGCCAGAATTTTAAAATATTTTAAGAGTTTCAAAGTATTGACTAAGCTTTCATTTACTTTATATGCATAGAAGGAAGAACTAGATAAGATAAAATTATTCAGTACCATAATTATCAGTATTTGTACTGTAATTATGATATGAAATTAAATAGAGGCAAATAATTTGGAAATAGTGATTCTACTCTTCACCAAGGGGAGATCATGCTTGACTAACCTGATAGCCTTCTATGATGAGGTGACTAGATGGATAGATGAGGGCAGAGCAGTGGATGTCATCTATCTGGACTTCAGTAAGGCTTTTGACACCGTCCCTCACAGCATCCTCCTGGAGAGTGGCTCCTGAAGAGTGACATAGAGGAGTGGACAATGAAGTGGATTAGGACACTGAATGACAGGGCTCAGAGAGTGGTAATCAGTGGTGCCGAGTCCAGCTGGAGGCCTGTGGTTAGTGGTGTCCCCCAGGGGTCAGTCCTTGGTCTGGTCATGTTCAATTTATTCATTAACGACCTGGATGAAGGAATGGAGTGCTCCCTCAGCAAGTTTGCTGATGATACCAAACTGGGAGGAATAGCTGATAGCCCTGAGGGCTGTGCTGCCATCCAGAGGGACCTGGACAGACTAGACAACTGGGCGACGAGTAACTTCATGAAGTTCAACAAGGACAAGTGTAGGGTCCTGCACCTGGGCAGGAATAACCCTAGACACACCTACAGGCTGGGGACCGACCTCCTGGAGAGCAGCCCTGCAGAGAGGGACCTGGGCGTCATGGTGGACGACAAGTTGACCATGAGGCAGCAGTGTGCCCTCGTGGCCAAGAAGGCCAATGGGATCCTGAGGTGCACTAAGCAGAGCGTCTGCAGCAGGTCGAGGGAGGTGATTCTGCCCCTCTACTCAGCCCTGGGGAGGCGGCACCTCGAGTGCTGTGTGCAGTTCTGGGCTCCCCAGTGCAGGAGGGACGTGGAGTTGCTTGAGAGAGTCCAGCGCAGGGCTACAAAGATGATTAGAGGCCTGGAACATCTGCCCTAGGAGGAAAGGCTGAGAGAGCTGGGCCTCTTCAGCCTGGAGAAGAGAAGACTGAGAGGGGATCTGATCAATGTATATAAATATCTCAAGACAGGGAGTGAGGAGGAGGGGGCTGGCGTCTTCTCAGTGGTGGCCAGTGATAGAACTAGGGGAAACGGCCACAAATTGAGGCACCAAAAGTTCCACAGGAATTTGCGAAGGAATTTCTTAACAGTGAGGGTGACAGAGCAGTGGAACAGGCTGCCCAGAGAGGTGGTGGAGTCTCCTTCTCTGGAGATCTTCAAAACCCGCCTGGACATCACCCTGTGCCACATGCTCTAGGAGACCTTGCATGTGCAGGGAGGTTGGACTAGATGACCTCTACAGGTCCCTTCCAACCCTAGCCATTCTATGATTCTATGAAATATCTGCAAGATTTTTTTGTTTTGATGATATTAAGAGGAAAGGGAAAGGTTGAAAGTTTGAAAAAAAATTAGGTTGTATCAGTACTATCTATCAGTACTATCTGTCAGACTATATCAGTACTATCTATCTGCATCATAAAAAAGGACAAAAAAGTGGGAATTTGAGTTAGCTTTAAGATCAAACCGAAGAACAAGGCAAGAATCTAGGTCCTATTTTGTACTGAAATTACTGTGTGGTTTTACAGAAACTTTGTGGATTTAACAGTTATTCTTATTTTCTAGCATTCTAATTGGAATAAAAATATTTTCAGTATTAATATTCTTTTCTATTAGTAGTTGTGGGTTCATTGCTTCAATAAAACTAGAATGTACACTATGAGCCTTTAATTCTCTTTATAGGAGAGGAATAGGCACAACTCATCTGTTCAATTTTAAAACCCATATCTTAGAATTAATTAATTAATTAGGATGAAAATATTTGAAAACCTTTCTAACCATTGATATACAAAGGAATCTAAAGAGTAAAGATTCTGATAAATGTCTACATAGAAATTCTTAGATTTATTTTGCCATTTCACATGCATTGCCATTGTGAGAACAAATTTTGACAAATTATTTCTCCCTTTAAAATAAAAAAAAAAAATGATGTGTAAGATATATTATTCTTGGATTAAACTGGAAAATTAATTCTTTACAGCTTTAAGAAAAGAAGATTGGGGGAATCTTTAAATAATTAGCTAATAAGTTTGTTTCAATGCCAATGACTCATCAGCTTGGAAGAGAAGAAGTAAGATGAACAACATGATTTCAGGAAATTTATTTCTTTAGAAGATTTATTTAATCAAAGATCACACCTGACCAAACATCAAGTTTAGCAAATTAAACTGTAATAAAGATATAAGTGATCCAAAGACTTTTTTAGAATGAAGTCAGGGTTTTAACCTAAGCTATAGGTTATATTATGTGCTCCAACTGTAACAATAATATATTTCCCTTAAGAATCCAAGATTCTGTTATTAGTAGTCTTCAAAAAGATACCAGTGTAATGCCAATGAGCTTGAAACAAAGATCAGAATGAGATGTGCATTCATTTTCCTCTGGTAATATCAGCTTAGAGATCTCAGAGCCTAGATTTGTGACCTTTCTTCCATTTTTAATTTGTCACTTTGTTCCTAAATTATAAATGTGACTACTTGTTTCTTACCTGTATTTATTTAGGTCTATTTTTTAACATACTTGCTTTATAATGTGTGTTTAGATTTTTTTCTTTTTAGTTTTCCTAGAAGTATTCCTAGAATATTTACTCTCTTTGTTCTTTTTCATTTTTTTAAAGGAAGATCCTTGTACCTTTCAGTCTCTATCAAAGATAATTGTCCTTGCTAAATGAAATCTTTAGCCAAGTCACCTGTGAAAATGTTTAGTTATCTCCTACCAGTAGCTCTTGCTTTCCCAGAGTCTTTTGTCTAACCATGTGTAATTTCTAGCAGCTTAGCAACAAGACCTTTCCTGCACTTTTAGTCACAGTACAAATGATCACAGATAGATACGATGAAAAAAAAAAAAAAGGGCACAGAGAAAAGTATATTCCTGAGAACTGGAAAAGATCACTTGACTCTCCTTTTTTAGTGAGAAGTGCAAAACAGTCATGAACAGAGTATAGCTTCAGGAAATTTGTCATGTTTCAGCAAATCAACAGTTCTTCAAGAAACAAGGTGTTTAAACTCAGTTAAATTACTTTCATTCAAAATTAGGTGGTGTGCAATATATACTTATGACAGATTTTGTATTTTCTTTGGTAGAGTTGGCAAAAAATATCTGGAGGATACATGTAGCATTTTTTTTCATTAAAATGTCTTCTTTTGAAAAAGGAGTACACAGCCTTGATTAGAGGGTGAGAAGATGTCATAGTTAAGCAGCCATGCTAATGTCATAATAAAGGATCTTATTCTGGAGTAATTTTTGTCTTCCTCTGATCTCTCAGCAAATTTGCAGCTGAATTGAAAAGGAAAAAATATATATAGATACAATTAATAGTTAAACATTTTCTAAAAGTAATGAACTTTTGATATATTTAAGAATTTTATTTTAAAAACAAGAGCTTTATTTTCAAAAATAAAATTATTATTAAAATTAATTATTATTTTAGAAGATTCTAATACCTACAGGTGAACATACTTGATTCTATTATGGAAAGTGATATGGCCATGGGTTATGACACACAGATAGTGTATGTAATTCAGCTTTATAATTAGTGAATGAAGATATCTACTTCTAAATATTTTAACAAAATGTTAGCTTTTTTTTTTTTTATTCTTAAGATTTTATATTTTTCCTTCTTTGGCCAGGTATTCCCTGTTTTAGGATAAACAGTGTTCCTGAAAAAACCTTACCTTTAAACTATCAAAAAATTTAGACAGTCGGTCCTATATTACCCATGAAATTTATGTCAGAGAGCACTAAAAAAAAAAGATTCTATTTCTCTATCCATGTACAAGATCATCTGTCTTTGTCTTGCACATGGGAGCAATCTCTCAAATATTGAACTAAACCTAATAACAGTAATAAAAATAACAATAATTAACATAGTAATAGTAAGAAAAGCAGTAGCAAGTAATAAAAGCAGCAGCAGCAGCTGAAACAACATGTAATATTCATATTCCTTTTTTTTTTTCTTTTTAGTTGTAGAACTGGAGGATCAAAATGGAAACCCCATAAGATATGAATATCTGCATACCTATCCCCGGACTCATGTCCCCTAAAAATGATAGTTTATGTACATTGGCTACTATGGGAACTGGTAGAAACAGACTCCTACCACACTATTCTAGGATTTTATGTGTCATGAACTTCTTTGTTGGGGTGATTTTTATTCTTCATTAAAGTATCCTACTTAAATCCCAGATATATATCACAGTCCAGTTAAGAAAAAAATTCAATTTCTTATTGCTTTTCAACAATGAGATTGAATCACATCAATAATCACTGCATAGCCTCAGGGTTGCTTTTGTTAAAATGCACAGAAGAGTGCACATGAAGGGAAAAATCTCAGCTCCACTATTGCAACCTAATCATACATTTTTCCTGCCATGTAATCAGTGGTCCCCAGTAATGCAGAATCATCAATGCAGAAATGTGTAAACATCAAGAAAAGAAGGCCAGTATTACATATATACTCTGCACCTCTATCCTTGCATATCTGCTCTGTACAGAATCCAAGAGGCTCAGCAATTCAGAAACTGAGGAAATGAGAATGACTCTCACACAGAATGGGCAGTGACAATGCAGTCTGTCCCTCACTACATATGCAGTGGTGGAAAGGTGTTTTAAAACACAAATGTCCTAGGTCTCTATAATATCCCCGTCTTTCACATTGAGGCATTTTGCAATTTCAAGTTGGATCATCTTCATTATAATCATCGTAGTCATCAGCATCATCATAAGTAGTAATAATAGTAGTATTAGCAGCAGTAGTAGTAGCAGTAGTAATAGCAATAGTATATTGCAATAGGCCCCATTTAAAGTGAATTCATGCTGTTGCCAAGTTGCTGAGTTGCACTTCTACTTGCTTGTCAATATTTTCTTTTTAAGGCTTAGTGTGAATTTAGCACTGGTCAAAAAAATAGAAGAAAATGCACGAAAATTAATAGTGCTGAAATCCCTAATGAGCAATGTTGAAATGCCTACTAAATAGTTTACTTTGTACTTCATACTTTTAAATTTAGTTATTATTATCTTTTTACAATGACGTTCATAAAGTGTTATCAATGTCTTGAATAAAGCAATCTAGCACGTTTAAGATAATCATTAGTCCTATTGGACTCAAACATACTCTGCAATAGCATCCAACAACATGTTGGTAACTAGAAACATGACATCTAATGATTATTTCTAACTAACTAATGATTATTTTAACTAACTGATTCTGGCTCCCGACATAGCTGTGTTTTCAGACATAAAGACTCAACAATTCTAGAATCCATGTCAGGATCTATCAGCTGAATTTTCCTCCTGTATGACAGAAGTAAATGGCAACTTCCTTAAAGAAAGATAGTGTAAAAAATCCATTGCACTTTTGCCAATGCATTGATTGAAAATTCTTGAAAATAACATTATAGGAAAACTGTAAGAATGCTGTATAGGCTGACTGCCTAGAGTTACTGGACACATAAGATATTACCTAATTTGAATAAAGACGTTTATTAACAGTGTGTGGATGTGTTAGTCACATATATCTGCAAAAGTATTATAACTGGGAGGGGGGGAGGTTCCATACATGTTGAGTGTTCCTTTAAGTCTATGTTAGTCTGCTAATATTATTCTTCTTTCAGATAATGTGATCTTAAATAATGTATTTGGTATTGATGTGAAATTATGGGTATATTGCTATAATCTTTTCATCTCATGCCTTCACAGCCACATGGTCCAATAAAAACTGATATCAGGTAGTGTTTTTAGTGTGTTTAGGTAGTACTACAGTTACTATAGTACCACTACTTGTTAGTATAGTTAGGTACCTGAGGACATATTTTAAAAGTTGTAGAGTAATTTTACAAAGTACCTTTATTTGTTAAGATGATGACTAGTCCTGAAAGTAACAATTTGCTAGTACTACTTAACATCATCTGCCTGGGAAGTGTGTGGATTCAGAATTGGACTGTAATATAATGGGCCATCCAAGATGAGGAAAGAAAGTAATGTTAGGATATTTCAAAGGCTTTCACTGCTTAATTTTTGATATTTCATTGACTTTAATAAAAGTCACCCTAGAATCGCTGGGTTGAAAAGCTTTTTTTTAAAAAAAAGGTCAGCTTGTCAGTCAGCTTTCTACAGTCTCTAATAGCTCTAGTACTGATGCAGTACAAGTGGGCATTTGACCAACTTAGTGACATAAAAGGAAGCCCTGCTCAAACAAAAGTCACATATTGAGGCAATACAGTCTTAAAGAAAGGTGGTTTTAATAAAGAATTCTCTTTATACTGCAGGCATTTTTTGAGATTTATGTCCTGTAGACTATGATGACAACTCAATAATGATTGCACCAGACCTCTATATTAATAAGATTTAATATGGTGAAGTTTCCAGAAATGTGTTTTTTGAAATATTATGAGTCAAAAAATTTTCCTCTGAAGCTGAATCTCATCAACAGTTTTTATGAGTTTGAATTCAAAGAATTATACACAGTATGCAAAAAAAGAAAAAAAAAGTAAAGAAAGAAAGAAGTAAGCAATCAAGCAAATTAATTAACTATTCCTTACATAAAGCAGATATATGGTTACTCTGCTCTATTCTTGCTACAGTAGCAGGCTACTATACTATATGTCTTTTCTAAACCTTCTGAAGTTCGCATTTTTGGAGCTAAGAACAGAAAAAAATCTATTCTGTCTGCAAATGAATTGCATTGTAAATGCCAGAAGTTTTTGCCTTGAATTACCAGCTATGTTAAAAAATATTGCAGAGCTAGAAACATGACCACGCTAAGGTAAAAGGGTATAGATTCTCAAATATTAGGAATTTAGAAATTAATCAATAACTCAGTAAATTACATTTTCATTTGCTCCAAAGCCAATATACTTAACTCTTCTAAAATGTCTTATGAATTTTAATGCTCTGACAAAAAGGTTGAAAAAAAAAATTAAACTGTTACCCTATCTGCAATTTTTGTACAGATAGTCTTGTCTGAAGAATTTATGTATTTTCTATATTCGTCACTCACACAAGTCTTTCACAGTCTAGCCCACGTTGACCTTTGATTTCCTGAGATTAAATAGGTGTATGTGTGTGTTGTGTGTATGTTGTGTGTGTGTGTGTGTTGTGTGTATGTTTTGTATATATATATATATATAAAGTACATCTTCACATAGATCAAAAATAATAATGTAGAACACATACTTTGAAGCAAAAACTCAAAACATTTTTGAAAAGTATGATTCCAAATTACCTACATCAAAATTGGGTTTTTGAGAGTATAAATGTATCAAATGCATACATTAGGCAAACATTAGCTTAGACTAATTGGGAAAAAAATAGCAAAGATGCTATGGCTATGAAAAGCAATGTAGTACAATATGCAATACTTCAATCTTGAAAGACAGATCAATCTTAAAATAGAAGCATTTCAGTAAGTTGTTTTTACTTCTAATGCTATTTATTTAAGACTAGAATTTTATCAAACCTGTACAACTATAAGGAGGCATGTAGATGCTTAACCAACCTCTTGCAAAGCTTTTATGACTGTGCCTTTTCCTGAACCCAGTATTTTTGCAGAAAGGGTAGGTGCAAACTGCGTTGAACAGCTGTTCTTTTCCATAACGAGAAAGGAGGAGAGACAGGAGAGTTCTGAGAAAGTCAGGAGTGGGAGAGCAGGAAACAACTAGAGAACACATACTTGTGTCACATAATAAGGCTCAGCAGATGAAATGGAAGGAAGGAGATCTCCTGGTAATGAGATAATACAGGATGCTGCATGACGTGGTACAGCTTTGTCCAGTTGTCAAAGTCCCTTTTCCAGACCTCATCTTCTAGCAATGCCTACAGTTCAGCCTTCATTCTTTATCTGAGGAGAAAAAAAAACCAAAATAAACCAAAAAAAACCAAAAAAACCCCAAAACCAACCAAACTTATAAAAACTTACAGTTTCTATTTTATCAAAGCAATGAAATATCTTACTCTGAGGATGCCAAACAGGCTGGAGCAATCTGTTTGGTTCGGAGCAACTGTTAAGTTTATTTCGAAACTATTCTGCATTTGACTAGAGCCATTGACTAAAATTTTTGGGAAAGAGAATGTGATACGAGGCAAGTGATGAGTGATCTTTCCATTTAGGTCTTCTCTGCACTTCTTTTGCTTAGTCACAAGACAATGAGGAAGTAATGCAACCTATTTATTTCATCTAAACATTTCAATAGGCAATATATGTTAACAGAAGGGTAAAAACTTGAAGAAAACATCATAAAATATTTTCCCTTGTGTGTATCTCTCTTGACTTTCATTAAAAAATAAAAAAATCCATCATTTCATTCATATTCATATTTGAGTTGCATACAGCAAACACGATGGATGAATGACATTCACAATGTCTTCTTTGTTGCATTTCACACCTGCTAACCAAAGTGAGTAATAAATTATAATGACTCAGTATATCAGACAGTTGGCATACAAATAGTTTTGCAAGGCCATTTCCAAATTTAAATTTCTAATAGAGCTGATATGCTTGTTGCATATTTCTGTAGCATTAATCTTAATATATCACTGATGTATTTATGCATCAGAATATATATATACACACAGAGATATAAAAATATATATAATGCAACTTACATATATCTTTTTCACTTCAATGCATACTAGTCCTTGAGGAAAAAAATCCTAGGTGTGATAATGATTAGGATCACAGTTTCTAAGGAGGAGTGGTTAAAAGGAACCTAAAATAATTTAGAAATAATTGATTCTTCTTATACTTGATTTTTACAGAAAACTTTATGAGTCAAATCACACATACACACACACACAGTAACACACAGTGTGAGACATAATTAAAAAAAAAGAGAACTGGAAATAAATGTTTTCTCTCTAGACATCTTATAAAAATAGGAGAGAAGAAGAGGGATTAAAGAACAAGGAAATCAAGATATTGAAAGAAAGGAAGAATTAGTACTTCCAAAAATTTAATGAAGAAATAATGAACATTAGACTTCAATTATTTTCACTGATTAATTTCTATAAATAAACATATTTGGTCAAAATTTTATTTTCCTTGATAAGTATATATATTCTTTATTCAACAATATAGGCCGTTAATTCATATAGAATTAATTAATTAATTAATAGAATTAATTAATTCATTCATTCATTCATTCATTCAAGAGTCTTACCTGTAACCCATTCTTTCTATTCTCAAGTTATAGGCATTGCAGGATTTCCTTCTATTTTTTCATGAGGTATCTCATGATATCCACTAATATCTACTCTAGGAAAGACAAGAAATATTCATGATCCCTCAGAGTCTCTGAAAGTATGAACAGAAATTCGTTAATGAGAGAAGAGATGCAGAATGAGCTATTTTCAGGCAGTGTCTACCATAAAGTTTGCAAGATAACTTGAACATTTTAGATAGAAAATCTAAATATCTGTGATTTCTCTATCTTGACCCTCAAGAGGAAGCTGAGAAAAAGTGAGACTGGAAATAAAATTCACAGCTCTGTTGGATGAAGAAATGTAAGAATTCAGAGAAGGTAATAGTTTTAAAACATAATGCTTTTTTTTTTTTTCTTCTAGATCTACCTTCAAGACATAATCATCCTACAGTAGATAACAACCTAATAATCTATTTGTTTGATTGTATTTCTTTCTGCTCCATAGGTGCTATTTTATTTCACTTATTTTATTTAGCATAAATCACTTCAGCTTGGAACAACTGTCCTTGCATTTTGCCTGTAGATTATAAATTTCATTTTAGACCTGATATAATGCCCTTAAAATTGTCTTTTTTTCTCCTTCAGAAAATCAGGATTATTTATCAGAAATATCTGTTTTTTTGTTTTTGTTTGTTTGTTTTTTTACTTAGAGCACAAATGCAGTTCTAGGTGTCATTCGTTTCCATAAACAACTGTATCTATGAATCACCTGTAAGAATTTTTTGAAAAAAAAAAAAACAGAAAGCACACAGTTTGCACTTCTAATTAAAATTCAGAAAAGTATTCTAAAAAATGTATGAATAACCAAATGTTTGTAGATGTGCATGTGGATATGCGTGTGCTCATACAGGGCAGTCCCATAATTAAAGCAGGTACATACTCAGGGCGTATGTATGTATTTTACCTAAGCTGTCTAGATCTATTCGTTTTACTCTTTTTTTCTCTAATCACATCTTTGTTTTAATAACTTTCCTGATAATTTTCAAAATTTTTTTTTCACTTTATGCTTTTGTTTCTCTCCCCACAATACTTTATGACTTCAAACAAAGGAATTCTAATGTCACTTTGCCTTTAAGGAAATTACAATAGAAGAAATACTGTCTTTTTTAGCTCACAAATTGCATAAAAACTTTCAAAGAAATATTTTCTACATTCAGAAAACTCACTTCAGCACTCCAAATTATTTTATTTATTGAAAGAGTTTTATAGATAGCTACTAGAGACAAGTGAAAATGTGCATTTTGGGGGGAAAAAAAAAAAGTTAAGGAAAAGCCTTCTTTATTGCAAGGAGAGCTTTATTTAAAAACCGACTATTAATAATTTAAAAATTGCCACTAGCAATGTTGGGACTATAAAAATATTCTCCATCTGTCCTCTCTTTTGCAGCTAAAAATCCTGACATTTTCACTGATCTAAATATTGGACTTGATTTATTCAGTCTAACAGTAGGTAGTGATTCTTCTTTTTCTCGCTTTTTCTTCTCCACAAAGCATCACTTCAGTTCTCATTCTCACCTAGAGAACACAGAAATATTTCATCTGAAAATTCTCTAAAGTGTGCATAACTGTCAAGTGATGCCCTGGGTACAGAACAAAAGCAGAGAATTTGCAAAGTATGTTAGTGTTGTAACTTCACTGCTCTCCCAGGTGAATTTTGCAAATAGTGTGGCGTGTAGAGAGTAAGAGGCTGACAGCTTTTTAGCACAGCTGAAATCTCTGGCAAACACATTTGCTGAACTTTCAGCTTTCAACTAAATGCTTTGTCATCTCATAATAAGTACAAATTTAGTCTCATTTTCAAACTTGTCTCCTCAGGAGCTCTTTAAGAATCCTGCTGTAGGGATAACCATAAAATTTTATCTAGAATAGGTAGAGAGGAATGAAGAAGCCAAAGCTGAGGTCTTCCCCTGTGTATTTCCAAAGGTGTATTTCCAAGCTAGAGGGGACAAGTAGGGAATTATAGACAAATATTCATGAAAAAAGGTGCAAATCTTCTAGGGCTCGTCACCACCATTGTTACACAACAGAAGAGAAGTAGGTTTAATGAATTGAAGACACCCATAGCCACAAACTGAAAGGCCTGGAGTGTTAGTCAACATTATTTTCACCAGTCTATGCAGATTTGGTAGCAAGTGAGTGTGACTGAAAAAGGGAAACTAAATGTTACTTGTATGACATCAACAGTGTTTTTTATTTTCTTCAATAATTGTGTGAGGTTTTTAGTCATGTCTATTATTTCTAATAAGCTCTACATATATTGTCAATTAATCTAAGAAATACAAACGGATAATCTGAGGAGACCTTTACAATTGAAATTTTTCTCACAAGCTAGGCAATATGAGCAGGAGAACTATTTTTTAAAAGTATACTAATGTTGTGTTCAGCAAAATTCACAGTATTTCTTTCTCTTGTTAGAAAAAGTTCCTTATGTTTAATTTCCCCAAAAAGGTACATTTACAAGTAATAAATAGTACAAGTGCAGTGTTTTTTAAAATATACAGGTACAGTGTTTTTTAAAATGTACATTCCTTGAAGAACATTAACAATTTTCTGTTGTTCATAGATGCTTTGTACAATAAAGAATATTTGCATAATGAAGAATAATAAGATTTTTTTTTACAGCTTTTGTTGCAGAGGTCATTAATGCAACATCATTGCCCTTTTATGGACTTTTCTGTGTATGGGAACTAGCTAATGTATCTTAAAATTAGAGAAACCTTTTTTCCCTGTAATTCACTGAATGTTCCTTCCTCCTGCCAAACAATAAGCCTGTAAAGATTCCATTTCTACATCACCATTCTGAATTACTCCTGCTTTGCCTAATGTATTAAGAGATCAATTGGAAATCTATTTAAATCTGACTGTCTTCATACATTTGTGCATCATCACACTTAATCTTGTTTACATTACCTCTGTCAACAAAGCAGTTCTCACAAAGTTCAAATCTTTTTGATGCCCTTGTGATCTTTGTGCTGTGCAAATACTCATATCAGCCTGAGCGATATTAAATATTAAATGTGTGGAATTCAGATTAGCTAAAGGAAGTTTTATTTTTTCATGCTACATAGATCTGATCTTAATACGCATTTTTTTAAATGTTTATTTTCCTGGCTATTCAGAAAATCAGCTTGAACAGGTTGTTCAGTTAATAATTTAATCAGAAAGAACAATGCATAAACATGCTGTTTGGAATAAAGTTTACAACAACAATAACAAATCTACTTTCAACTCTAATTGTGAATATTCTTATCATTTTAATATTATATTGTGATGACTGTGATAAAAAAAAAAAATCAGTTTCCATGCTTTGTTTTGAAAAGAGTTCTACCACAGCCAAGAGACATTATTTTTCTCCAAGCTGTTATGTCTGGCTCTATGAAGGAATGTCACGATTAGCACTCTAATAATGCAGGCAATATATGAGCTCTATTTCAATAGGGCTCAGTTGCAATATTTAGACCTAAGGTGACAAATCCTTAGGATTAGTCATGAATGAAACTGTCTTGCACTGAAACAATTTGGTAAACAAGATCTTTATAACAAGATTATCTGTTGATGAGATAAACCACTGAGGAATCCAAGTTATGATAATGAGGACTGGCTGTTATTTATATATGAGAAGTGTGCATTGCTAATGTCTTACATTATATATATCTATGTAGGTTTGAATGTTGCAACATACAGGTAGAAAAAATATTGGCATAACCTATTACAAGCCCAGAGGTGCTGTTAATTGAATTATTAATAGATATGAAATGTTTGATGCCCACAGATGGCAGTTACTCCCAAAGTGTGAAATATTATCATTACTGCATATGCAGAAGACTCTTACTCAGTCTGAATCCTTGCATATTCTACAAGACTGGTGATCTGGTAGTCAAATGGTTCTGGAAATGGAAAGATCTGCAAAGCATCTGTTAACATAATACAAGCTCCCGAGCTTGTAAGTTGCACACAAACACATGCATTATTCAGAATTTTAATAAAATTGCTAGGCAACACAAGTACTTAGTGCAAATTCATTTAAGAAAAATGGATAACAAGGTAGAAAATATGGTTATGAAGATAGATAACAAATATTATTCTCCTTATTTAGCTAGTCAGTAACTTTTATTTTTAGTGTTTTGATCTTATTAAGGTTACTTGCAGCTCTAAAAAAAACTGGTTTAGCCAGTTTTAACTTAAAGAAGATGCAAGTTCAGAGAAAGAATTTTGGTCTTTACCCAGAAGATTTTTTTTTTTTTTGTATTGTCCTCTCACAAAAGCTGGTATGCTTTAAAGGTAAAACAAACTAAACATAAAAGGGAAAGCAAACTAAATTTTCATGAATTCTAAATGCCTGAAAGTTAGGAAGCTAATATTAGGTGGAAACAATAAGTCCAATATAAGGAGTTTTCATTTACTGTATAGGGAATTTTTATTTTATATATTGTAAGGTGAGTCTTACAATACAGTCTTCACAGATTATGCCAGCTAAAAGAGGTTCCTGTCATTCTCTCTGGTATACATCTCCGTTCTCCACCTCTTCATTTGCATTAAAAAAAATCACTGATGGGTATTAAAGGATGTTATTACTCATTTCACCTAACACCCAAAAAAAGTCCACTTTGCAAATGGATCAACTAAAATATGACAGATTTTGGGGGGAATACATATTACTGAGCATTTTTACTAAGAAGTAGGCACCTTGCATGTTGTTCTGTTTAGAAGTTTTTAAACTTTATTGAAAGAGATGTGTTTGAAAAAAGTTCTATTAGAAAGTGTGACATGAACATCACAATGTACAAGAAAGACTTGTAAGGTTATTTTTCTTATTTTAAGGAATTTCTTGTTCATTGCTGGAAGAAATTCCTCTGATTTTTTGACTCCTCTAACATAAATATGATCTTGCAACTAAATTGACTTAATTTTAACTATGTAGTTACTAAAGTCACCAAAGTTAGTAATTAGAACTAAATAGGTAATAAAGCAAATACCTAATTAATTCAGAACTTAAAAGTTTTTGTGCTCATATAGCAGGGCATAATGAAAAAAAAAAAAATGCTTGCTAGGTTCAGATCTTTAAAACAACTTAATAAAGTATGGACTAAAAATCTGATAGTTAATTTATGCAACAGTGAGTGAAGCTTAAATATTTATAAATGAAGTCTGAAATAAGTATAATTTTATCTTGCTTTCTCCTAAGGTAGAAGACCATTCAATAGGCCTTTCTTCACATTCATCATAGAAAGATGTAACAGTCATCAACAAGCAGTTGGAGAAACTTAATTTGAATACCAGCAAAGTAAACACCTAAGATATTATTTAGTGTTGGAAATTCTTACCATAAGGAAGACGAAATAGCCAAAGATGCTCTCAGTCTCACTAAACAACCACATTTAAAGACTTACTTGATTCTCCTTTTCCTCCTATGCTATTTTCTGGTGTTTCAGATGTTAAGTTTATATCCTCATATCTTCAATAGCAATTTTACAAGTAGATGTTGCTGAGATGGATTTCTATGTGTTTCCCTTATGAGAACTTAATGATTTTTTTCTTTGGAGACAAGGGTTAAGGCATTAAGGGGAAAAAGAAAGGTCAAACTTCCTCATTATTTGTAATTGCAGTTAAAGACAGGTTAACATTTTGAAATAATTTATTTTTTATTTAGAAACAGCAAATCCCCCCAAAATATCTAGATGGTGAGCTGCAAAGTACCTATGACTATATTCCTTGTAGCTTTCAGCAAAATTCTGCATGTGATGCTAAATTAATTTTGACTCATCCAAAAACTGTTCAACCATGTAAATCATCCTTTATTGTTAAATATATAGAATTCATTAAAAAAAATTAAAAATGCAGGATATGACTAAGACAGTGGAAGTAGAGACCTTATGATTGGGTGTCAGAATGAAGCTGAATTTACTCTAGGATATGAAAGCTGGAAAAAGCACAGGAGTTCTTACTTGATTATTACAGAAGTACTTTTATACTGCTATCACTTCTTACATTTTCCGATGATGTAATACTAAGTCTTACATCACTATCCCTTGGGATGAGGGGAAAAGCAGAGAGGAGATAGGAAGTAAGAAAGAAAAAAAAAGTATTTGGCAAACTAAAATTCAAAGTTTACTTTGCAGGCAGGTGGTCAAATCTCTGTGAGGCAGATAGCAGGAACCTCATCAAGCTTTGCATCAGGAGAATCCACACAGATAATGCAAAGCATTGCAACTTCCTAGTCACAGTTCATATACATCACTAAGGAAGTTTTCTAGAAGCAGAAAAATTGTTGTTGATTATTAGTACAGAATTGCTATCTGAAATTTCAAATATATTCCTAGTTTTGTAATGCACACATATTTATTGAAATAATTTGTAAATTGTCCAAAAAAATCATGGCATAATGTATACTTCATATTAAAATTATTTGCAATAATGCTATTGAATTAGATGTTTAGGCATGATTGTTTCCCCATAGATCGCAAAGATCTTACCTCCCTTGATACATGGCTTATTTTACTTATGTTATTGGAAGAAGGTGATTGAGGAGGGAAAAAGCAGTCTAAAATGAAAGCATAAGTAAGTCACAGTCCCTTAAGATAAGCTTATTTTAAATAGTGGCTTACTTAAGTAGAATTTCTGATATTAAAAAATGAAAGGAAAAACCACCATGATTTCAAACATTATTTTCCAAGTCACTGCTAGATCTTTTTATCGATTCCTAGTGCTTAATCTGATAAACATTTTTGTTTTGGTATCTCTGCAACTTTCATTCTGAAGAGTCCACTTTAATAAAATTTCTGGAGATAGTACTCAGAAACATAAAGTCTTGGTCAGAGCCAGACACTGCTAATCATAGATTCAATTCCTTTCCTTTTATATACCTCTAAATCAGAAGTGACTCAATGGATTTTGTGGATTTCCACTAAAATAAACAGAGCACTTTAAATTCTATAATGCCATTCTAAAAATAAAGCTGTTTTTTGTTTCCCCAACATGTGGAATAGTGTCAAAAAGACTAAAGAAAATAAAATCTAAACTGTGAAATGATAAAACTTCCTAGTAATGTAGGTCTATTTTACTATTAAGAAAAAGCCAGCCTTAAAGCATAACATTAATGTTCTAAGCCAGTGCTGTCTCATGTAAACTGGTTATTCAGTACATATATTTAAAATTTAATCTAGTAGACATTATTAGGAACAAGAGATGCTGTAGACCTGGTTTTGAACACTGCTGAGTGCCATATTTTTCAGCATTTGAAAATTCTCCTTGATGTTCCCCATTTTAACATCCTATTTACAAGACAAGATTAAAGTAGGCAGCAGTGACAAAGATTTAAAAAAGATTTAAACTGAGCTTGTGAACTCCACTGAGGATGCCTAAATCTTAGAATGTGCAAAGAATAAAACACATAATTTAACCCTTTTCTTCATGTGAATTGGTGAACACAGTCCTCCGTACAACAGCTGGTTAATAGAGAATAGACACAGAGCATTTTATTCTTACCAGTGTTTATGAATGCATTCTTATTCTTGTTGAGTGGCTCATTTTTTAATTTTCAATCTATAAAGGGAAAGAAACATTTCAAAAAAATTTGCATGTGGTTTTTTTTTAGAGGTTTGTATGAATGCCTAAATTTATTAACAGAGAGCTTCAACAGTAGAAAAACTGGTATCTATACACGCTAAAGTTGTTTAGGTGGTTTCAAAATATAGGAATTCTGAAAGGCCTCTCTAAATCTTACATAACCACACAATTAAATTTCCCTCCTATGAAATAGAAATATTTGACATTTTTGCTTCTAATGATTATGCTTATTATTGGAGCTACAAACTGTCCATCTCTGAATATTTTTTCAATCTATTTCACGGGAAACTTTATGCATAAGATGTCACAAGGGCTAAATAGATTGATTAAGCTCACTAAAATACCTTCTGTCAAGACATGAGATCAGATAAAGATGAGAGCAGGCTAGAGTTAGATGTTAGGCAAGAAAAGGAAAGGAATTATCCAAGAAGAAAATGGAAGAAATGGGTTTGTGCTTGTGAGAGAAAAACATGGAGCCGTAGTAACAGTGTCAGGAAATAAATGAATTTAAGAGAAGCAAGATGAAACAAAACTATAGTTTCTTTCTGGATCATTTAATAGAAATCATTGTTTTAAACATTATTAGAGAATATGTCTTTTTATTAAATGCTGTTGATTTTGGACTAGATAATTCATAAAAACGCCTTCTCAATACCTGAAAAGCAATACTAAATGCATCAAGAAAATAATATTATAGAAAACAGTACTATGAGTATGTAAGAATGACAGAAGCTATGCTTTCTATATCCCAGAGGAAGAAATACATTTCTATTAATGTCACAGTTGTATAAACAAAATTGAGAGGGGTTCTTGGCTGCTTCTCATGTAGACACAATTTAAAGCAATCCTTTAAAGGATTAAATCCCTTAAATCCTTAATCCAAGATACAATTCCAAAGACAATCTCAGGAAAATGAGGTAGTGTTAATGTGAGTATATCTATATATTCATATTTCAAATATTGATTTATTTCCTTTAATACAATGCCAAAAACTTTTTTAATGAAGATTTGCAGACATTCTTTATTCACTAATATTTTAAATGCCATTTTATGTTTTTCATATAAAGACAAACTTTATCAATAATATCAACTTATGTAAAGCTCAGAGATTTTTTCTAGAGAGTCCAAGCTAATCTGTGCAAGTGAAACTAAAGTTTATCAGTCTCATCAGTTAGGTGTATTTTCAATCCAGGGAACGTAGCAACAACCTTTGAACAGCATGTTTGGGAAGATAGGCGTCTATTTATTTATTTATCTATCAATATATTTTTATTCGCAACCGACAGTGAATTTTAAAAATTTTAAAGATCTTCACTTCTAGAAGCATTTAAGAAAGTTAGAACTAAAAAATGAACCACAGCTTAAAAAGAAAAGGAAAAAAAACCTCTTTTCATCTTGTAAAGCAAGATTCATCTTGTAAAAAAAGATTCATTTTATATAAGAAGATTCACTCTTGCTGAAGCCAAAATAGTCACAGCTCAGGGGATTTCACATAATTTATTGCCAATGAACATCAATTTTTAACTACTGTTTCTAGTATTCTGAAAAAATAAGGCATGAACAGTTAAATGAACACTTAGAGAAACTTTTTTTTCCTCTCCTTTTCACAAGCTCATCTTCACATACTTTCCTCCCCTCTCCCAACTTTCATTACCATGTGTCACATTTATATATTCCTGGATGAAGGGATGGAGTGCTCCCTCAGCAAGTTTGCTGATGATACCAAACTGGGAGAAATAGCTGATAGCCCTGAGGGCTGTGCTGCCATCCAGAGGGACCTGGACAGACTAGACAACTGGGCGGCGAGTAACCTCATGAAGTTCAACAAGGGCAAGTGTAGGGTCCTGCACCTGGGGAGGAATAACCCTAGACATGCCTACAGGCTGGGGATCGACCTCCTGCAGAGCAGCCCTGCAGAGAGGGACCTGGGCGTCATGGTGGACGACAAGTTGACCATGAGGTAGCAGTGTGCCCTCGTGGCCAAGAAGGCCAATGGGATCTTGGGGTGCATTAAGCAGAGCGTCTCCAGCAGGTCGAGGGAGGTGATTCTGCCCCTCTACTCCGCCCTGGTGAGGCCGCACCTCGAGTACTGTGTGGAGTTCTGGGCTCCCCAGTGCAGGAGGGATGTGGAGCTGCTAGAGAGAGTCCAGCGCAGGGCCACAAAGATGATTAGGGGTCTGGAACATCTGCCCTAGGAGGAAAGGCTGAGAGAGCTGGGCCTCTTCAGCCTGGAGAAGAGAAGACTGAGAGGGGACCTGATCAATGTATATAAATATCTCAAGACAGGGAGTGAGGAGGAGGGGGCTGGCCTCTTCTCAGTGGTGGCCAGTGATAGAACTAGGGGAAACGGCCACAAATTGAGGCACCAAAAGTTCCACAGGAACTTGAGAAAGAATTTCTTGACAGTGAGGGTGACAGAGCAGTGGAACAGGCTGCCCAGAGAGGTGGTGGAGTCTCCTTCTCTGGAGATCTTCAAAACCCTGGACATCACCCTGTGCCACATGCTCTAGGGGACCCTGCGTGTGCAGGGGGGTTGGACTAGATGACCTCTACAGGTCCCTTCCAACCCTAGCCATTCTATGATTCTATGATTCTATATCCCTGCAGCTCTTTGGTGAGATGAGTGGCAATGCAAGAAGCTGGAGGTTAGCGTATTTTCTCCACTCCTTGCTTCGTAGTTCTTTTCCTCCATTTTTCTTTACCTCTTACTTCTCTGCTCCAGTATAGGTCCTTCATAGTCCCCTCAGAGGTGTACCTCCTCTAGCATAGGAAACCTCCTTCCATGAATATGCCTCCAGCTATGTCCCTAGCCAATTCTCCTTCACTTTTCCAAACACTCTTCCTCCCTCATTTCTTCATATTTCTTCTCATATATTTCCTCCTCTGATTCTTGCCCTTCACAACTGACACCTTATATACCTATGAGCAGCAGTGGTGCACACTCTCTGACTGTTTGTGTTCTGTGTTCTTTGGGGCACTGTGAGGTTTTTTCCACTCATTTCAGAGCTAGCTGGACCTGGCCGTGATTTGCTCTCCCACGGCACTACAGGCCCCTATCCAAGCACAGCCATTTGCACCCATAGCAAGAGGAATGTCTCCTCTCCAAAATAATTTCCAGAAGGACAAGAGGAAATGGCCTGAAGTTGCACCTGGGAAGGTTCAGGGTAGATATTACAAAATTTTTCTACATGGAAGAGTGGTGAATCATTGGAACAATCTGCCAAGGGAAGCAGTGGAGTCACTGTCCTTGGCAGTGTTCAATAAACAAGTAGAAGAGGCACTTAGAGACGTAGTCTAGTAGGCATGGTGGTGCTGGGTTTACAGTAGGACTTGATGATATTGAAGGTCTTTTCCAACTACAATGATTCTATGATTCTCTAACAAAGGAGTACATATTCAGTCTCCAAACTGAAACAGGCTGTGTTCCCATTTAGCTTGATTAATTAATGAAGAAATGGTACTCATGACAAAAGCTTTTGAATTTTGCCTCTGTAGTGCTCTTGAGGTTGTGAACAGTCAATCCATTCATAAAATGAACAGATTGTATCAGTTTCCTGCTTGCAAAGCCTGATGCAGCCAGAAAACCTGCACTGTGTTTGCTAAGCAAAGTCATTTTGCACCTTTCCATTACTGATTAAGGTAATCTTTTTGGAAATTAGTAACACCTCTAACCCATACTTGCATCATAGTGAAGGATTTGTGCCTATTCAAGCTTTTGAAAATGCACTCTTAAATGGTTTTGCACTCAGATGATGTTGTGCAGTGATAAATTTCTGCCAAACTAAACATTTCTCTGCTGTAAAATGATATGTGTGTTCAGAGCTAAGTCCTAATCTGATCATTTCCAGGTTCTCAGTTTAATATGATTTATCTATCTGAAAGAAGCAGTATGGTTGTTATCAGCCACAACTAATGAACATATGAAAATGACACAGTATGTACTTCTCCTGGCCAGTCATGCAGTCTAAATATAATCATACAAACTACTGCTACATTTCTGGTACTCCTTGTGCCGTGATGAAATGAAAAGTCGCTAACAGATATGAGTGTGCAGATTTAGTATAAAAGAATGTCTGTAAGCCAGCTGGTCCAATGTTTGTGCACTGTAAGGAGGTCAAAGACCTTGTATGGTCTTAATAAATAGAATCAACTGACTTCATATGTATTTTGGCACTAATATGTACCCTATGGCATCATTTCCTGAAGGTTAGTGCAATATTAATAAAAAGGCTATTCCAGATTAGGTCCAAATCACTGTTGTGGTGGAGAACAGTTTTTCTTTTTGCTCAATCAGAAAAAAAAGTATGAATTAAGTAGAATAAGGTACAGCTGCTTATAACATTTCTTTGAAATACCCCCACAAACACAAATCCTCAAGTTAAGTTGAGGCTTGCTTCATTTTTATTTACTTCTCATTAATTTGTCTTAAATCATTGACTTCTTAGGGCAAGAAAAAAGGAAAGGAAAAAAGGAAAATGTCCTGCCTAGGCCAGAGAGCTGAAAAAGCATATGCCAACAATAAATCCAGGTTTAGCCTTTGGCTTTGAAACACCCTGAATTCATTACATTTGTTTGTGCAGCCACTGTTAATCTGTTGTGACAACAAATTAAACCCCGATTTAAATTAAAGCAAATCACAAAATAATTAGAAGTTTCTTTTCTCTTGTACCACCTTCCAACTCTTCATTCATGCTGGGACCCAGTGCCTGACATCTGATGCTTCATAAGATTTGTCCATCAGGCTTTCCCTTTGCCTTCACTAAAATATCAACCTTTATTTGTACTATCATATGGCAGAACTACTTTAATTCAAAGACTCTTACTTTATGTCTCAGAGGCAAATGAGCCTCTTCCTTTCTTCTTTAACAGTCCTAAATACTTATTCTACTCCCTCATTAATCAGGTCGCTGAAAAATTGTAGAAGAAATCTTCTCTGAAATACATCATTTCAAATAAATATTTTCCACTGTAATGCTTTAGATTTCAATAATGATCTATACTATGACTCATTGTGTAGCATACCTGTGCATAGATGCATTCCTTATTTAAGAGAAACTGTAATCCTCCTCTACTTACTATTTTATTTAATGATTTGTCCTTGGTAAATATCAAAGCCAATTTTGCATTTAAATATAGAACCATGAACATGGAAGTGGCAATGGGAAGGTTAGGATGTTAAGATATTATATAAAATATTGTGTCATCCAATAATCAATAAAGGCTATTCTTAGCTATCTTCATGTGCAATTTCCTATCCAGAGCACATAAAGTATTTTAAGTTATGCCTAAAATTTATTTTGAAAGAAATGAGGTGATAATAAGTTTTTTTTATAATCTATTTTTCAGAGGGATTGATTTTATGGCATATGAGTATATGAGTGTGTGTGTGTGAGCACGAGATGGCTGGGGAAGAGGGAAGATGGATAAAGAAGCTACAATTGGGAGTCAGACTAGATGTTCTCTAGAGGTCCCTTCCAACTCTAAAGATTCTGTAGTTCTAGGATTCTGTGTGAATTGCAGTATTGATAGGTGAAGGACAATACTATTGCCTGTCCTTCATGTGGACAAGCCTCACCTGGAGCATGGAGAGGAGAGTATACGTACTGTATTGCCTTAATTGCCTGGATCTCTGCATTCTGTTAACTAGAAATAGTATAAACAGCATTAAAAAAAAGTGTCTAGGAGACCCTAGTCTTCTGTGGAACAGAAAATCATAGAATCATAGAATGGCTAGGGTTGGAAGGGACCTGTAGAGGTCATCTAGTCCAACCCCCCTGCACACGCAGGGTCCCCTAGAGCATGTGGCACAGGGTGATGTCCAGGCGGGTTTTGAAGATCTCCAGAGAAGGAGACTCCACCACCTCTCTGGGCAGCCTGTTCCACTGCTCTGTCACCCTCACTGTCAAGAAATTCTTTCTCAAGTTCCTGTGGAACTTTTGGAGCCTCAATTTGTGGCCATTTCCTCTAGTTCTATCACTGGCCACCACTGAGAAGAGGCCAGCCCCCTCCTCCTCACTCCCTTTCTTGAGATATTTATATACATTAATCAGGTCCCCTCTCAGTCTTCTCTTCTCCAGGCTGAAGAGGCCCAGCTCTCTCAGCCTTTGCTCCTAGGGCAGATGTTCCAGACCCCTAATCATCTTTGTGGCCCTGCGCTGGACTCTCTCTAGCAGCTCCACATCCCTCCTGCACTGGGGAGCCCAGAACTGCACACAATACTCAAGGTACGGCCTCACCAGGGCTGAGTAGAGGGGCAGAATCACCTCCCTCGACCTGCTGGAGACGCTCTGCTTAATGCACCCCAGGATCCCATTGGCCTTCTTGGCCACGAGGGCACACTGCTGCCTCATGGTCAACTTGTCGTCCACCATGACGCCCAGGTCCCTCTCTGCGGGGCTGCTCTCCAGGAGGTCGGTCCCCAGCCTGTAGGCATGTCTAGGGTTATTCCTCCCCAGGTGGAGGAATATTCACTGCTCCCCCAGGGTTCTTATGGTATCGGGAAATATCAGGATATTTCAGCTTCTTACTGAAATAAAGGCCAGGTCCTGTTTGAACTGAACTAAATGTTGAGCTAAGTGCAAAACATGGCATCGTAAACTTAAGCATACTTGCTGAACAATCTTGAAGTTTATGGCTCAGTTGTCAAAGATGTTTGATATTTGATTTTCTCATTCTCTCAAGCTCCCAGAATGAAATCAACTTGAAGTATCCTAGTTTGTTTTCATTTAAGCAATATGTAATATTTTTTTCCTTTTTTTTTTTCCCTAAAAACAAGAAACTGGTGTTGTTTATATGCAATTATGAATCCTGTTCAGGACCCGGCTGCCTCTCTAAAATCTCTTCTCAGTCCTGTACAGCTGTTTTGGATTCTCTTGTGTGTTACATTGGAAGCTGAAATCAGAATGCCTAAAAGACGATGAATCTCAAAATGTTTTGAAAAATATATAAGTGAAAAGGAAATGTTGTTGTCAGTGGTGAAGATTGCAAATGTCCACACGATGGTCTGATATTATTCCCAAATTTGCCAGTTTAGGATTAATGTATTTTTTAAGAAATTGTTTTCTCTAATTTTGCCATATTAAGGTATTCTGATTTGCATATGAGGCTAGGAGAGTTTTAAAAATATACAGGAGAATTAAGAAACTACAAAAATTTTATGGATGATGCTTTTAAAAACATGAAAACATTTCCCTATTTAACTTCCCAAACTCTCATCAGATGAGAGGTTCATAAGTAATTTTATCTTCAGTATCTCAGCTAAATCACTGAAGTTAAAACAAGGACTTAGAAAAGTGTTCTCTTCTAAGTCCTGGGCTTGTTAATACCATGTAGCTCAGACTATGAAAATGAGAACAAAAATGGTTTTCTACAAGCTTGATTCCATTCTTCTATGAAATACTGTGCAAGTAACCTAATGATTCTTTAAATGCCCCTGCAATGTAGCATTTTTGGTAATAATTCCACATAGTATGAGGCACCTTGGTGTTGTTTTTTTTCAGTACTACAATTCTTGAAATTACTTTATGGAAAAAAGAGTATTCTTAGGGATACAGGCTAATAATTGTTAAGGTGAATTGGCTCATCTCTGGGAAGGACTGAACTTCTTAGGATCAAAGGAAGTGATCCTAATGTACAGATTTGTTCCTCACTACCTATTGTTGCAGTTTGAAGCAGGGCAAGGAGAAAATATCAAATACTGTGGTAGCTATAGGCCCGACTCAGGCAGTATTGGATTCATGAACTGCCTGTTGACCCTAGGTCTGATTGCCTTCAAAACAAGTAGTTGAGTTCTCAAATAGCATGATTTATTCAAATACAACATTTACAAAGCAGGTTTAGGAGGTCAGACAGGAAATTCTCTACTAAAGGTGGATTTTTTAGCTAGCTTTGATGTACAAATGCACAATCATCACTTATCCCAGAAGATGGGAGAGGGCTCTCAGTCTCAAGAAGTCTCCTCTGGCAGCATCCTGACCAAAGAGGAGGAAAGAGATTCAGCCCATTGACTGATCCAGAAGGAATGATGGAATCTTTCCTCCTTCCCTCTTACTTTTATATACCTTTTAGATACTTTATACACCTTTTATACTTTTTTTTCCACATTAAGGTGATATGAGTGACTGTAGTCACACACACTTTTGTTACTCACAGGTGAAAAAGTCTCTCACTTTCATTTGAAAGTATAGTCAATTGAAAATGTAGAGCACAGTGCCCTATGCTCAGTGAGGAGTGGTTGTATCTCAGATGGGTAACTTTTGGGATGGAGGTGTGTTTTGACATTCGAATGAGTTTATAACGAGGAAAATTCAAGTAAAGTTCACCCAAAAGCAGTGATTTGCCACCCTTGCTGGCTCAGCACAGAATACCTTATCATATAGACACACACTGGACAGCTGTGTGGCTTATTGGCAGGCCAGCACAGTAGGTACAACACAGTTTGCTTGTGGTGTCTTCACTCTGTTCCACTCTCCATTATTTCTTTCTGCAGCTGCAAGGAGAGCAGATCGTCCTGCCTGGGAAACTATGCAGGAGCACAGTCTGTGCATACCAACCGTTCTGGAAGTGGCAACTGTGTATCACCCCAAGCAAGATTCTATAATGCCATAATTCCTATTAGACCCTATTTTTTCTTCCCTCATTTCAAGCAATTCTTACACACCTATAAACAATTTCTTCTCAGGTCATTTTTATGTGACCTAGGAAAAAATGACACCGAAAAGAAGACAATATTGGAGTTTCTTTAGTCTCGTTCAGTAAGTGATTTAAGGATAGTAATAAACTATATTCCATCACATATATATGTAGAGTGTTTAAGATAATGAGTCATTCTATGATGCTCTAGATAAGTGAAGTATGAACTACTAGCCTTACGATTGTAACCAGACATATGATTTTCATTCTATAACATTCTTTATTATATTTTGCTTTTATCAATCCACTCTACAATGAGCAGGATTACTCAACAAAAGAAAAAAAAAAAAAAAACAAAAAAAAAAAAAAAAACAAAAAAAAAAAAAAAAAAAAAAAGAAGAAGAAGCAGTAAAGCCATAAACTCTCTTGTAATCCTCCCATAGCTTCTCCACTCTGCTTCTCAACTGATCTATTATCATTGGTCATGTAACTCCCAATAACATAGTAAAGAATGCACTTAGATTTAGAGGAAAATAAGGATGTTTTCTAGGTTAACTGATGTGAAATTCAGCTCAAAGAAAACCAACAAAATAAATGCTTTCTGAGAAGCTGCAAGAAAATTTTGTAAACTGAGTTTCCCCTTGGTGTATCTGGAGTTAGGGCAGTGTCCAGTGATACCAGCAGTTCATGATTCATAGAATCATAGAATTGTTATGCTTGGAAAAGACCTTTAAGATCATCGAGTCCAATCATAATTGGTTGATTCCCACCTTATGTAATAGTAAAATTAACTGCTGTGGGACTTTCTCTTTGATTAAGATAAATGATTATATTCTGGATAAGAGAAATATTTGAAGTCATATATGGATAGTGTTTTAACCTTATGTAACGTGTTCTCTGTTAAGCTACAGAGCATGCTTATGTGAATGGAGAAAATATTTTAGAGAGTGAAGAAAAATCTGATGTCTTTTGGGTGGCTGATGATTTGTGTGTACTGTGTGTGCACTTCAACTAGGTAGAGATGGAAGTGAATTTGCTTCCAGACTGTGCACTGTCAGATAAAATATGTTATTCATTCATAGCTTTGTTTATAAAATATAAATGGTTATGACTATGTTCATAACAGGCAATCTTGCAATAAACAGGATGCATTTTAAACAGCAAGACTGAAAAACTGAATTCCTGGAATTTAATATAGTTATTGGAGAGTGTACTATACTACTCTCAGTGATTTTCTACTGACTACATATGAAGTTCTAGAGTGCTATTATTAAATAGCTATTATTAAATAGTATTCTAACTATTATTAAAATAATAATAATAAAGATGTTTCTTTACAGCTAGGCCAGTTTTCCCTATTTTTTACCTAATGTCTTTAGTGAGATCAATTTTTAGGACTAAAAAAAGCAAACCTCCTATACTTCTCCATCCTGACTATTTTAGTTCTTCTTAAAAAGATTGACATGAACATATCATAGAAAAAAAAATAATAGTTGCTTTTAAGTGCCTTGATTCACTTTTTTTCCAGAGATCCCACAGAATGCTACTAGAAAACAGCTAATCTTATCTTAGTCCTATTCATATAAAGTATGACATAGCTCTATCTATTAGTCTTTATTCAAATATTTCCAAAATCATTACAGGAGACAGTAAGACAGCATCAATTACAGGATGTTTACAGTGCTAATGGGCTCTGTGATGTTTTTAGTACCATATGATTTTTCCTGTACTTTATGTTGAACAGGATCATTGAGTAATCTGTGCCTGAAATTATTGTTCAATAATATAATGTTATGATAAAGTTAATATGCAGGGAATTCCAACGAATATACATTTCAAATAACATATCCTCTTCTGCTTTCATATAATTACTTTAAAAGAAGCACGAGACTTTGAAATCTGGACTTTTCATCTGTTTTAATTCTTCATTTTCAATAAAAAAAAAGAGATGTTCTGACTCTGGAAAAAGATGCCATTAATTTTTTTAGGTATGCTATTGCTTCACAATTACATACCAGGATGTCCCTCATTTGTGTTTACTAGAATTCTATAAAAACATGAAATCTCAACACAATATATATCACTCTAAAGGCTATTGATATTTTTTTCAGATAACAGCCAAGTATGCAAATCAGAGAAGTTTTTGGTTTTGTTAAAATAGCCAATAAATTAGAAATAGGCTAATTGGGTTTCGTCAACCAACATATATAACATAAGATAAATAATTGCAAAGTATATTGTTCAGTAATAGGACAATTTTGTGTGCACTAAGGTTACAAACCTTGGTTAAAAAATGCAATATATATAACGATAAAACTTAATTAAAAAGTGACACTCTCCAATAAACTCTCCAATAAACATCTCTCTTCCAAAATGAATAAAAGCATACCAAAGGCTACTTAAGCAAAACCAAAAAAGCCTAATGTAAACTACAATCTATCACACTATCTCTGTGACAATATATTCCTTCAGCATTATTTGTCTTCCTCGCTTAGTTCATCGATTAACCATCCTCAAGGTAAGTTTTTTGTTTGTTTGTTTTCTATTCCACTAATTCAATTTTTGCAAAATTGTTGGTAATTCAGTTAATAAATCTATTTTACCAACAATAATGACTCCAGCAGTATTCAAAGAACACTTGGTGATGGAGAACTGAGATAATGTTAGACTTCTACATTGCCTTTTCTTCAGAAAAGAAACTTAGCGCACTTCACAAATTATGATAAAGCGACCATTTAATACATTTCCAAAATTTAACCACGGCTGAGATGTAACACATCTATTATCAAGGGGCTTAGTGGCTTAGAGCAAAAAGACATCTTTAGAGAAGAGATGGTAGAAAGGTGGTTCTTCTTTAGGCTGAACCATCCCAGGTCTCCCAGCCTTTCCCCATACGAGATATACTCCAGTCGCCTTCACCATCTCAGTGGCTCTTCACTGGTCTCATTCAGGAGCTCTTTATCTCTTTTATACTAGAGAGCCAGAACAGGACACATTATATCAGGCCTTGATCATTGCTTGATGCATTCTTTCCTCAAAATTTCTACTCATTATTTCAGGTTTATAAAGTATGATGTATTTAAAAAATCAGATACTTCATAAAAGAGGATGCGGTGCTTAACCTGACTCTTCTTATTTCATTTAGTACCTTTAAAGATGGCATGGTTGGTTTGGGGAAGACTCTCTGCTTCTTATTAGAATTTTGACCTGACTGAATGACCACATCTTCTGCAGTCTGTTTCACTTACGTAAGTTCCACTGCAAAGCTGTGATAGGCCCTTCAAAGAGCGTACATTAAGTGAGTACTGAATAGAAGTGTGTTGGGATGTATATTTGCATTCTGAGATCAGCATGATGTTATGTACTAGAATGACTGTCAATGCTTGTTTGTGTGACGTGAACTTGGACCTCTTCCAAATAGTACCTTCAAATATTATACGTACACCTATCACTTAATTTTCACTCTTTAGAAGTCCAGTGGGAACAGTTCACTTTCCACTCCTCTGGCTAATCTATTAAAGCTAGAGACAAAAAGATTATTTATAACTTTTTTTTTTTTTTTTAAGAGAAGAACAATTTGAAGATATAAATTCATTATTTGATGAAATAAAATAATGTTTTTATGCTTATCTGTGTGGATAAACTTTAGTAGTTCTCTTGACAGATTTTTTAAACATTATTTTATGCATATTCCATTCCGCATGATGAACTTTGCAGAGAAAATATTCTTAATTAGACACCTATGAAAACTTTCTCAATATCTAAACAGTCAATTATTTTGAATAGAACTCTAAGTGAAATAAATTAGTATTCTATATGGTACAGAATCTTACTCTATTCAGCTTTCCACATATACTTGAAATTTTGACCCATTTAATATTGGCTAGTCATTATTTTTCTGTACAAAGATGAGTTGAGACTCTAAGATGAGTTTACTTAAACATAAAAAGTTTAAACTTTAAGTTTAAGTTAAAGCTTAATTTTAAACTTTAAGTTAAAGCTTAAACAGGAAAAGATCAGTTTACAAGAAGTAATAAGAGCAGCAAATGGTTCAGTAGAAAATTTTGTTATTGCTATGGTTGTGAACGACTTCCTTTCACTTAAAGTTTTTCTTTTAGTTTTGAAATCTTGAAAAAATTATGTAAGGTATCTTACTTTCTAATATATCCATGATGTATGCATTACATGAACACACAATGATCAACACAGGCAAATTTTATCCAAACCCATTTACTAGTGCACTTACAAATGTTTTGTTCCTTTTACAGACTGATATGACAGTTTCAAACATAATGTTTTATTTATTTATTTATATATTTATTTATTACCTACTTACTTAGTAAGAAGTCAGCAGCTAGTTTCAGGGCAGTATTTACAAGTATCCTATGCAAATTCCTTTCTTGGACTGGTAGCGGATTTTATTGTACTCATATCTAGAAATTATGTCTCTTGTAGACAATTTTTCTGTTAAGTTTTCTGCTTCCTATATTTATTTTGGTCATAAGCAATGACCAAAGGTAAAAGTTTTGATAGGTGGAATTGCTGAAAAAGGTTTTATACACTGCTGCTGTCTCTTTTTTTCTTCCTCTTCTTCCTCTTTTTTAATACATCAGATAATATATTTTTGAAACAAAATTACTACTGACTTATATGCATGATCATTCTTGGTTCCAGAATGATAGAATTCCAGGTATATAGATGGGAACACATATATTCTGTAAAATGTATATCTTTTCCTCAGAATTGAGCCTATACAAACTAGAAAACAATAAAATCTTATTTGTATTGTTTTTCTATTGTTCAGCATGTTCTGAGGGAAGAGAAAGTTTGTGCATGTTTATTCACAAAATCACTTTGTTTGTGTATTTCTTTTTATACAGTGTTCAGTTTTCTTCTTTTTGAACTAATACAGAAAACAGGAACTGTTTGAAACACTAAAATATTTTGAATACTTCATTACTCTCAAAGATTAAATTGAAGGACTCTCATCCCACTCTGTAAGTCCAAGAGACAAGTAGATTCGTTGCGTCTTCGTCTTGACAAATTGTTGTTCCTTCATTTGCCTCAAATGGAAACCATAGTGTGCTTGGAATATAGAATCATAGAATCATAGAATGGCTAGAGTTGGAAGGGACCTGTAGAGGTCATCTAGTCCAACCCCCCTGCACACACAGGGTCCCCTAGAGCATGTGGCACAGGGTGATGTCCAGGCGGGTTTTGAAGATCTCCAGAGAAGGAGACTCCACCACCTCTCTGGGCAGCCTGTTCCAGTGCTCTGTCACCCTCACTGTCAAGAAATTCTTTCTCAAGTTCCTGTGGAACTTTTGGTGCCTCAATTTGTGGCCGTTTCCCCTAGTTCTATCACTGGCCACCACTGAGAAGAGGCCAGCCCCCTCCTCCTCACTCCCTGTCTTGAGATATTTATATACATTGATCAGATCCCCTCTCAGTCTTCTCTTCTCCAGGCTGAAGAGGCCCAGCTCTCTCAGCCTTTCCTCCTAGGGCAGATGTTCCAGACCCCTAATCATCTTTGTGGCCCTGCGCTGGACTCTCTCCAGCAGCTCCACATCCCTCCTGCACTGGGGAGCCCAGAACTCCACACAGTACTCGAGGTGCGGCCTCACCAGGGCTGAGTAGAGGGGCAGAATCACCTCCCTCGACCTGCTGCAGACGCTCTGCTTAATGCACCCCAAGATCCCATTGGCCTTCTTGGCCATGAGGGCACACTGCTGCCTCATGGTCAACTTGTCATCCACCATGACGCCCAGGTCCCTCTCTGCAGGGCTGCTCTGCAGGAGGTCGGTCCCCAGCCTGTAGGCATGTCTAGGGTTATTCCTCCCCAGGTGCAGGACCCTACACTTGCCCTTGTTGAACTTCATGAGGTTACTCGCCACCCAGCTGTCCAGTCTGTCCAGGTCCCTCTGGATGGCAGCGCAGCCCTCAGGGCTGTCAGCTATTCCTCCGAGTTTCGTATCATCAACAAACTTGCTGAGGGAGCACTCCATCCCTTCATCTAGGTCGTTAATGAATAAATTGAACAGGACCGGACCAAGGACTGATCCCTGGGGGACACCACTATCCACAGGCCTCCAGCTGGACTCGGCACCGCTGATTACTACTCTCTGGGCCCTGTCATTCAGCCAGTTCCTAATCCACTTCACTGTCCACTCATCTATGCCACTCTTCTGGAGCTTGCCCAGGAGGATGCCATGAGGGACGGTGTTAAAAGCCTTACTGAAGTCCAGATAGATCACATCCACAAATATGTATCTATTTATTTTAATTACTTTTTTTTTCCTGAAGATCAACTGCAAAGTAATAGTAATTTCATCCATGAAAATGTTAATAATAATAATAAACTTTCTTAATACCTGTTTACTCTCAGTAGTACATGGAACAAAATAATAAACAAATAAGTAAATACAGAAGAGCGACTTGTTAAATACCTTTTTCTGAGATTGAGAATAATATGGGTTTCTTCCAAAAGAGAAGAAGCAGGCAAGACTGAAATAAATTTTCTTACTTTTCTTTATTAGTTGAAAAGCGGATTGGAATTCTTATTCCTCATTGGAGAAGGTTTGAATTTATTGAACAGGAAGGTGAGAAAGAAGAAGTGATTCTAAGTAAATCACATTGAATCCCTCATTACATCCACTGAATCTTGGGCAGGAGACTCAGAACTTCATCGTTTTGTGTGGTAATACTTTTAGAAGAATATGGATTTGTGGCCTATCAAAACTCACTCTTCTCTTAGCATAACTGCAGGCTGTCTTGACATGACTGCAGGACGTGATGATTCTGCTGTGCTACAAGGACTCTGAGAATTAAGAGATAAAGACCCTGGGAATGGAGCAGCCATGAACTGGGAGTGCTGAGGCTGCAAGGACACTCAGAGCAGAGAAGTAAAGAAATAGCACTGTGGAGCGAGCGGAGGAGTGGGAACCAACTTCTAACGTGGGATTGAGTGAGCTCAACAAGAAAAGCGCCGGACCACCTGTAGCCTAATTATAAGGATGTGTGCCTTTAGCCAATCATTATGTTAGTGTGCATGTGAACAGTAGTATGTAACCAATCAAGTTAACTGCCGAGCGGTTGCTAAGATGACTCTGCAATAGTTATAATATAAATACTGCTTTGTGACGCAAATAAACTGAACGGATTACTTTTAACCACATTGGTGTGTGATCTGTTCCGAGCGCTGCTTTGAAGCCCCACCCTCCCTGCTGAGAAACATCTGACTGGCGACTGAACAGCAACAGTTTTGACTTATGGATTTCTGAAAGGTATTATAATTTTTTCATTTTTTATTATAGTTCATGATCACATTTCTCCTTTAATTGATATCATATATTGGCAAATTATTTCTCTTATGCTCTTTTGATACTAAATTGCCTTGTGTTGTTTCTCAGTCTCAGATCTCCAAACACTATGATATGCTTGAAAATAGTTTATCATCTTCAGCAACTTTTAGATATCACATGCTAGATAGAAGGGATGGAAAGATATACGTAAGTGTGAAGCATTCTTTCACTTTCAAGATGTCTTCCAAACAGATTGAATTCATTGCACACAACCTAGGCTTAATAATATCATCAAGCCATTTTCCTATATATATGCTGGCAGATGTCACATGCAAAGTCAGTGAAAATTTTATTAAAATGGTACCCCTGTTCCTAATCCTTCATGTATTTCCATATAATGGATTCAGAATTTGGCTCAATTTAGTTGTATTAAAAATCTTTAGCACAATTTTTAACCATAATTAAGACTATATCCGTGATTCAAATCACATGAACATTGGCCCTTTAGAGTAGACTATGAATGACACCTCTATAGTTTATCCTTTCTATTTGTTCTGTTTGGAATAAATGGGTTTCCAGTTATCTAAAACAAAAATAGGAAGATATGACCTATGAAGAATTCAATAAAATGTAATATAAAATCAAAATCCATATATTTAGGAAATAATGGACTGAAAAACAGATCATATAATCTGGGAACACATAATATTGGAGCTGACATCAGAAATAATATGATCATTGTCAATATCAGGGTCAAGAAAATGCAAACTTGACCTTACAATATTTTAGAGAAAGTTTTTGCAGAAGACAGAGGAAGTATCAATGTCATCTGCTAAGGCATAATACTAAATTAAAGGTTATGAGGAGCTTAAAAACAGAGAGTAGGGACAAGTTATAAATAAATTTAATTTAGAATGGGTATTTCTATCAGAACCGTGAGGTTCTGTCACAGGTTCGTGCAATGGAGTCAAAAAGGCTGTCTTGTTTTAATACGGATCTTCAAGTCATGTCTTTCTGCCCTAAAGAATAACCTAAATTTTAGCAGCTTATTTTTTTTAAAAAAAGATGTTTTCTGATGTCACATTTCTTGGCAAATCTCCAGAATTGCTCTTCGAGCACTATAATAGGTGATTCCACCAGTAAGTGAAATTTAGAAACCCTAAAAAAATGTCAGTACTTGAAATGCTTATGAAGGACTTCACTGAATAAAAATTAGCACTGTCTCAGCATTAAAATTCAGAATCAAGAGACACTTCACACTTTATTCTGTTAATTTTAACAGAGTTATGCTGTTATCTTGAAATGTGTGGAACAGAGAGAATTTTACACATTCTGCAGAAGCAAATATGAGACATCTTAATCAGGTGTAATAGTCTATGGTAATCTATTTCTACTGTAGTTTCTGTTAACATGATATATGAAAGTAATTAATGCTGTCATCGATTGTCTAGGTATATTCCACAAGACAAAACTTATTGATATATCCATCATTCTTCTAAAAACTACTCATTTTGAACACACTAAAACATTACCTTAGCAGATTTGCTAAATAAAATAATTTTAGACAGAAAGTTTGCAGATTTCTCAGATCTTAAAATACCTAATCAAGAGAAATACACTCATGCATTTTGGCACCAGAGTTATAAATTATGTATAACAGAGCATAGCATTAAAGCATTAACATAATTTAACAATACCAATCTATCAGTTCTTCAGTGAAAGAAATAAAGGTGTTGTATCTGACTTTCTTGACTTGATTCACCTAGCATTCACATGTTTAAATTTTATGATAATAAGAATGATTATTTTAAAGTTTTGCATCTTTTCAAATATGGTCTTATGCTTTTTCTCCAACTATTTATACAATCTTTTATGCATAAACCTTCAGCTGTTATTTTTTGGATCAGTTGAAACATTAAGTTTTGTCATTTTTAATCTACAATACTGCATATATAACCTGAAGATAATTTTTTAGATAGAAATTGAATCTGTGGATTATATCTAACTTCATCTATCATATGAGGAAAGACTAAGCAAGCTGAGCCTGTTTAGCCTGGAGAAGAGAGGACTGAGAGGGAATATGATCAGTATGTCTAAGTACCTGAAGAGAAAATGTAGGGAGGAGGGGGCCAGACTCTTCTTGGTGGTGCCTGTGTGAGGAAGAACTTTCCTGTGAGGGTTGACAATGCCTTGTAATAGGTTGCCCAGAGAGGTTGTGGAGTCTCCTTCTCTGGGGACCTCAGCAGTGTGTACAAGTATCTCAAGACAGGGAGTGAGGAGAATGGGGCTGGCCTCTTCTCAGTGTTAGCCAGCAATAGAACTAGAGGAAACAGCCCAAAATTGAAGCTCCAAAAGTTCCACAGGAACTTGAGGAAGAACTTCTTAACAGTGAGGGTGACAGAGCACTGGAACAGGTTGCCAAGAGAGGTGGTGGAGTCCCTCCTCTGTAGATCTTCAAAACCTGCTTGGACATCACTCTGTGCCACATGCTCTAGGAGACTCTGCGTGTGCAGAGGGTTTGGACTAGACGGCCTCTACAGGTCCCTTCCAACCCTAGTCATTCTATGATTCTATGATTCATTCTGATCTTTTCCAAAGTATTCAAATATACAGAGCAGCCATCAATACCATCAAAGGTATTTCAGTTACTTTAGCTATGAATATGATATAGATATTACTTTATAATCATGCATGATGATTGTCACTCTCATACCATTCTTAGCGACTCTGAAATCTGTTCTTTTTCTGTTTCCAAGCTCTAATCAATAACGTGGAAAAGGGTGTGAACTTGTGAGATTTCTTTCAGATATGGAAAGTAGGATCTTGAATTAATGTAAGAAATCCTGATTGTTCCTCCGATATATAATATTTACATTTTTGGCTTGTATTCTCTCATTTTGTCATTTGATAAAAATATAGCAATGAAATTCTGTCATATATGCTTTTATAGTAAACAGTATATTTACCATTATGGCCTTGGAGTATAATCACAGATGAGGTCTTAGAGTATGTAACTTTGTCTTATGTTGTTACACTTGTTGTTAGAGAATCAGAGGAACTCATATTTTAAAAACAGCATAGTTCATTTAAAAGGAATAAAGTAGACTTTATTTAGAAATCTTTTAATTCTGTATAATTGTCTTTAATGCTAGTTTTATGTAAAGTCAGTTTTCTATTTCATTATATTAAGCATAAAACATAAGCATAAAGCATATAATTAGAATAATGACAAAAATTTCTAACTGGTATTAGATAAAAATTATGTGGCTGTATATTTTACCTTTGCTCTCATATCTGTCTGCAGTTATTTTTAGCGTGGATGAAGGAGAAAACAAACAGAAAGACTAAATTTTCACAACTATTTTAGTTTTTGCCTTTTCCCCAGTATACTCTAAAAAAGGCAATAAAAGACATTCTTTTCTGTAATATTTTCTGTAGAAATAAAAGGAAACAAATCATGAAATAGATACACCCAACTTAAAGTATAGTTACCGACTGCAATATACCAATAATCATCTGAATCACTGAGGCTGTTCATTCTAAGAAGCATAGATTCGAACTCAGGAACTCCTTGGCGTGATAAAATGGCCTTGCAGTGTTCTCAGATACATGAATCTTCTTTAAATGTCTGTCTATCAGTGTGACTCAATATTTTGCTACAGGAAAGTAAATAAAAAACATAGTTGTGTAGCATGAAGCCAATCTACCCTCACAGAATTCAAGGAAATCCTAGGCTCATGTCCTCGTTGAAGGGAATGCTTAGGTCCAGGAGAATATTTTCATCACCATGCAAGGGTCATACTCCTTCATCCACACTGCTTTTTCTAGAGTTCATGAATTTTGAAACCTTAGGTGCACAATGGCTTAGCTTTTACAGAAAAGATGTCTAAAAGTATCTGCTTAGCTTAACAGATGGCTATGAGCTTGTTTAAATGAAAGAGGCCATTGAACAAATATTTCTTTTTTTTTTTGACAAGTCCCATAACCATTGTGATATTGCTAAAGCTATGGAAGAGTACAAACGGTATAGTTACGCAATGCTGTCTTTTTAAAAGAAAATAAAGTCCTTACACTAGTGTGTAAATTCAAATGAAAAGTAGGATTTCAAATATGGCTTCTTTCAGATATTCACTGTCAGCTCTTAGGTATGTTGTTTATGTTAAGGATGTTGTCTCCTATGGATCAAATTTTTAGGCATCAGTATAGCTGAAAGTAGACTATATTCCCATACAAAGGGGAATGATATGATGAATGGCAAGATAGTACAGTCTCTGATAGATGTCTAAGGCAAAGGAAATAAATTCTTGAATATTTATAGAGAAAGTATAGACGATTAACCCTTAGATAGCTCCTATTAGGTTTTATGAATCCTATTCTGAGTGCACAAGGAATTCATGTCCATAATTCTGTTTTTGACTATCCCTCTCAAAAAGAAACTAAACACTACATTTCCCACCATCACAAAATTATTGTACATTTTGTCATTAGAAATAAAATCTCACCACAGAAAACTCTAAATTTAAACTTCAAAGTTGTGTACTTACAATTAGGGGAGTGGAAATGATGCATGGGCTCATACCTTAAGTGTTGAAAACTAAAAAAAAATTCCATTAATAAATTCAGAAAAGTAGGCTAAGTCTTCTGTACAGAATAAAGATTGAAAGAGGTGATGAACAAAAGAGATACATATGAAAGTATGACCATGTATCTAAGGACTGTATCATAATCCAGGCTGAACTGAACCACGGCTTTACTGCAGTGTTAGTTAATTAGTTAGTTAATTTTATAATATCAAAACTTTTGAGTACTTGGCTTTTAATTTTTTTTTCATTTTATATGCAGTATTTATATGCAAACAAATATATGGAAATGGATTATGTAGGCACATGAGAATACCAAATTTTAAAATATTTCCTGCATTATATTCTGTGAATGTTTCCAATACAAAATTCTATTTATAACTTTATAACTATATAACTATTTATAATTTTTTTCCCCACAAAAAGTCTTTTTTTTTTTTTTGGCAGTGGATCATATGGCCTTCAGAACAAATTACAGACTACAGAACTTCTGTAAAACTGAGAACTGAGTGTAGAATTTATCCCTACAAACAATGTTATAGGTGTTTCTTCCTTTTCACTTTGTATAAAAACTACACACTGTGATGTAAATACGTTATTTTTCATCGTATTCTCACGGCATCTTTTCTCTTTTTGTATTTAATTTTTAAATTAACTTCTAACTTAATTATCCAAAACAGGGTTAGCATAGGAGAGTTGCAGACACTGTCTGGAAAATGCATTCATTTAAATCTTCAGTTTTTCTGAACTATACTTAGCCTTAGTGTCTCTGTAGAGAACAATAGTTGATCTGAAAGAAGCAATGATTTATAATCACCACAGGCCACAAGGAATGGAGGACTCAGTACTAAAATAAACTGGCAAAGGCATTTATAACTACTAGTTCTGACATGGGAAAAGTTGCCAATAGAACTTGACATATAGTTTTTAATAGGAATTCCAAATATAGCTACATGTTTTGGAGTAAATTGTTAAGATTTTGAATTGGAGTTTCTTATCTGTACCTGCTGCAGTCTGAATAAGCAATATTGGATCTTTCATAGCAATGCAATAGTGTCTAGCTCCTATGTCAGCTATCCTAATTTTACAAACATGGCCCTAAAAACAGTTTTAAAAATGAGCTCTAAAAACAGGTCATCTACCTGATTTTGTTGCTTGCCTGCCCAATTATAAACTCATGTCTTCCAAAATTTACAGCTAGAGTTGTAACTCTACTGATATTAGAAAAAACTCCTTTTAGGGAAGTCATCATATCCATGAGCATCACACAAAACAAAAAGTCCTAAAGTAAAGAGAACACTGACACTTATTTAGCATAATCTAAAGATAAGGTATCTTTCAAAAAAGCAAGGGAATTTTTGGAAAAAAGGAACTGAGAAATGGAAATTTAACAAAATCTTCTGTTATAATAATCTTCCTACAGGCTTCCTTAACTAGACAGAGAGCTGAATACGTGCACGTGTGTGTAAAACTCTTTCTAGTGCAATTTGCATATATAGGACAGGTTGTCATTACTGAAATCAGGTACGCCCCTCCTCCTACACATTCACAATTTAAGCATTAGCTATGAATATTTATATAGCATTGTGTTTTACAGGTTCATATAGGAATATTTAAATTATTGAAGGGAGATAAAATACTAATTAGTTCTCTTTCATATTTATACTTCTACATTAGACAATGGAGATTTAAAATCTCTTTTTTAACACCACTAGAAATAAAGTTATATGTGCAGAATAAATAGTTAAAATGAAGAGAGAGAAAAACAATTATATGGAATTTAACAGAGAGTGTTTTATTCTGTTAACTACAATATTTTACTTTAAAACATGGGCAGCAGTTGTATTAAGTAACAACCAGAAACTGCATACACAACTTCATCAATTCAGCTTCAGAAAGATCCTGCTCCCTCACCCCAACTCTGACACATAATCTGTTGTGTCTTTATTGGTTAAATTTAACATGGTTTTTTTTTTTTTTTTTTTTGCCTTTTTTCTCCTTTTTTGCCTGAGCAGTCGCATTTTGAATGTGAGAACAGGTAAGCTACACTTCATAGTGATATTATCATTCATGGCATTTAAAACTGCAGACAGTAATCTCATCTCCAGTATTAATTTACAACAGTCTAAACACTTTTTGTGACAAGTTCATCATTTTTCTTTCCTTTTTTCTTTTTTGTGACATCTTTTTAACTTCCTTTGACTTATCCTACATTTTATATATTTTCAAATTTTTTCTAGCTTTTAGCTGGGAAGAAGAAAAAATATAAAGTTATTTTCAATGAAAAAGTGGCAATTTTCAATGAAAAAAGCAAAACCTTTCAGTCACACTGCACAATAATCCCAGCTATATCGAACAGTTGTTGTTCCAATAACACCAGGGTATTATAGCATGACAGACTTTCTAGGAAGATGTGATTTTTTTATTAAATTGGTTCATAAAACTTGTGTTTGGGGGCATATCAACTACTTCTTAATTCTTACCCATGTAAACGTGCATGTCTACAACAATAATCAACAATCAACATGGCCCCCTTTTTAACAGTGAATCTAGGAAATGACAAAACACTTAAATATTCCCAGAAATAAAAATCACAAGATTTTCATAATACTGAAGCAATTAATCTATCTCCAAAACATCAACTAGAGAAGATTTTGCTTAGCTTGGTTATTTGTGTTTGTTGCTAGGTTCAGCAACTCATGTTTTTACGTTTTTCTCTGTAGTTGTTTCTTTTACTATACAAGATGTTCCTATAGCCAAAGGTCTCCAGAATCTGAAGCTTAAGAGTGGCAATTATTTTGAAATTCAAAATAAATAAAGATGAATTATTTAATTTAGTGTAAACATAAAATATGTAGCAATGAAATTAAAAATCAAAACTAAAAACAGTTAGGGTAATAAAATTTAGGACATATAGAACAATTGCCTTAACCCGTAATATCCAGATCTAGAACTATGACAGTATAAGGAAATGGGGCATGAAGAGAATATTTTTCCATCTTTCAGCAAGCTTTCATTTTACTACATAGAATTTGCCTAGGTCACAAAGTTTGTTTGTTTCCTGTTGGTTTGTCTCTTCCATTTACATTTTTCCTCCTTTTATGGAAGAAAGGATAGAATTTGGTCAATCATTGTCAGTTGTCTGTAATTTTCTTTTCAATTTTTGAAAGATTTTTTTCACTAACTAGTTTCTCTATTGTTCTATCTCTACCTGAAAATTTCTTATATGTCATTCAAGCTTCTATACCTACTTCTTCAACATGCCAAACTGTCTTGCATATGTCTTGCAAGATATTCTCATTGCAAAAATTAAGATTTTTTTTTTTAATGTAATAACAGAATGGTAGCTGAAATGAACTATTTTAACAATATAGTTCTTTGGATGTTTATACTGATTCAGTTGTCATCACTGACCCACTAAATTTTTTGCATATTTGTTTCTTGCTCTATCCCTCTAACAGTTTCTATATCAATATATACACATGTAAATATAGCTTTAGATCCTATAACTAGAGACATATGTCTCCCGAAGAGGTACTGAATCACAGCATATCCTGTCTCATATGGATGAACTTGAATGAATTCTCCATTTCTAGGTAATTATTGACATAACTGTAACAAATTCCAGTATCAATAGGATGAACTACCTTGACCATCTAGACTGTTCTGAGACCTGAAAAATAAGAAGCAGCTCATTTTCTATCACAATTCTGCTGTCTGTGTTCAGTCCTTACAGTGAGACATGAGGAGAAAAGGAGAAAAGGAGAGAGAAAAAGATAACTAGGGTGTCATGTTGTAATCTGCTCATGTGAACACGTAATTTTTCCTTATCTATTCATTGACAAAATATTAGCTACATACATCTCAGATTCTCAAAGCAGTTTACAGCTAAATGTTCATAATTTTAGCTAAGTGTTTTCCTTTCAGGCTCACACATAGCCACAACTTTACTGACTTTGATTTGTTTCAGTATGAGTAATGAAGAAGACATCCTAAGTGAAGCATTTGTTTCAAGAAAACAATAAGTCAAATGCTATTCTCAATCACATTGGTGTAAAGTTGGATTAAATCCTAGTTAGATTTAGAGGATTAGATCCAGGTTTATATCATGATACTTGAGATAAGAATTTGATAAAATAGTCCCTAGAGCACATTGTTTAGTTTCTAAATTTACCAGTCACTTGAAAACTAATTGATGAAATGTTTGAAATTGCCAGCATACTGTTCAGAAAGAGAAGCAGCAATATAGTATGTGAGTTTTTGATCTATGTCAGTTCTTGGACTTATGTAATTTAGATACAATTTGGTTTTGATTTTTTTTGTATATCTTAGTTTATTTTTTCTTATAAAAAAAAATGTGTCACCTCAGGCTTCTGCATTAATTCGGCTTTAGGAAATCATTGCACTGAAATATCAAAAAATATTCCAATTATTTGGTTTACTGTTCAAAAGTATTAATTTAAGAGTCTAGTCACCATTAAATAATTTACAGTAGTATTTTGTCTTTTTTTTAAATAAAATATCATTGCACTTTAAAAAAAATAATAAAAGGGAGCAAATAGAATGGCTGTTTATGGACACTTTGCTCTAATCATCTCATCAACCAGCCATCTACCACACTATTTTTTATTCCTTGCTTAGGAAAGAACAATCCAATGGTAGGCTTCTTTTTTTTTTCTTTTTTTTTTTTTTTAACAAAATGTCCAGATATTGACAACATTTTCTTATGGCAGTCACTATCTATCCTTTGGACACAGTTGCTAGTTGTGTAATTTTTCAATGAGATATTTATAAATTTAGTATGTCTTATAGTATTGTATCTGCTATGTCTTATTTTTTTTTCCCCTTATTACATGACTCACAGGTTTGCAAGCGTTAATCTGAGCCGACTAGATAAAGTTTATACAAGACATATTGACTGTGTAATCCTTGCAAAGAGTTATAACACGTGTTAATGAGGGCATTCTCAACTCACAATACAGTGACATAATTCTAAAAGTCAGGTTAACTTAGAAAGGCAGTTTTTTGTAAAATTTTGTTTGGGTTGGGCATATCAATGCAAACTCACTAAGACTTCCTATATTACTACTATTAAATCTGATACTAAATCAATCATGAATTCTACAGGGGGGAAAAAAATATGCAATGCCACACAGTAGAGCCGTTCAAGTATAGATTTATTTTTGCTTTCTATTTCAGAAGCTAGTCTATAAAGCAAGACATTTTCTTTGTGCATGTAAGACAGTAGAAGTGTAACCTCCAGAACATGTCTGTGTACACATTTCTGTTAATTGAAGGAAGACCTTTCGGAATATTCACAGAGTCCTCACAGAGGTAACAGTGAACTTTGTTTATTGTTTAGGGTGATACATTCTTACAGAGTTCCAGGGTCCACACAGCAAAGCACAATTGGCTATTCCAGGTCTATCACCCGCCCATGCTCTGCTACTATTGGCCGTATGCAAATATGCTTGTGGTACTGCATCAAGCTCTCCTGCCTCTGTTTTGCAGTAGAACATTCTAGCAGCGGTAGAACATTCTAGCAGGCCTGCTCAGCATCCCCCTATGGTCTTGTGGAACTGCTATCACAGTCTCTCAGACTGTATGCTAGGTTGTGCAAATAGGCCTTAGGCAACACATCATGTCCCTGACTTACTAAGACACTCTCTACAGTTAATCACTGAGAAAAACCTTTATTGATCATCTTATGGAGCTGTGCTACCCAGATTCTTCACATGGACATGTGGTTTTGTTTTGCATTCCTTGGGATAGAATACATAATAATACTACGAACACTGCTCTTGCATATTCCCCACTACTGATTCCTAAAGGGCATCTGTATCTTGCCCTTGACTGTTGCTTTTCCTATATGATCCTGGGTGACAAGTTCAGGACAGGAGGTAGATTAAAGCAGAAACTTTGGGCTTCATGCCACATGGTCATGGGTGGTGGAGAAGGGAAGTAGATGAGTGGTGAGAGTGTGGTAGAGTAGCAGGTGGTTGTATGAAGCACAGCTGATTGATGTTGGCCAGCTGCCTGCTAAATTAAACGAAGCTATTTAACCTGGGAGAAAAATCAGGAGTTCAAGTACAAGGCAAACAGAATCATTTGGGAGTGGGTCATGGGAAAGAGTCAATTCTTGAGGAACTGTACTGTAAGAGCATTTTCTAACTGGAGAAATCTTTTTGGCAAAGTATGGCATTTTGATGTATCCAGGTCTTATTAACCCTAATTTGCCCATCAGTTTCACTATATATAGACTTTGCCAAGCCCTTTCATCAGATTCATTTCACACACCATTTCATTTCTTCCTCATCAGTGTCATACAGTCTTCTGAGCTTTCTGGAAATGAAATTAATATATACTTATACATATATGTCCCTTTATGTTAATAAGTTTTATACCAAAATGCCTTCAGAAAATTATATGCACTCAGGAGGAAAGTCTGCTGATTAATGAAAAATAATGTATGGTTCCAGAGACAGACAACTTTAAGCTTTTCAGTTAAATAAATATCCCCAGACATTTTTCCTATGTGATTTTTTCAAATGATAGTGAAAGAAGGGATATAGCATACATACTTAAACTGCATTGTAAAAATCCTTTCATAATTTCTGTGGATTAAATAATGATTATGAAATATGATTCACAGTTTGAATTATCTCTTGTTTTTCAAACACTTCAAAAACCTGGTTGTGTTTTCTATTCTGAAAAGTTTTCAACTTCTGCTTTGCCTAATTTTAACTGATAGAGAGATAAAGTAAAGGAAAACTCACCTCACTTTTTCAACTTTTTTTATTTTAATCAATGTTAATAACAGATACAGACAATTCCACAGTACCATGTACATTTATTATTAATTCCTACTGAGTAAACATATCACAAGATCCACTCTGTTTATCAGTTTTGATTTATCACAAAAACATATATTTTTTCATGTTAGGGAGATTTTACACCAATTATCCTCAATCCCATGCTAACATTCAGGAGGGTCACAGAAGAATGACAGATCTTACTTTGAATAATAAACTCCCACAGTCGTGGGAGTTTACTACAGGGCTCCTGACCAGGAAGAGGAGGTGGATGAGGCCTTCTACAGGCAGCTACAAGAAGCCTCGCGATCACAGGCCCTGGTCTTTGTGGGGGACTTTAACCACCCTGATGTCTGCTGGGATGATCACACAGCTGGCAGCAGACAGTCCAGGAGGTTCCTGCAGAGTGTTGCAGGTAACTTCCTGATGCAGGTGGTTGAAGAGCTGACAAGGGCGGGGGCGCTGCTAGACCTGATCCTAATCGACAGAGATGGTCTAGTGGGAAATGTGAGGGTCGGGGGCAGTCTTGGATGTAGTGACCACGAGATGTTGGAATTCATGATCCTGCGTGGAGGGAGCTGGGCAAGAAGTAGGATTGCAGCCCTGGACTTCAAGAGAGCCAATTTTGACCTCCTCAGGGAGCTCCTTGGAGAAATCCCCTGGACCAGGGTCCTAGAAGGAAAGGRYGTCCAGGAGAGCTGGCWTATCTTCAAGCGCCACTTTCTCCACGCCCAGGATCGGTGTATTCCGACCAGTAGAAAGTCAAGTAAGAGGGGCAAGAGACCTGTGTGGATGGGAAAGGAGCTGCTAGGCAAACTTAATGTGAAGAAGAAAACATACGTTAGGTGGAAGAAGGGCCAGGCCACGTGGGAACAATATAGGAACAGTGTCAGGGAATGCAGGAGTGCAACGAGGAAGGTCAAGGCCCTCTTGGAATTAGAACTAGAGAGGGATGTCAAGGATAACAGGAAGGGATTCTACAAATACATCAGCAGCAAGAGGAAGACTAGAGAAAATGTGGGTCCGTTGCTGAATGGGGAGGGTGCGTTGGTAACGGAGGATGTGGAGAAGGCAGGGTTACTAAATGCCGCCTTTGCCTCAGTCTTCTCTGCTAGGGCTGGTCCCCAGGAACTACAGAGCCCAGATAGGACTGACAACTCTCAAGAGCAGCCCTTCAGTGTCCCAGACCCTAGGGAAACGAGAAGGGACTGGAGAGAGGAAGACTTGCCCTGAGTAGAGGAAGATTTGGTTACAGAGCACCTGAGGAAACTCAACACCTACAAACCCATGAGGCCCCGGAATGCTGCGTGAGCTGGCAGATGTCGTGGCCAAGCCACTGTCCATCATCTTTGAAAGGTCCTGGAGAATGGGGGAGGTGCCAGAGAACTGGAGGAAAGCCAGTGTCACCCCGGTCTTCAAAAAAGGCAAGAAGGAGGAGCCAGGCAACTACAAGCTGGTGAGCCTGACCTCTGTCCCTGGGAAGGTGATAGAGCAGCTCATCCTGGCTGCCCTCTCCAAATATGTGGAGGAGAAGAATGTGCTCAGGAGTAGCCAGCATGGGTTCACCAAGGGGAAATCATGCTTGACTAACCTGATAGCCTTCTATGATAGAGTAACTAGCTGGATAGATGAAGGCAGAATGGTAGATGTCATCTACCTGGACTTCAACAAGGCTTTTAACACCGTTCCTCACAGCATCCTCCTGGAGAGTGGCTCCTGAAGAGTGGGTTAGATGAGTGGACAGTGAGGTGGATTAGGAACTGGCTGAATGACAGGGCTCAGAGAGTGGTAATCAGTGGTGCTGAGTCCAGCTGGAGACCTGTGGCTAGTGGTGTCCCCCAGGGGTCAGTCCTTGGTCTGGTCCTGTTCAGTTTATTGATTAACGACCTGGATAAAGGGATGGAGTGCTCCCTCAGCAAGTTTGTTGATGATACCAAACTGGGAGGAGCAGCTGATAGCCCAGAGAGCTATGCTGCCATCCAGAGGGACCTGGACAGACTAGACAACTGGAAGTGAGAAATCTTATGAAATTCAACAAGGGCAAGTGCAGAGTCCTGCACCTGGGGAGGAATAACCCTAGACACGCTTACAGGCTGGGGACCGAACTCCTGGAGAGCAGCCCCGCAGAGAGGGACCTGGATGTCATGGTTGACCATGACCATGACCATGAGGCAGCAGTGTACCCTCGTGGCCAAGAAGGCCAATGAGATCTTGGGTTGCATTAAGAAGACTGTCTCCAGCAGGTCGAGGGAGGTGATTCTGCCGCTCTACTCAGCCCTGGTGAGGCCGCACCTCGAGTACTGTGTGCAGTTCTGGGCTCCCCAGTGCAGGAGGGATGTGGAGCTGCTGGAGAGAGTCCAGCGCAGGGCTACAAAGATAATTAGGGACGTGGAACATCTGCCCTGTGAGCAAAGGCTGAGAGAGCTGGGCCTGTTCAGCCTGAAGAAGAGAAGGCTGAGAGGGAACCTCATCAGTGTGTATAAGTACTTCAAAACAGGGAGTGAGGAGGATGAGGCTGGCTTCTTTTCAGTGGTGGCCAGCAATAGGACTAAAGGAAACAACCACAAGCTGAAGCACCAAAAGTTCCACAGGAACTTACTTGCAAAGGAATTTCTTTCCTGTGAGGGTGAGAGAGCCCTGGAACAGGCTGCCCGGAGAGGTGGTGGAGTCTCCTTCTCTGGAGATCCTCCAAACCCACGTGGATGCAACTCTGTGCCACGTGCTCTAGGTGACCCTGCGTGTGCAGAGGGGGTTATGACTAGATGACCTCTAGAGGTCCCTTCCAACCTTAACAATTCTATGATTCTAATGATAAGTTATTCTTTAAGTGTTTCAGAGACAAAGGGTATCTACAGCCAGTTTCTCACAGACTGGCTATAGCCAAGAAGCACTGACTGTACAGCTGTACTGATCTAGATTGACATCCGTAGAAGGAGAGCCCAAGAGAAGCTTTCAAAAAATGCAATAATCTTGGCAATAAAACTAAAATTATGACTAGTTATACCATTTCTGATATGAAACTGTCAGGGAATCTTCAGATATTTTAAAGACCTTATCAGCTGTAAGCTATCCAAGTGATGATGAACAAGGATAGAACACCTGCTTTACATTGATAAACACATACTGCTCCTGGATGAAGATGCATGTGTATGCTGTAACAACTGCCTTTTTGAGAAAAGTCTGGGAATAGAAGGTTTAGAAGTGGGTCAACAGGACTACATCAAAAAGAGACTTTCCTGCTGTGCGTATTTATTGAATGAAAGAGGATAATTCTTGACATTTTTAATCATTATCAATGATAGCTGTTTTTATGAGGCTTCCTCCCTCAGCCCAAATGCCCATCCTAATTTATCATTCAGTAAGGCTTGATTTGTAAATGTTTAAATAGCTTACTGTTAGAAGTTATTACCAATATAGAATATTGGTAATTTATAATAAAACTTTTATATATTTTTATTATTTATATGTTTATTTATATTCTTATTCCATTATATATTTATTTTATTATTTATTATATTTATTATTATTATTTATTATATTTTAGAAGTGGAATTTGTGCATGCTATTCCAGCAGTTTTGATCATACCATTGAATAGTGAAATGAATATTCACAAAAACAGATGAAATATAACATAGATTAAAAAAAAGTAGAACTCACTTCTTCGAAGGTTAAGTTTATGTACACTGATTTGTCTGCCCTCAGACTTAGGGCAAACTAAAAGGTATATGGTGATTAAAATAAGCATGAAAAAAGATTGTACTGAATTTTCCCTCATGTCTTAGTATGTTAGCTGAATTTCAATAAATAGTCATTATTTAAGAGAAAATACCAAGTGTAATTTAAAAGGGGCAGACATTTTATGATGGAAAATATATTTTTGTTCTATCTTGGAGGGATAGAACATATGTTTTTAATATCTTCCATATTATCAACTTTCAAATACCTTGTAAATAAAGTGCAAAAATGTTTTTTCTGAAATCCCCAAATAAAAATCCAAATGATAACATTTCTTGAAGACTTGTACCCAGTCTGAAGAGTTGAATCTGTTATTATACATGATAACTGAGATGATTCACATTTCATGCATTCATTAAGCTTTATACAAATACAGATGCAGGAGTGGAATAGATTTTGGTCCAAAGCAGAGTCTAGTTGGAATAGGATCAGGCAGCAGCAAAGACACAAATTCCCATAACTGATCTAAGAAACTAGAACTCTTAGAAGAAGGAATGCAAGTAAGGAAAAGAAGACTTTAAAACAGCACTCCTATTTTAAAAAAAGTTCTGTTTATATCACTTTAGTCAAATAACCCTTTCACATAATTAGCTCATGTGAATCATGTGAATGCAACCATCACATAGAAAGGCTCTTGTACTTATTTTACTTTGCATTCATTACCCCGGCAACTGCAGGCCAGTGAGCCTTACCTCCATCCCTGGAAAACAGATGGAACAGATCATACTGGCTGCCCTCTCCAAACATGTGGAGGATGAGAAGGTGCTCAGGAGTAGCCAGCATGGATTCACCAAGGGGAAATCATGCTTGACTAACCTGATAGCCTTCTATGATAGAGTAACTAGCTGGATAGATGAAGGCAGAATGGTAGATGTCTTCTACCTGGACTTCAACAAGGCTTTTAACACCGTTCCTCACAGCATCCTCCTAGGCAAGCTCCTGAAGTGTGGGTTAGATGAGTAGAGAGTGAGGTGGATTAGGAATTGGCTGAATGACAGGGCTCAGAGAGTGGTGATCAGTGGTGCTGAGTCCAGATGGAGACCTGTGGCTAGCGGCATCTCCCAGGGGTCAGTCCTTGGTCTGGTCCTGTTCAATTTATTCATTAACGACCTGGATAAAGGGATGGAATGCTCCCTCGGCAAGTTTCCTGATGATACCAAACTGGGAGGAGCAGCTAATAGCCCAGAGAGCTATGCTGCCATCCAGAGGGAGCTGGACAGATTGGACAACTGGAAGTGAGAAATCTTATGAAATTCAACAAGGGCAAGTGCAGGGTCCTGCACCTGGGGAGGAATAACTCCAGACACCAGTACAGGCTGGGGACCGACCTCCTGGAGAGCAGCCCCGCAGAGAGGGACCTGTGTGTCATGGTAGATGACAAGTTGACCATAAGGCAGCAGTGTACCCTCGTGGCCAAGAAGGCCAATGAGATCCTGGGTTGCATTAAGAAGACTGTCTCCAGCAGGTCGAGGGAGGTGATTCTGCCCCTCTACTCAGCCCTGGTGAGGCCATACCTTGAGTATTGTGTGCAGTTCTGGGCTCCCCAGTGCAGGAGGGATGTGGAGCTGCTAGAGAGAGTCCAGCGCAGGGCCACGAAGATGATTAAGTGCCTGGAACATCTACCCTGTGAGCAAAGGCTGAGAGAGCTGGGCCTGTTCAGCCTGAAGAAGAGAAGGCTGAGAGGGAACCTCATCAGTGTGTATAAGTACTTCAAAACAGGGAGTGAGGAGGATGAGGCTGGCTTCTTTTCAGTGGTGGCCAGCAATAGGACTAGAGGAAACAACCAAGAGGAAACAAGCTGAAGCACCGAAAGTTCCACAGGAACTTGAGGAAAAATTTCTTTCCTGTGAGGGTGAGAGAGCTGGAACAGGCTGCCCGGAGAGGTGATGGAGTCTCCTTCTCTGGAGATCCTCCAAACCCACGTGGATGCAACTCTGTGCCACGTGCTCTAGGTGACCCTGCGTGTGCAGAGGGGGTTATGACTAGATGACCTCTAGAGGTCCCTTCCAACCTTAAGCATTCTATGATTCTATGAGAGCATGAAGATATACATGTATGAATATATAAGCCTCATGTAACTATAGATGTTGTCATTAAAAGTATGTATAGATACATATTTTAATTTTACTCTTTTTAATTTAATGGCCTCATGTAACTTGTGGTAGTGATTAGTGCAGGTTAATTAAACAAATATAATATTTGGCAGAATGTTTAATTGTTTTACTCTTAAGTGTCAAATAAATCTCCATGTTTCTAATTATACTTAAATAATAACTCAGAAGTCATAATCTGCCTATAATATCCTTTAGTTGATATACATGTTTATGTAACATGACTTTTTTAATTACTTCACTCCTAAGTACAGTGAGTGTTTTCACCATGAATCTTTCTCTTATCTTAATCCTTTTCTTCAAAATGGTTTTCCAAACAAGTTTAAGTTCTAAGATGCTTTAACCTCGGCAACAGTATTTAATTTGAAGAAGTTTTATAAACTTACAAATTAATTATGCAAATTATACTATTTCCAGCATTATTTTCTTTCATTCATTATGTTCATTAATTTTGTTTTACACATAGTCATTAGTTACATTTCTCAGGTGGGTCATTACAAAGGAGCAGTGGTGTGGGTGATTGATTCATATTATCAGTGTTAAAAGTCTTCCATTGTTATTTTCTTACTAGATTTGTCTATATTTTCTTCATGTCCTACTAACTCTTCTCTGATCTTGACTGCAAATATATTTTTTTCCTGTATTTTCTTTTCCAAGCATTGCAGTGCTTGTTAAATAGATTAATTTACAGTATTAATACTATATATTAATATATTAATATATTAATACAGAACAGGTACAGATCCTACATTATGAAACAAGGAAGTAACTATATTAGCAGAGTATAGGTAGTAGTCTTTGTTGTATTATACTTTTCTTTTGAAATGTATTCTCTTTACTACCCAGGAAAGAAAAAGGATAAGAAAAAAGAAAAAGAAAAAAAAAATGGATTCTAAGTCTCCATTTCTTCAGTCTATGCTTCTATGCTTACACTTAGTCATAGTTTGGGATCTGACTTTACTAGGTCTAGGAAAAAAATGATAGCACGAAACTTTCTTAATTGAACATAAGAAGGGACTTTCTAACAGTTTGAAGAGAACTGAAGTGATTACACTTACTGTTCTCTTTTTCACAGTACACATGCTGACAAGCAGAAGATTCCAAAGCGGAGCTTGTCAGATGCTTTTGATGGAATATGCTACTTGGAAGCCAAAACACTTCACAAACACGTATTGCATTTGGATTCCTTATACTTTTTTTATTCCTCTTCCCATTTTCTGCTTCTTTCATTCTCTCATAAAAATGGTTTTATTTAAACTCATTTTTCTTTAAAATAGATGTGTAAATTTGTAAAAAAAAAAAAAAAAAAAAAGCCTAATGAAATTGAACTGTTTGCTCCATTCAAGCAGACTGAGGAAAGCAGAACTGCCTGCACTCATGTAATAGGTGAACCTTCAACCTATTAAATCAGAATACCTTAAAATATGCACATTGTATCCTATAAATTACTTTTTAATGTTTTCTTCAATCTCTTGGTTTGTTTGTGATCAACTACAAGGAAGGTACTGACCTTATTTTCTTCTCACATTTATTTAAAACAAGGAAATAACCTCCATGGTTTTCTTAGAATCCTTTCTGCTTTCTGATTTGAACTCATGCAGTGAGATAAAATATATTAAAACTTTTTTTTATGTTTTATTTTGTTTTTAATTCTTTTTAATATTTTAAATCACTGTCATCAAAGATGTTGTTCTGAGTCCGTTTGATCTGAGAAGGAGCTCCTTAAGGCAAAAAAGTTTCAGCTTTAGTGGAAACACTGGCAAAAGGCAAGACAATTTTATAAAATCAACAAAAAAAGGGGGAAATTACCACAAAAGAATGATGACAAAAACAAATCAAAACTTGGGTCCAAATTTAACTATGATATAAAAATGCAGCTGTGTTACTACTATTAAAAACATATTTAGTGTTTAGCTATACTTCTGCTATAGAGCTGATGAAAGGTTAATTGGTTGTTACACTTTCCTTCTTATTTTATACTCTCTCTTTTCAGTCAAATATCCTTTCAGTATCACTTGCTTACTTTCTAAGCTCAGTATATCTCAGTGGTTCATTGTTAAAGCATTAGTTCTAAACTAATAAAAAATACGGTAAATAATAACATAAATATGAAGCTTTTAAATTAGTGCTGCAGATGTTCAAATTATTTTTAGTAGAAAAATATGTAAATGAGTAAAGTAAACTTGATTGAATAGATCAGTATCACTGAGGATACTGATTTTGTTAGGAAATTAAACGAACATGCACTGAATTATATATTTTTCTCAAGATTTTTGGATAAATAAAACTGATATTGATCCACCTCAGAGTGGTCACAGACTAGGAAACACACTTTTTTTCTTACCTGATGCCAAAGATTAAGGAAGTGATTTGTCTTATTGAACTGCACATTTTGAGAATTTTATGCTACATTTATGTGACAGTTTCCAAAAATTCCTGTTTCACTTTCCATTTTCTGAGCTTTTTATTGCAATACTGAAGGATTTTCTCAGCACAGAAGCTTTAATTTATGGAAAGAACCAAGATATCAATCATTTTTAAGCTCTATAGGAAGAGGCAGGCTCAATTAAGACTCTATCTCTTCCTATCTCCTAACATTTCCATGAAGTACTTCCAGTACTCCCCCCTTAACATTTCTCCCTATTGAGAAGTAACTGATATCTTTATTTTTTATCTTTTAGTTCTGCTGAGCAGGCAGTCTTTTGTAATTTCTTCCTTGTAACCACCCAAGGAAATATGGCTGTCTCTAAATCTCAAAAAATCCAAGATCTCATTTTAGCCATTCAGAAGGTAGAATAACAGATAAAAATGCAGCTAAGAGTTCATTTTGAAAAACTCAGAAAATGAAATTGTTATTACTAAAAATGAAAAGGTAAGGAGAATTTGTAAGTCCATCTTCAAGAATCTAGTAAAGAAATTACAGAGATGAAGCAAAGAATCTTTCCTTAAATTAACACCGCATATTAGCAATTACTTTATAACAGAAGGTTTAGCTTAGATTTAGAATGTAGAGCAAGATATAAATTTGCATGAAGTATTTGCTTGAAGTAAACTTTTTTGAAATTGCAAATGAAGAAAAATATATGAAAATCATTGACATAAACATAAAAGAGGAAAAGGTTGAGGTATAAAATAAAAAGTGATAAAGTTTGATTGTAATAATTTTCTGTCCCTTAAATCACATGAGTAGCCATAATTTCAGTGAAAATGTGCACTGTTTAATAATGGGCATTTGTAATATGTTGATACATTTAGATTGGTGGGTAGTTAGACCAAACTGATTTCAGGATTAGGTGAATCAACTGATCAGTACATTTACACTAAATGGGGATAAGAGTGAGGTTCAACGAAGTTCAGTGCCAAAGTCTTATAAAAAGCCTTACAAAACTATCTTCTTTAACTTTATTTGCCTTGTTAGCATCAGGAGAAGAGAAAAATATATCATTTGAATTTCATTAGGTAGGGTCCTTTCTTGGACTTTCTAAAAATTTAGAAGACCTTACCTTTACTTACTCAGGGATCCTCCAGGATATTCAAAGATGCTCCAGGATAATTCGAGGTTTATCCAAGATATTCAGGCAAATACCATCTTTTAATCAATTCTCCTTTATATCTTGCCATTTAGCAATAACAATGTTCATTAACTGTTATTGCTATGCTAATCTTATAAAATATCTTATAATCTTAAAAATAAAGTAAATGAAATCCACAAGAATTACTTTTTAATACATAATTTAAAGACCATAAAGAGATTTTCTAGAGAAAATATTTAAATAAATGTGTAATGTAGTATATTAACACAGAAAGTAACTGGTTTCTAGGGACAGGGAGCATATCCAGTACTCACGAAACGTTCAGATAGAAGTTTCCTCAGGATCAAGCTAGAAAGTCTATGTAAGTATAAAGATGTAGAGTGCTGGAAAGCAAACAACTTTGCTGTGAGTGAGAAGGTCCATGTTCAAATGTTTGTTTGCTTGATTCATATGTGGGGCTTAAACTTATTTTTCATACTTATTCATGTAGGAAATACTTTTTCATACTTTTCATACCTGTTTCCAGAAGTCTGTAGATATCTGTGATTAAGAGGTGGCTTCTACAAATATGTCAACAGCAAGAGGAAGACTAGAGAAAATGTTAATCTGCTGCTGAATGGGGAGGATGCCTGGTGACAGAGGATGCAGAGAAGGCAGAACTACTAAATGCCTTCTTTACTTCTGTGTTCACTGCTAAGGCGAGTCCCCATGAACTACAGAGGTCGGATGTAAGAGAGAGAACCAAAAGACTTTCTGCTCGTCAAGGAGGATTGGGTTAGGGATTATTTAGGCAATCCAGACGTCCATAAATCTATGGGTCCAGATGAGATGCACCCATGAGTACTGAAGGAACTGGTGAGAGGTAATTGCTCAGCCGCTCTCCATGATCTTTGAGAGGTCGTGGAGAGCAGGGAGGTACCGAAGGACTGGAAGAGAGCTAGCATCACTCCAGTCTTCAAAAAGGGGAAGAGAGAGGAGCCAGGAAACTACAGGATTGTCAGCCTCACTTCAGTCCTTCAGAGGTGATGGAGCAGCTCATCCTAGAGAGCATCTCTAGGCATATCAAGGAAAAGAAGGTGATCAGGACTAGTCAGCATGGATTCAGTAAGGGGAAGTCGTGTTTGAGAAACCTGATAGCCTTCTACGATGAGATGTCTGGCTGACTGAATGATAGGAAAGCCGTGGATGTTGTCTACCTTGACTTCAGCAAGGCTTTTAACGTAGTCTGCCATAATATCCTCATGGGGAAACTTAGGAAGTGTGGATTGGACGTGAGAACAGTGAGGTGAATAGAGAACTGGCTGGATGGCAGAGACCAGACGGTGGTGATAAACGGGACCTAGTCTAGTTGGACTAGTGGTGACCAGCAGTATCCCCCAGGGGCCAGTGTTGGGCCCAGGGCTCTTCTTCACCTTATTCATCAATGACTTGGATGATGAGACACAGTGCACCTTGAGCACCAAGCTTGCTGATGACACCAAACTGGGGGGACTCCAGAGGGCTGTGCTGCCATCCAGAGGTACTTGGACAGGCTGGAGAGTTAGACAGAGAGGAAACTCATGAGGTTCAACAAGGACAAGTGCAGGGTCCTGCACTTGGGGAGGAATAACCCCTGCACCAGTACAGATGACCTGCTGGAAAGCAGCTCCACGGAGATGGATTTGGGAGTTCTGGTTGACAGCAAGGTAACCATGAGTCAGCAATGTGCCCTCATTGCCAAGAAGGCCAATGGGATCCTGGCCTGCATCAGCAGTATTGCCAGCAGGGCGAGGAAGGGGATCCTGCCCCTCTGCTCAGTTCTGGTGAGGCCACATGTGGAGTATTGGGTGCAGTTCTGGTCTCCCCAGTACAAGAGGGATGTGGAGTTTCTAGAGAGGGTCCAGCGTAGAGCAACAAAGATGATTAAGGGACTGGAGCACCTAAGGAAAAGAGGAAAGACTAAGCAAGCTGTGCCTGTTTAGCCTAGAGAAGAGAAGACTGAGAGGAGATCTGATCAATATATGTGTAAGTACCTGAGGGAAGAATGTAAAGAGTATGGGGCCAAATTCTTCTCAGTGGTGGCCAGTGATAGGACAAGGGGTAATGGGCATAAGCTCAAACACAGGACGTTCCATGCCCATGTGAGGATGAACCTCTTTCCTGTGAGAGTGACATAGCCATGGAACAGGCTGCCCAGAGAGGCTGTGGAGTCTCCTTCTCTAGAGATCTTTGAAACCCACCTGGATGGCACCCTGTATCCCGTGCTCTGGAGGTCCCTACTGGTGCAGGTGGGTTGGACTAGATGATCTCTAGAGGTCGCTTCCAACCCTAACCATTCTGTAATTCTGTGATTCTTTCCAGACATCTATATACATCTGTGATTAAGAGGTGAAGCAGTTTTTTCAGAAGCTTCAGAATGCCTTTACTATGAAAAAAAGGGCTATTAATATTTACCAGCTACCAATTCAGGCATACCAGCAATATGCTCTAAGAATTTGCAATATTGCTAAGCAAACCTGATACATCTAGTGTAATAGAACAGCTCTGTAGCACACCTAATATTTAACTACCAGTCAGCCTTGTGTAATCCATGAAGCTACATCAGACTTTAAGGAGTACTTTGTCATTATATGTTCAATAGTCCATTGAGCAAGTTGGGGAAATACTGTATTCTATATCCTATCGTAATTCTTTTTTATTTATAAGTGAGTAATTCTTTTTACCACTTATGCTGTTTCTTTGATATTAATAAGTTTTGGCATTTCTCTGATATTCTAGGAGTAACTGTTGAAAGTGTGTGTATTTTTATGAAGAAAATATTATTTCATGCACTGTCAATATTTCATTTATCTACTCCTATAGCAGAATAAACACAACTGAAAGTCACAGGAATCTAGACCTCTCATTTATGTTTAAAACACCAGAAAATACACTGATGTGCTTCAATAAAAAATAAAAAATAAAAAATAAATTAAAAAAATAAATTAAATAATAAATAATAAATAATAAATAATAAATAATAAATAATAAATAATAAATAATAAATAATAAATAATAAATAATATCAGGAGAACAGACTTATGGTAACAAATGGCTAATTAATAATATATTATTTAAGGATAAAATCATATTGTACATATTCAAGCCAGACTCTGCAAAAGATGTTTTGTAGTTCTATTTACCTTTTTGTGATGTTCCTTTGTGTCTTCTTGACATAGTTCTAGGCAATGTTCACATTACAATAATAAAAAAAAAGAAGCTAAAAATGGATTAGCATGTTAGTATATTCTCTGATTATAGGGTTGATTCTACAAAGAAAGAAATTGGAAATCAAAATACTGAAAGGGTCACAAAAATAGCTATCAAGTACAGCTCACTTCCACATTGGCTGCTAGGGCAAGAAGAGAGGAATACAAAACATTTGAAACAGTTTCAGAGGATTTTAAGGTGTTATTGAAGTAACAGCATGAACAAACATAATTTGATTAGAGACAGTTGATGCAGATTTAAAAGTGGAAAACCATACTCAAGCAAATCAAAATTTCTTCAAAGATATTATTGTCATGTAGTTTCTTGGGTCTGGGTGTTGGTAACAGGATATGGACCCTTTCACCTCTAGGTCACAATTTCTAATTTAGCCTAGGTCAACGGCAGCTAAGAGTTATCATTATCTTATGGCTGCTTATTGACCTGTTTGAACTAAACTCAAGGTCACCTTCATGTGCTTATTGGATACTAGCCCACGTCAAAAAAGGCAACTTCACAACTGACACTGCTGTTGTCAATCTTAGCAGCAATCAAGGGAGTGCATGGGCAAGCAGGCTGTGTTCCCTCTGGCCTCTAAAGGTGACCTTTCTGCATCAAATCTGAAATATGTTGGAATGTCAAAGTGGGCATTCTTCTAGGGATAATGCCTTTGGTGTACCTGTACAAAGTCTCAAATAACCTGAGTCAAGCCCTTCATGAAAAAAGATGAAAATGAAAATTAAAAGGAGTGAGATCTGTGCCTTTCTGTCCAAAAGTTTTTGGGGAATTTTAATTTAGCTTACAGGAATATTACAAAAAAAAAAAAAAAAAAAGAATTTGACAGAGGTCATAGTGCAGATTACAAGTTTAATAAAAATACTCTAGAATATAAAACTCATAAATTTGAGAATAATACATTTCTTAGATAAATTTATCATCATATGGTAATATAAATATAGATATAATATAATAATACAGAATATGGTAATATTATATATATTATAAATATATTAAAGATACAATATAACATATAGTAATGTGTTATTTTGTATAAAATATATATAACAATTTAAATATGATAATATATGATGGTATAAAAGGTATAGATTATACCTTTCATTAATTCATTAGTATGTGTGTGGTGTTGAAGTATCACTAATATAAAATGTGCAGCTGTGACAAGCATACCATATATATCCTTAATTTATTAATAAATAAATAGCTTGCAGGTGTCTCCTAGTAGTAAGTTAGTAATGAGTGTTCATTTAAATTAAAGTTATGAATATGCTAGCCAAAGACAATGATCAGAGAGGACAATGGTTGAAAAATAGTTGAATATTGAAAACACTTTTGGCTCACCTCATGTTCCTTCAGTTCGTTTTTATTAGATTATTCCAAAGTCTGGAGTTAAGGACTCTCCCCAGAAAAGAAGAGCAGTAGTTTTGCTCCATCTCCCTCTAGATCCTAAGGCTCACACTTACTGGATTCTAACTACTATCTCTGCTATGACGAACAAGGGAATTTCCATCATATTTCTACCACCTGCCACTTGTTTTCTTATTTCTATACCCAGGCATCTTCCCCAGAAGAATTATTCTGAATAACAAACAAACGTATGTGCCTTCAGAGGCAGGCATCAATTCATGCATAGCACTTGCCTGAGATTGAACATTATCTGGCTTTGTAGACAATATGCATTACTTTGATGTTAAGCACTAAATTGAATGGTCCATACATGATCATTGCAAAAATGGAAATTCGTATCATATATGCACATGGAGGAGAAGAAGGTGCTCAGGAGTAGCCAGCATGGGTTYACCAAGGGGARRTCATGCTTGACTAACCTGATAGCCTTCTATGATGGGGTGACTAGATGGATAGATGAGGGCAGAGCGGTCGATATCATCTATCTGGATTTCAGAGCGGTCGATATCATCTATCTGGATTTCAGCAAGGCTTTTAACACCGTCCCTCACAGCATCCTCCTAGGCAAGCTCCAGAAGTGTGGCATAGATGAGTGGACAGTGAGGTGGATTAGGAATTGGCTGAATGACAGGGCTCAGAGAGTGGTGATCAGTGGTGCTGAGTCCAGCTGGAGGCCTGTGCTTAGTGGTGTCCCCCAGGGGTCAGTCCTTCGTTCGGTCCTGTTCAACTTACTCATGAACGACCTGGATAAAGGGATGGAGTGCTCCCTCAGCAAATTTGTTGATGATACGAAACTCGGAGGAATAGCTGACAGCCCTGAGGGCTGCGCTGCCATCCAGAGGGACCTGGACAGACTGGACAACTGGGCGATGAGAAACCTCATGAAGTTCAACAAGGGCAAGTGYAGGGTCCTGCACCTGGGGAGGAATAACCCTAGACATGCCTACAGGCTGGGGACCGACCTCCTGGAGAGCAGCCCCGCAGAGAGGGACCTGGGCGTCATGGTGGACGACAAGTTGACCATGAGGCAGCAGTGTGCTCTCGTGGCCAAGAAGGCCAATGGGATCCTGGGTTGCATTAAGAAGAGTGGGTCAAGGGAGGTGATTCTGCCGCTCTACTCAGCACTGGTGAGGCTACACCTCAAGTACTGTGTGGAGTTCTGGGCTCCCTAGTGCAGGAAGGATGTGGAGCTGCAAGAGACAGTCCAGCGCAGGGCTACAAAGATGATTAAGGGCCTGGAACATCTGCCCTGTGAGCAAAGGCTGAGAGAGCTGGGCCTCTTCAGCCTGGAGAAGACTGAGAGGGGACCTGATTGATGTATATAAATACCTCAAGACAGGAAGTGAGAAGGATGGGGCTGGCCTCTTCTCAGTGGTGGCCAGCGATAGAACTAGAGGAAATGGCCACAAATTGAGGCACCAAAAGTTCCACAGGAACTTGCGAAGGAATTTCTTAACAGTGAAGGTGACAGAGCCCTGGAACAGGTTGCCAAGAGAGGTGGTGGACTCTCCTTCTCTGGAGATCTCCAAAACCCGCCTGGACACCACCCTGTGCCACGTGCTCTAGGAAACCCTGTATGTGCAGGGAGCTTGGACTATATGACCTCTATAGGTCCCTTCCAACCTTAAGGATTCTATGATTCTATGATTCTATTCAGTAGGAATATCACATATTTCAGAAAGGAAAATATTTAAGACAAACTGTATTTGTTAAAAATTGGTATTATGGAAATAAGATGAGTAGATAAAAGTTAATATAAATTTAATAGTAGAGAACACTGAAAGAAGAAAAAAATTACTTAAAAGAATTCTGTAGCTCTTTTTTAAAGTGTATAGGTAATTTAGCTGGCAGATTTCAGTTTTTAAAATATCTCTTATTAAGCATGATATACACTAGAAAATTGGGTTGCACCAGAGATCCAATATGGAATTTTATTAAGAATTTCTTAAGAGTTCTTGCAAAAAATGACACAAAAATAGGCAAATAGGTTTTGTAGCAGTTCTGGGATGATTATACTTAGTCCTATGTTGTGATCATTCTCTAAATGAAGTTTATTTTACCATTAAAACATTAATTAGGAGCTCCTTATTTTATAAGATCATTTTAGCTAGACTTTTTATATGAACCAGTTCCATTTTCAGTCACATAGATCACAAGATTGAGTTTAGATCATATAAATCCTATAAATCATGAAATCAAATGTACACGAGAAAACATAGTGTAAAGTATCTACAATGAAAGAAAGGGAGACTTTGGACTAAGAATCGTATTTAATGAATATAAGCAGTAGAGTGCAGCTTGGTAAGACACTTGTATTAGAGGGTTAAAAAGAGAGGACATAGTCTAAACAGGAAATGAATATTAACATTGTGTAGAAGCAAAAATATTGAACACTGATCTGTAAGAACCACAGGGAATAATTTGCCACCAGGGTCAAAAAGGCAAATGTTATCAATCTGATAAGAGAACTAGCCATTTTCTAAAGGCAATGGGGAGAAATGGAGATAGAGTGACTTTTTAACCTTGCTTTTTAGATTGGTTTTACCACTTTAGGAACTTCTTGAATTCTATGTAGTGCTGCTCTGTGTATCAGTGATTGAGCCAAAAAAACATATAATGCTAAAATACGTATTGTAGAAATGGTAGAAGTTAATTTCTTTTTTTATGAGATACCTGGAGATTTTTGTATTGTAAATACATATATTTCATGTAATATAAATGAATAAGAATTGTAAAGGGGTTTTTTTATAAAAATAATCAGAATTTTTATAAATAATCAAAAAATATTTTTTTCTGGACTTCCTTTTTTTTTTTTTTTATTCTATTTCTGGACAAACTGTTAACATTTTGATTTATTCATTAAAAAAAAATCCAAAATGTTTCACTTAGGTGAATGCTTTGCTGGAACAACTAAACTATTTTTATCCACTCCTATATATTGATTGAAAAATATAAATATTAAAACTCCCTTACGTTTATCCCTTTTAAAACAGGACAGATGAAATTTAACCATTTTTGTGGAATCATAAAGGTGTATTTTAATCAAAATTTAAAATCTTGATAGAAGATTTTTTAATAATTTGGCACTTCTATAACAATACTTTGAGTATAGTTTTTTCTCTACAGTCAGAGGGAGAACAAAATCAACCGATCTGCCTCTCTCTTTGCTTTCAGTCAGTTCAGAGTTACAGATGGACAGTTTACATCCCCCAACACATTTGCATAGATACATCCTGACAACAATTCTTCCCTCAAGTTGGGTAAAGGGGAAAAATGGTCCATCAGCTTATAATAATATGTATTTACACATAATAAAGCACACTATAGTACATGTGCTAGCAACGGGTTTTTTTCTGCTTCCACTCCTTTAAAAAGGAATATACATGAGACATTTGTTTAATATTAAAATATAATCCACACTATGTTAGAAACTCTTTGCCATTCAGAATTTCTTCCTTTCACCACTCACCCAGCATTCTGTATTTATATGTTTCTATATCTCTATCTGTATTTCTATTTTTTATTTATATACTTTTTGTATTGTATTTCCAGTACAAAACTCTCCTAACCAGAAACTGTTCTGCAGCATTTTTGCTCTTATATTCCCTAGTATTTTGTGCTTTCTTCAAATGACAGCATAATTTTGTGTTTTATATGTTCTCCTTTTCTATGATTTATTGGTGGAAGAAGCAATTCTAAGCACTTGTGACACATGAAGTCAGCCTTCTGGTCTAAGCAAATGCATTAGAAAAATACTTATTTTCAGAATTTAATCTACTTCTTAGGAACTCACACGCAAAGAGATATACTAGGATATTGTGACAGAATATTGCGCAGAATGTATAATACGAAGCAGTCTTGTTTGACAGAGAAACTGATTCCTTGACCTAGCAGGTCTTTTCCATCTCCAGCCTCTATGAATCTTTGATACTCAAATGTACTGCTGTCAAAGACATTTTAGCATGGCATTAATTGCTTTAAAGATATCATTGTCTCTCTTTCTCTCTTTGTGTGTTCTGTTTTATATAAAACATCCATTGTTTCAATGTTTGTGCTTGAAACTTTAACTATTCTATGTGCACTTTACCATATAACAATGACCTTAATATTTCGTTTTTTTGACATTTCATTCTCTTTTATTTTACAACATGGGCACCTATAAGTGAAGAAATATAAAATATGAAAGCCTCAAAAAATAAGAATTGCTGTGTTTTGAAATATTACAGCAGTCTTGAATAAAGTAATGATTCAACCAATGCTAGCCGTAGTATATAAAGGTAAGTGTTAAATATTTGTCTGTCATTAAAATTGAGGTCGTGGCTAACAAAAGAATTTCCTTTTTTTTTTTTAATTTATATTTGGCTGAATGGCTAATGGAACTTCTGCTTAAAAACAAAGAACCCTTGAGTAGTGCTTACTTTTTCCTCATATATCTTGCACATTATCAACAAGAATAAGCCTTCTCTCTGAAAAGAAGAAAAAGAAAAAGAAGAAAAAGAAAAAGAAAAAAAGAAAAAGAAAAAGAAAAAGAAAAAGAAAAAGAAAAAGAAAAAGAAAAAGAAAAAGAAGAAAGAGAAGAGAAAAAGAAAAAGAGCTGCTTATCACACATATGGTATGCAAGGAAAACTCCATGTTTGTAGGCAAACTCTTATCTATGGCATGCAGAATCACATGAAATATCAAAGTAGTAAAGCATCAATATTAATGTCAATGAGAAGAAGTGAAGCAGGACCTGCCACTTTGATTAAGAGATCACATGACAGAACTTCTTCCTGTCTGTGGAGAACAAATATATAACTTTGGCAGCCTGGCTGAGTTGCTGTTTTCTCAAGTCACAATTATTAATAGCTTTATAATCTTTGTTGCATCTCACTAGAGTACATAAAACTGAAGGCCAGACTTTGTTTATATATGCTCCATATCAAGTTGATTAGATATATTCCTTCATAGATGGGAAAATAGCTTTTTCCAACTCATTATGCCTTGGTTGTAGTGAGCACTTTCAAAGACATATTATATCAGTGGTTTTAAATAAGGCACTTTACAGAACTAGCAGGATCATTTTTTGTATCTCTTCTTTCTTATTTTTAAAGTTTTTATGAAATAACCTACTGTTTTCAGATAAGAAATATCTTTCATGTCACAGCTACTGATAATCACAACCTGCATAAGTGCTTAAAACCCTTACAAGATCACTATATTTTAAATACTATTTCAGACTCTCTCATTTAATAATCCTTCTCAGTCACTCTCAATTTTATCAGCTTTTATTTTGAATATTAATCAATAATATCACAAATATGTAAGTGAAATGGCACCTTCAACGACTCGTAGTTTAGTCCACTATCATAGCAACTTATGTACTGAAATGTTGTCCAAGGGTCTTTGTACCTAAGTTTTGGACAAGATGTTTTACCAACTTAGTTATGTAGTTTTTTTCAACATATTCTTTGTTTTCTTTAATAAAAAATCCTCAAACCTTGTTGAATTATATTATTCTCAGTGCATGTTTCTTTTCATTATCATGACAGTACAGAATATCAAAAATTCCCCCACTGGCAGCTGGGGTATCTGAATGTGGGACCAATATTATTTGCTTACTTCTGTTTCCATCTGAATCTCGGCATTTTTATATTCAGTTTTTGTAAGGAGAGGAGTAGACCGTAAATGATTTAATCACAGAATCCCAGAATGGTTGAGGTTGGAAGGGACCTCTAGAGATCACCTAGTCCAACCAACCTGCACACAAAAGGACACCTACAGCACGGGGCACAGAGTGGCATCCGGGTGGATTTGAAAGATCTCCAGAGAAGGAGACTCCACAGCCTCTCTGGGCAGCCTGTTCCAGGGCTCCGTCACCCTCACAGGAAAGAAGTTCTTCCTCGTATGAAGATGGAACTTCCTGGGTTTTAATTTGTACCCATTACCCCTTGTCCTGTCACCGGCCGTCACTGAGAAGAGTGGCCCCATACTCTTTACATTGTCCCCTCAGATGTTTGTACATGCTGATCAGATCTTCTCTCAATCTTCTCTTCTCTAGGCTAAACAGGCCCTGCTCACTTAGTCTTTTCTTATACGATAGATGCCTCAGTCCTTTAATCATCTTTGTCACTCCATGCTGGACCGTCTCTAGAAGTTCCACATCCCTCTTGTTCTGGGGGGCCCAGAACTGCACCCAATACTCCAGGTGCGGCCTCACCGAAACTAAGTTGAGGGGCAGGATCCCCTTCCTCGCCCTGCTGGCAATATAATTGTCCACCAGCAATCTTCTAGTCATCTAGCCTAAGAGATCTAGCAATCTTTTTCATATGCATAAAAGTAAGTTTTTACTCTCCCCACTCAAAATATAGTCAGAGGAAGTCAGACCCTACAACTCATACAATACCTCAGAATGAGTACCTTAATTATATTTTTCCTCTGCTACGCTTAATAAACCTCTGCAGTCAGACCTATACAGAAATGTCTTAAGAACATGCAGACAGATATCATAAGAAAAACTAAAAGTATTACACTGCCATTCTGGTAGGCTGGTGTTGAAATAATTCTGCACAGAATATCTTTTTCCCACACGCAACTTCATGGAATGCTGTTTCTTTCTGACTTTTACATCACCATAGGATTACTCTCTCAACCACAATTTCTGAAATTTGCTTGGCAGCATATAATGGTTTGGGGAAAATGCATGTTGCTTTTTGTGTCCTTTCAGACTATTAATCATTAGTAACCTTGTATTTAAAGTTAGTTCATTAAATATGCATGGCTTTTGGTAATCTGATGCCTAATATATATTACAAACATTGTGCACTTACAGCAATTATATTCTCTCTAATGGATTTTGTAATTGTAGTACCATCTTGAAGAAGCCTGTGAAGACTGAAATTCTAAAAACATCAGCAAATGAGGTTCTGCTAAGTGATAGCTCAGTAAAAAAACACATGGAGAAAAGTAAGTGTTTGGAATATGATACGATATGATAGGAAGTAAGAAGCTGAATTATTGAGATTCATCTTTTTTTTTTTTTTTTTTTTACCCTTATCTATATTCTGAGAGAGCAAAGAGATGAGGATGGAAAAGCATATGACAAACACTGCAGAATATCAGGGCATTGCAATGTCACTATTTGGTTCTTATGCTCTGTGTTTCTAACTCACAAAGCATTATTTCCTCCATTGTAAACATTGGTATTTTAGAAATAGATAATCAAGTTCTAGCAGAAGTTACTAGAAATCTCAGCAAAAAAAAATCTGCTTTCTGTAAATACATTACAGGATGAATATTTTCCAAAATCATTTGAATAATAGGAAAATGAATATCTCAAGTTTCTTTAATCTATATGCTTTATACTGATAAGCCTGCAATAATAAGGGCTATATTACATTGCTAAGAAAAAAAAATGTGCAAATAAAAGGAATTACAGATTATTATTTGAGGGATGTTTTTTTCTCTGTACTTGAACAAGTGAACTTTCTCAGGATATGATGGACTATCAATGAATATATATTTTTTTAAAAATTAAAATGATTTAGGAAGCACAGCTGGGTTATGAGTGGCAATAGTAGGCTGTGGTGTTTAGGTGCATAATGAAGCTTTATATACTTTGATTGTATCCTAATTGAAGAATAGTTGGGGTTTTTTTTTAAAAAAAGAGGAGGAAGAGTTTACTCTGTCAGTCATGAAGTTTTCTAGTGCAGTGACTTATGGTATTCAGAAACATCACTGTCATGCCCCAAGAAACTTGAGGAGTGCTAGACGTTAGAATACCTAACATATCATAGATCCAGAGTGGTAACTCACAGTGAAATTCATAAAAATATTTGGTCACCTAACAACTTACATTTCCAGGGTACATGAATGCCTTTAAGTATCTTGTTAAATTATATAATAAAGGGTTCGTCTTCAGGCACACAAAATAATGCAAGGGGCCCCAGTTGTCTGGAGCACCCTGACCTGATTCCTCCCTGGCTCATTTCAGAAGTGCTGTCAGTCCCAGAATGGGCTCCACTTGCAGGACCACAGAGGGTCAGTGACAGGCAAGGGGACCCGAATGACTCTGTTGGAGAAATAAGACCTGTCCCTGGTTCCCAAGGACTGTCTCAGGGAAGTATCACTCAGGACACTGGAGGCAAAAGCACTACAAGGTAGGCGGAATAGGTCTCCCCCAGTACTTCCCCTTGGTGAATCCATGATGACTATCACCTATGATGACCATGATGACTATCACCTTCTTTTCTTTCACATGCCTGGAGACAGTCTGAAGGATGAGCTGCTCCATCACCCTCCCAGGGATGGAAGTTAGGCTGAGCAGCCTGTAGTTTCCTGGCTCCTCCCTCTTCCCTTTTTTGAAGACTGGAGTGACATTAACTCTTTTCCAGCACCTCACCACTCTCCATGACCTCTCGAAGGTGATGGAGAGCAGCTGAACAATAGCCTCCACCAGTTCGCTCAGCACTCTTGGGTGCATCCCATCCAGGCCCATAGATTTATGGACATCTGGATTGCCTAAATAATCCCTAACCCAAACCTCCTTGACCAGCAGAAAGTCTTTCTCTCTCCCAGTTCTCTCTCTTTTCTCTTGGCTCTGTAGTTCATGCGGACTCGCCTTAGCAGTGAAGACAGAAGCAAAGAAGGCATTTAGTAACTCTGCCTTCTCTGTACCTCACCAAGGCACCCACCCTGTTCAGCTGCAGGCCCACACTTTCCCTAGTCTTTGCCTTGCTACTGATATATTTGTAGAAGCCTTTCCTGTTGTCCCTGGCATATCTTGCTAACTCTAATTTCAAACAGGCCTTGGCCTTCCTCACCATATCCTTCCATTCTCTGGTAATGTTGTTATATTGTTCCCATGTGGTCTGACCATCCACATGTATGTGTACAAATGTACACACATAATATATTTCTGTATCAGAAAGTTCTAAAATGAATAAGATATATTCATAGATAATAGGTCCATAAACAGATGCTAAAGGGAATGGACAGCTATTCAACATCCATAATTCAGTGACTGTGTATAACAGAGTTTATAAGAGGAACGGATCAAAGTAGCCATGAGGATGCTATCCCGAAATATCATGTCCCACTACCACTATTGGAACAGGACTTAGTGGAGTGTTGCTCTGGCTCTGAGCTCATTTCTTATTTTGATATACTTCAAGATTCCCTTTTCTTAAATGTTGCACAGATGCTTTCCATACGTTGATGACTGAAGATCTTCATTCTGCAGTTTACCACATGACGTACCCATATGCAAAGTTTGTTCAGTTTCATTGTCACACTAGTACTTTGTGTAGTTAAAAATAGCAGGTTTATGGCCTGAAGCTGTTGAAAGACAAAATGATAATTAAAGAAATAATATCCAGAAAGAAATTATAGTGACACCTAATCAGTTTATTGTCACCAGCATGAATAAAACATTAGAACAGGAAATATTGTCTAAAACTACAACCTTAAAATATAACATTAAAAGCATTTTAGGTATTTATTAGGAAATAGCCAAGTACAATCAATAGGCATTGTATTTTTAGAAGATTCTTTAGAAAGATTCTCTAGAATCTTCTGGTGTGGTATCACTATTTAAAGAACGTTCTGCAGTTAGGTCAAATGGTTTGAGAGAATGCTGTTTCCTTGGAGCATACAATAAAACAGCTCACTATTAGTGTTGTAGGATACTTTCCCTTCTGAAAAATTAGATTTAGCGGTAAACATAATACTGTTAATAGATAAGTTACAAAGATTACTGTTGCTTGTCCTTAGATGAAATCATGATTTTGTTTAGGGAGAGACACCTCTTTTTTTTTTTTTTTTTTCCTCCCCAGCTATGAAGGAAAATAAAAAGAAGACCCACTAAACACCCATAACAAGAAAGACACCTCCTTTTCTGGCTGAAGATTTCCCTCATGTTACCTATGTTACAGGTCTCATTTAAGCAAATTTCATTTTTGTGCAGATCATCAGACAATTTTTGTCTTTTTCTTGAAAAATGGATTACAGTGTGAATGGCAAATGAGAACTGGGACTGAAGGCTTAAGTACTTACCCAATAGTATTTACATCTCAGCCCCTGACTGGAGGAAAGCACACTCTTAATTGCTTCTTATCCATTCATATTCTGATTCTCCCATTATAAAATAAAAAAAAAAAAAAAAAAGAAAATAAACACTGATACTAATGTTTCTGGCAGAATTTTGCCTTGATGTTCTTAAAGATATCTGTGAAAACCTCAAAAAATGCACTAGGAGTTGGAAGCAGTTGTACACAGTTAGGCATTTATATACAAGTCATAGTTGGCCTAGCTTTCAAAATAGATTGCTGCTTAAGTAGCTACAGATTCATGTCTCTAATGCTACTATTGGAATATTTAAAGTAAAATGTTTGGCAGTATTTTCTGATATGGAATGCCTCTGGGTGGTGTGTAAGCCCAGATTTGAAACTGTGAAGGACACTTTTAATCAGTGCTGATTGCCAATTGTTCCCAATGCTCAGAAACTCTAAAATTAAGCACATAGATATTTTCAATTGACTACTCTAGAAACCCTCTCCTAACCTGAGAGGAGGCTGGAAAACTTGCACATCAATTGCCTGCTGTGTGGGCAGAATCTAAATTAAACATTTAAATATATTGTCTGGAACTGCAGGTGCAAAATGGTACATAAAATCAGTAACTGTCCCCCCCAAAAAAAACACTCTCAGAAAAATATATGCCCAGTTTAAGTAATCAGAACTAATAAATCTGTTACATCTGTAACTTCTGTGATTCCATGATTGCTGCAAAGATGTTTTGAATGTGTCTATTCCTATGCAAATTCAGTGTGAATATGTCTGTTTATATGCAAATAAAACTGAATATGAAAATGGAATTTTCAAAAAGATGATTCATTTTTTAAGTGTAACTACTAAAATACATTGTAACGTCTTTGTTCTTTTGATGCAATTGCCGTAATTTCTTTAACTATTTCTACCCATCTTCTATTGGACGCTTTGTGTATCTTAGATAATAAGATCTGTTACACAAAATTAAGGGTATCCTAGGAAACCTTCAAGTAAAATTCTTTGTAAAAAATTTTAAAATTCAGAAATAAAGATAGAGAAGGAAAATTCATACTTACTTAAAGGAAAAATTAACATTTCAAACTAATAAAATGTTTAGTTAAGATTCTCAAAATATGATGTCTGTCTTCTTACAGAGCACATTCATATTCTCCTTTCATAGAATCATAGAATGCTTAAGGTTGGAAGGGACCTCTAGAGGTCATCTCGTCCAACCCCCCTGCACACACAGGGTCTCGTAGAGCACATGGCACTGGGTGCCGTCCAAGCAGGTTTTGAAGATCTCCAGAGAAGGAGATTCCGCTACCTCTCTGGGCAGCCTGTTCCAGGGCTCTGTCACCTTCACTGTTAAGAAATTCCTTCGCAAGTTCCTGTGGAACTTTTGGTGCCTCAATTTGCGGCCATTTCCTCTAGTTCTATCGCTGTCCACCACTGAGAAGAGGCCAGCCCCCTCCTCCTCACTCCTTGTCTTGAGGTATTTATATGCATTAATCAGGTCCCCTCTCAGTCTTCTCTTCTGCAGGCCGAAGAGGCCCAGCTCTCTCAGCCTTTGCTCATAGGGCAGATGTTCCAGGCCCCTAATCATCTTCGTAGCCCTGTGCTGGACTGTCTCTAGCAGCTCCACATCCCTCCTGCACTGGGGAGCCCAGAACTGCACGCAGTACTCCAGGTGTGGCCTCACCAGGGCTGAGTAGAGGGGCATAATCATCTCCCTCGACTTACTGGAGATGCTCTTCTTAATGCACCCCACGATCCCATTGGCTTTCTTGGCCATGAGGCCACACAGCTGCCTCATGGTTCACTTGTCGTCCACCATGACGCCCAGGTCCCTCTCTGCGGGGCTGCTCTCCAGGAGGTAGGTCCCCAGCCTATAGGCGTGTCTAGGGTTATTCCTCCCCAGGTGCAGGACTCTGCACTTGCCCTTGTTGAACTTCATGAGGTTACTCGCCGCCCAGTTGTCCAGTCTATTCAGATCCCTCTGGATGGCAGCGCAGCCCTCAGGGCTATCAGCTATTCCTCCCAGTTTGGTATCATCAGCAAACTTGCTGAGGGAGCACTCCATCCCTTCATCTAGGTCRTTAATGARTAARTTGAACARGAMCGGACYRAGGACWGACCCCTGGGGGACACCACTAACCACAGGCCTCCAGCTGGACTCGGCACTACTTTCCTTTTCCTTGTCTTCAAGATATGTTATTTTTGAGTCTTCCTATAGAAGATTTTTAAAAAGTCATGCTTTCAGGGTTCATTCTTATAGATTAGTAGTATGTTTCCCACAAAATATAGGCATAGGATGGCTTTCATACCTAAAACTGGCTCTGTTTATGTGACATGAGCCATCACTTTACATGACTCATAACACCTTACTCTTAAAGGTTGTAATTTCTCTATTAAAGACTTGTAATTTCAGGTCTAAATAGTCAAGTTCAATTTATTTATAGTGAATAACAGTAATGCTCTCTTAAGTAAAATGCAGTACTGCAGTCACATTATATAGATGAGATAATATATAAATATATTAAAAATATACACATAGTTAGGTAGATATGTATATGTGTATAAAATATATGTTTCATGCTTAAGCATTAATCTAGAGAGAATTTCCTCTATAGAGGAACTGTGTTTACATTCAAAATTAAGTTCTGCTACAGTAGGATGACTCTAGAAAATAGCTGGAAATAAATAAAATAAAGGACTAGAAAATAAAGGACTGAAAGGATGAAATTCTTCCCTCTTTGGACATGCTAAAGTTACTACTTAAAACCTAGACCACTTCTGTAGTCTCACCTTCAAAGGATATAGCTCTTAGAGGAATTGTGGCTGATGGACTAAATCCAATGAATTTTTCCTCAAATTCTGTATGCAGATGCTCAATATTTCCAAGTATAGAGATTACATATCCTCATATCCTCCAGGCAACCTGTTTGAATGTTTGACAACCCTCACAGAGGAGAATGTTTTCTTAGTATCTGTTTAGAGTGTTCCATGTAACCATTGTCTCTCTTAGAAGTGGCGCACTTCTGAGAGAGCCTGGATCCATCTTTTCTATATTCGCCATTAGACAGCTAAAGAGAATACTAAAGTTACCTTTCAGCCTTCCCTTCTATGAGTGAGCAAATCCATTTTTTCCCAGCTTCTGTTTGTGTATCATATGCTCTAGCCTCCACTAGCCCTTGTGGCCCTCCACTGAACTCCAGTCTTTCTGCCCATGTCTTTCTTACACCACAGAGCCCAAAACTGGTCATAACACTCCAGAAGAGTCTCAAAAGTGCTGAATCACCTCCCTCCTCACCAGCTGCACAGTTTTTAAAACTGTCCAGAATGTGTCTGGCCATCTTTACTGCTGGCCTATGCTCAGCTTCCCTGCTAGTAACACAAGATCCCGTCTGCAAAATGACTCTCTAGTCAGTTCCCCTCACAGACTGTGAGGCATGCTGACATGAGGCTGCCACATATCAGATGCAGGACTTTGCATTTCCCTCAGCTGAACTTTTCAAGGTCTTCTTCAGTGTAGCAGTCCTACTCCTCCCCATCTTATCATCCACGTTTCTAGTAGGGATAACTATACACTGTTGGTCTTGGTACCCAAGGGTTGCCAACTATTGCTCCAGCCAGCTTTCCATCCAGTTGGTGTATCCAGTTCACTTTTCAGCATTCAGAGTGTTTCTCACTTTTGTAAAATGTAACTTATGAGATTTGTAATAGCATAAATTAAATCAACCTATGAATATATTTAATAGCCTACAGTCTTTCAAAACAGTTATCATTGCCTTCTTCTAGGGACAGACCCACCTCTACAGTTGCTTGTGATCTCTTTTGATATCTAAACTGCTGTCTATGTAAATCAGTTCCTTGTCTTTTTCAGTAGGATTCATCATAAAATATGCATGCATAGCCTTACTTTAGTGGTGTATTAATTGTTTATCACCTCTTTGGGCAAAAAGATCATGCCTTTATCAAGATTTTGGCCTGTACCACTAACAATCCTAACAGCAGTTTTAGTAGTTCCCTAGCAAAGAAAATGAACAAAAATGAACTTCAAATTTTACTTTTTTTATGACAAAATCATAATGCACTAAGAATCTAGTGAAAAAAGATTCACTTTTAGAATTCTGTTTTCACTTAAAAATGAAAATTTCTCTTTAAAATCATGAACCACAGAACTCCAGCCTCAGCCTATATTCTTTAATAGATGAGAATTATGACTTCTCCAATTGTTTACTCATGAAGTACATATCTAATAATCTATCAGCAGGAAATAATGAACTCCCACACAGTGTACCATTCCGTGTAAACTAGGAAAACACGTGCTAGACTGAAAGTCATCCATACAGTCTGTTTTCAAAGCACAAGCCAAAACTTAAATACGGAACTGTTATAATATAAAAACTCAATAAATAAAATGCTAATTGTAAATACTGTATATTGCCATAAAGTAGACAAAGAAACGCTGAAATAACCTCTTTTCTCCAATGTTCCATTTACTTTAATGCATTGTCTTGGTGTTGCATTGATATAAGGATGTTTGAAAATGGTGCCTGTAATCTACATTTTTGATCTGTTTAAAGAGCTGCTGGCTTCAGCAGAACATTAATGCAAATCTAATGTACCTGCTGGTATGATTAGCTGAATCAAATGATGGCATTTAAGTAACACCTAAATAATCTTAATTAGGATCTTCAGCTCATCTTAGCACTTGGAACTCTACAGATGGATAGTCTTAATTATCAGCCTTTTGATTAGGATAACAGCTCTAATCAAGATGATGTGGTTCTGATAGACAGCGTATCAGTAAATTAATGACTGTTGTTAAGAGGAAAACATAAGTGAAAAACAAGAGCTGTCTGCTATCTGGAACACGGTATAAGAATTATGTCTGCAGTATGTGAAGAAATTAATGTTTTGTGGGAAGAACATAAGTATTCACATTTGGTATGTATGGAAGTGAGCCAATAATAATGCCTACTCCCAGTTTTCCCCATTCTACTCCCCCTCACTGAATATGGCTATGCAAGTTCTCTCTTGCACAGTCACAAATCATGAGTAATGCAAATTAGCTTATAAACATTCCTTTCTGACACCTTGTGATTTTATAAAAGTCCAATGGATACAGGGCATTTGAACCAATGCCAGTGAAAAGGTTCCATATGTAGGTAAAAGTAATAAATGGCTTGTTAGTGGGCACTGTTCATTTGAAATGGAGGCTATAAATTTTGAAGTATTGCCTAGATCACAAGAAACACAACACTATATATGAAAATGCAACACTTTCTTGTAGCCAAGTTACATGGTGTAACTTCCGTTTTTGAGATGTTTCATCATTCAATGCTGGAAAATTAATGTAAACCTTGGACTTATTAGAATACTATCATAGAATATTGCAAAGTGCTTTTTATCTAATATCCCTATACTGATACTATGAGTTAAGAAAAGCTTAATTAATCCTAAAGAAGGCAACCATATATTTTATTTGTATATCAAAAAACTGTTTTTAGAAGTTAGTTAGTTTTAGAAGTTAGATATTAGCAAATGAAGGACATTGAAATGTCAGCTCTTTCTGACTAGCCCATATAATTAAACTGAATTATTTCTCTCTTTCTGATGAGAGTGAGGGTTATGGAAAAAAAAAGTGTTTTCAACTTCAAAAGAATATCTGGATTTCTTTTCTGATGCACTCACATTTCTTCACTAACATAAACAAATATCACAACTATGGTCTGGGGAAAAAAATATGCACACAAAGTGAAAGAGCAGAATGAAGGTGTAAGATAGTATCTAGAGATGAAAGAGAAATATGTTTGGGGAAAAGAAAAAGGCAGGACTTAAAAAAAGTAACTGACTCCTTATATGACAGGCTCTTTGACAGGGGTAAATGCACACTAAATTATCAACGCATTCCTTTAACATTCAAAGCATTTTGTGGAAGACTGAAGGATTTGTACATTTATGTTCTGTTTTCAGGGAACACTGGCATACTCAAGCTCTCTTTATAAATGCTTAGCATGTGAACTTAGTATTGTACAAAAAGTGACCTAGCTACTGTAAGCAAACTAAACAGGCCACATCAATTAAGAAGCTCATCTGATTACGACTGTCTGTGAGATCAAGTGACCTCAGAAATGTTGCCTTTGGACACGTGAAGGAGAAACTTCAGGGGCAAAAGGGCTTTTGAGAGATGAAAAAAAAAAAAAGAGGTTTTAAAAGTATTGGCACTGGCATCAGATGACACTCCTCCTAAAATAATCTTTGGAAGATGTATTAATGAAGACTCAGCATGTTCCTGTTCACACAGTGTGACAACCAGTAAGGTCATAAGGTCACACAATGAATGTCCTTCTCTTGAAAGTGTGTGGAAAAGCAGTCAGATTATCACAGGACTGCTCAGAGAGCATTACTAGTGATGTTTATTTTTCCCCAGTGATGTAAGATTTTCACCTTACACAAGTAAATACATCATATATTTTTTTAAAAAATAACAAGTCAAAGCACCCCATACAAACAATACACCTTTTATTAACCTTATTTATTTATTTAAGTCACATTATCTGATTAAAAAAAAAAAAAAAAAAAAAAAAAAATACCTAGCCCACCTAATCCAGATGCTAAAGAAAAGTGATTCAAGGGAAATAAAACTATCTGGTGAGACTATCGGATATGACATGAAAGGTGTATTCTGGAGTTTTGATGCAAACAAGCACAAGGCAATATTTAATAGATTAAAGGAGGATAAGAATGGTCACACACACACACACACAAAAGAAGGCTTTATGCTTCAATATACACACAATTTTAATGGAGTGTCCTTAGTGTTGCATGAATTTGTGTCTACTGTCTGCATTACTTTTGATGCTGAGCATGCTATCTTGGCCAGCTGCACACTCCTAGGATAAATTTTGGTCTTGAGCATTTATAGAGAAAGAATAGAGAAGACAAATTAGAACAAATTATTTCATCTTTTTGTAATAAACTTACTTTTAACTTTATAAATCTGTTATAAACAGTTAAGACATTATATAAGTATGAACTGTTTAAATAAAATGAATATACTTCTAGAGTGGATAAATTAATAGTTTAAAATACTAAAGTCTATTTAAGATAATTTAGAAAACTATTTAAAATTATTTCAAAACACACAGAGTTCTAGATGTGAAGCTATTTTTATTAATATATTAAAAATAATTTTAAATTTAATGTGGTCGTTATCCTAAGGTTATATTCTCTAAGTTACCTATAATCCCTTAGAAATTCTGTGTGCTCACAAGGGTGAGATGAAGAATCAAGCAATACATGAAAGGTAACGGATAGGATAACCTTCAGCTATACTCTATCAGACGAGTAATGATATATTTAGAAAGATAATATATATTGAATAGACTAAGCAGAAATATATATTAAATAGTAGTAGTATATTAAATCATTCATTGAATAGTATCTAAAATGTATTTATTTTATATATCAGACAATCTGAATATTTTAATTGATCATTTTTAGCAAACAATTGCATAGTGCTTGATTTAATGTCCCTTAAATGCCTATTTGTAAGTAAATAACCATTATCAACTTACATTTATAAAGTAGGACCCCAATCTTGCAAGTGTATCCATACAGATGGATTCTAGTGCCACACTGTCCCCAGTAGGACACTGTGAGAAACTGAAGAGTTCAAAAGAAAGAAAAAGAGGCTCTGGATATGATTTTTTTTTTTTTTTTAACCTTGTGACATGCAAAAAACACTCTTGCGAGGAATTCTGCATAGAAATGGCTGGGACAAAGAAAAGAAAAAAAAAAAAGTGGGGGGGAACCACAGGATTCATACTCAGTGACAGACATTTCCCTACTGGCACCTGCATATACTTAAGGTGAATTTTGTCTCTGATTCCTGACGGTGCTTTCAGAGTATTTCACATATGTTCCCATGTATATTTTAGTGCTAACATTCACAAACAGCCCTAAAGTTGTTGTCTGGCTTATTTACTTACAGGGGTGCTTCATTTTCATATTTGGTCTCCTTTCATTTATCTAAAGGATCTAAGTTTTTACTGTGCTTCTAGTGATATAGGATTCTATTAATGTTATTTTGTATCAGTAAAAGACATGAATTAGTGGGCCTGGGGTGGGAGGAAAGGAGGAAATGTGGAGAGGAAGGAGAAAAAAAAAAACCACAAAAGGATGGAAAAGAGTAGGGACGTAACAAGACACTGAATGACATTTGATTCAAAATTGCTCTTCATTTGCCATAGGACTAATTGGTCTCTATCTAACATTTTCCCTTTAAAAATTATATGTTTCTCTCCTGTAGATTATAGCTATCAATTAGCCATGACAATGACATTTCTAGAGAACTCTGTCAGTGTCAGGACTCACTGAAGTCTTATCTCCCATTCCCATCTCCCTCCAAAATCCTGGAATTATTCCTTATTTCACAAGAGATGCTTTCTATTTTTCATGTTCCTTAGTTAATTATGTCTCTGTTTATAAGTGCTATAGTTTCTGACATAAATTTCCTGATCTAAAATTTTTAATCGTTAAATCTCCCTTAGAAAATTGTACAGATAACATATCTTTCAAAAATAAAATAGGTAAGGAATAAGAGTAATTTAATGCAATGTACCTTCTTATTCCAGAGTGAAATACTCACATACATGTTGAAGTAAGCATTGCAGAAGAGAAGAATGAAGAATATAATCCCACACTTCATAAATAACAGATTCTTTTTCTTAAATGTTCATTTCTAATTGTTGAATTCGGACTACTAAATTGCAAACACATTAATCACTGAGATAACCACTAGGTCTGATCTTTCCTCTCTAACCTATTTTATTTTCTATTTTGTTTTGTTTTTTTTTTTCTATTTTGCTTCTTTGTTTCCATCAGTCTTTCTTTGATAAGTATCTCTTTTTTTTTCCTCCCCAGTTATTCTCTACACAGCCTTTGTATTCTCCAAATGATTTCTTTACCTCTTTCTTCCTCATTTCAGAGCAGAGTTTATCATTGTAAATAGTTAACATGAAACACAAATGGTCATACTACAGATTTTTTATAATCAAGTAGCAACTTAAAATATTTTAAGTAGAGAAAAATAACCGAAATTAACACACAAAATGCAAAAGATATTTTTAAAAATACTTCTGGAACATGGTAAAGGTGCTTAACTTCACAGAGTAGGTGTCTGTTACGGACAAGCTGTGCTAGCATTATGCCTGTCAATTCATTGTATTTTACTTTACTTCAACTCTACCAGGGAAATTTTTGGTAAATTTTGCAGAGTATAATCTTGGACAATTGCTTCCATCAATTAATTAATGAGACAATCTTTTAGTATTAAATAGATTACAATTACAATACTTCAGAAGTTTACAGTATCTTCTCCTAGAATTTCTCAAACATACTCTTTTTGAAATTTATTGAACTTAAAAATATTCTTAAAAATAATTCCAAGACTGAAAGGACAAATATGATGTCAGAAGACATGTAAGAATATCTTGATAGCTGGATCTCATGGAGGTTCTGATCCTCTACTTAGTTCACTTACTTCTAGGCTTCTTTATTCTTTCTTCTTCCATCTTCCATCTCCTGGAGAACTTGGAAGCAAGAGGTAAATACTAGAGGTATGACGGTGCAAAATATACCCAAGAGCTAAAAAAGACAATAGGAACCTTGCATATATAGTTGCAGTGCATTTGTGAGAAAAGTCTTGATTAGTGCTGGATGTGACACACTGTGCATAGTTTTCTCATCTCTCAGCTTGCTACATATTATGCTCCTAAAGAGCACACTGTCTTACCTTGCCAAGAAGAAATTTGTATCTCCTATTACCCATTCAAATTCGTCACAATTTCAGATGAGTAAGATCAGCTGAGGCCACAGTTTAACCATGCATATAAAAATATGAACCAATTTTCATTCTGAAGAGATGTTCCTATCCTATGTCTACATAATATGCTAAGTATAAATATACTGTGCTACAACCATGGTTTTTGCTATCTATAGCATCATTATGGACAATTCTGTGAAGTTAATTTTACCTTACCTTTAGATAACAATTGTGATGCAGAGCACAAATTTGTGTTTTACCTTTTTTTGTGTTTGAACTAAACAAAAATTATTATTTTTATACGTTTTTATGTATATATGTAAACATTACACACACACAAACACTCCATCTAGCTATGCAACTATTTAATATGATACTTTGCTCCATTTCCCAAATAGTCAAATAGTTATAAATAGTTGTAAATAGTCAAATTTATCCTGTAAAATCATTAATCTTCTTTTTTCATCTGCTATATTAAGTAACAAAGTGTATTAACTAACAAGAATCAGATGCCTGCTATGCCCATGATGCATCATGTATCTACGAACTATGATGTTCCAAGCTCTCTTCAAAGAGGTGAAACAGCCTAAAATTCTTCTCAAAGACGGTTTCACTGAAAACCATGTGTGAAAACTATGAAACAGAATTAATTGATTTCAATGAAACAGCATTTCAATTAAAAAAAAACAAAAAACAAAACAGAACTACATTTTTAGGAATTCCATGCTGTTAGAATGTGGATTTCTATACCTTTAAAAATAAAGAAGTTCCATTAACAATCTCGAATAAGGAATTACACTACCATCTGAAACTAAATACAAAAACAACCATTTCAATATATTTAAAGTAATGAGGATGGGTATACCAGCTATGGACTCTGGCCAACTTTTGTTTCATTTGTGAACTAATGGCAATAGACCTTCCTTAAAATTTTATACATATATACATGTATATGCATATATATGTATATATGCATATACATATGTTTAAATCACATTCATAAAATATGTCGATATCTATTGGAAAATGCTTTACTTCAAAACAAAATTCTAGTAATGCATCTTTTATTTTTTTTTTTAATATAATAAGAAGGGCATTTGTATAGGCTTTTATTCAACCAATTTAAGACTGATTATATTCATTATTTCTTAACTTTGTCTCCAGCCTCAAATTCTTAGCTCATATGAAATCAGCTGTTGCTTAGTGCACACTTAAACCAGGAAAAAGGCAAAAAGAAATGTTATTTACTTGCCAGAGCTTTTCACTTCAAAACCAAATACATTTTAAAGTACTCAGTGTGGTTTTATTAATGTCAAAGAAAAAAGAAAAAGAGATTTTGAACTCCAGATTTGGAAAATTAATCTTGGGCAAACTAGGCTTGACACTAATTGGTTAAAATGCCTATGATAACAAACTGTTAACAGGGTGGACTTAGAGTGTCAGTCGTCAACCAGCTGGTTGTATCAACAACTAAATGCTTATTTAAGCAAGTCATAGAGGTAACCTGATAAGGATTATGAGTTATTTTGTTTGCCTGACCTTTTTTGAGGAGAGGAAGGAGAGAGAAGGGAATAGGATACATATAGCAAGACATATTTTATCAAAAAAACCCCCACCAATTCATTAAAATTACAATCCAGTTTTTTATTTTTGATATTGAATCAAAGTTCACAAATACCATTAAGTGTTAAGATACATTCTTATTGTCGAAAAAGTAGTTAGGTAAGTGAGAGGGGAAAAGAAAGGACAATTCCTTTCCAATCTGCAGAGGTTCAAATCCACAATTCCCACGGCAGTGATCTGCCTAGCAGAAGACAGGACTTTTGGAGAGTGCTGCTGTTAAAAGACAAAACAGCTGTTCAATACAGCACCTATCTAAGAGGGAGAGAGTTGGTTTTTTACTATCTTTGACAAAGAGCCTAGACCCTGAGTCTGCCACTTTCTTATCACTCAGACAATGCAGAGGAGACTAGCCTCAGTCTCCCAATAATTCCTGGAGGACAGTAGCCAGAAGTGTGTTTTGCTGGAGAACTGTCTTGCTGCTGTATTCCGTAAGCACAGTTAGTGCTCCTGCTCTCTTAACACTCTTCTGAGGCTTATGCAGAGTAGTCATGCTACTGCATTGCCACCTAGTTTAGGTGAGAACTGGACACCAACATTTTCACAATTAAGTCCTCATCATCCATGGAAATATAGATTAGAGAAATTGGAATTGAACACTCAAGTGATTTCTTTCTAATTTGATTTTGTATTTATATACAATTTTCAATTTCATACCACTCTGAGCAAGGGTTTTGTGAGATTAACTACAGAGGTTTCTTACAATCTAGGTTATTCTATAGTTTTATGTTTATGAATATAATGTCACAACTGTTAGCACTTTAAAATTTTATAGAGAAAGCCTAATAGATCTCTTTCTCTCCCTAAAACCAGGCCAGGTCCTGAGAGAAATAGCCAAATTAACAACTGAGTGCTCTGTTTCAATTATACAGTGCTTGGGGGGATAACTATCATGCAGGAATGAAAGAATGTGATTCCAATTGAATGATTTTGACAAGAAATTTCATAAGAAAAAAACTCACACATATACACACAAATGATAATGGAGGAAGTTATCAAGACCATACAGGCTGCAAAATAGGGCTCAAGTGGGATTACTTCCAGCAATTGTATGCAGCTATGGGGAATCCCCTGTTACCCCTCCTGGGAATTCAGCATGCTCAAACACTACTCTGACCTGCCTCTGCACAAATGCACACAGTGTGGGGTATAAACAGGAGAAGTTAGAAATCTTATACAGCGCATGGATATGATCTCATTGCAATTGCAGAGCCATAGTGGGGAAGTTGCGTGACTGGAATACAATCATAGACGACTATAGGATCTTTAGACCAGGCAAGGTAATGAAGTTTATGTGTTTATGTGAAAGAGCACCTGGAATGTATTGAACTCTTCCTAGCGATGTATGAAGAGCAAGTTGAAAGCTTATGAGTAAGGATTAAAGAGTGGACTAACATCAGGGCCACTGCAATTGGTGTTCGTTACAGGCCACCTTACCAGGAAGTCAATGAGGCCTGCTACATATAACTGGAAGCAGTCTCACAATCACAGTCCCTGGTTCTTGTGGGGGATGTTAACCACTCTGATATCTGATGGAGGAACAATACAGCAAAGCACAAAAAGTCCAGGACAGTCTTTGAGAGCATTGATGATAAAATCCTGACACAAGTGATGGAGATGCCAATGAGGAAAGGTGTACTGCTGGACCTTGTACTAACAGAAAGGAAGGGCTGGTTGGAAATGTGAAGGTTGGGGGCAGTCTCAGCTGCAGTGACCATGACATGGTGGAATTTAGGATTCTGTGAGGAGGAAGTAAGGCAAAAATTACCATCATAAGTCTGGATTTCAGGAGAGCAAACTTTGATCTCTTCAGGGACCTTTTTGAGGAATCCCATAGGATAAGACCCTAAAAGAAAGAGAAGTCCAAGAGACATGGTTAATATTTCAGGATTGCTTCCTCCAAGCTCCAGAGGACTGCATCTCAAGGAACAGGAAGCTGAGCAAAGGGATCAGGAGACCTGCAGGCATGAGCAAGGAGCTCCTGAAAAAACTTCAGGAGGAGGGACACAGAAGTTGGAAGAAGGGACAGATCACTTGAAAGCATTATAGGAATGTTGTCCAAGTATGCAGGGAGACAATAATGAAGGTCAAGGACCATTTGGAATTAAATCTGGCAAGGGATGTCAAGGACAGCAAGGGCTTCTTTAAATTCCAATAGCAATGGAAAACTAGGGAACGTGTGAGCTCCTTCTGAATGGGGCAGAGTCCCTAGTGATGAATGATACAGAGAAGGCGGAGATAATAAATGCTTTATTTGCTTCAGTCTTTACTGCTAAGACCGGCCTTCAGGAATCCCAGGCTCTGGAGACAAGAGAGGAAGTATAGAGAAAGAAAGATTTTGCCTTGATTGAGGAAGATCACATTAAAGATCATTTAGACAAACTTGACTCCCAAAATTCATGGAATCTGCTGCAATGCACCCATGAGTTCTGAGGGAAATGGTGGGTGTCACAGAAAGGTCATTTCCAATCATCTTTGAAAAGTCATAGAGAACAGCAGAAGTGCTGGAAGACTGGAAGAAAGCCAGTCTTCGAAAGCGACAAGAAGGAGGACCCGGGAAACTGGAGGTTAGTCAGTCTCACCTCCATTTCTGGACAGGTGATTCAACAACTCATATTTAATGCCATCACTAGGCAAATGGAGGAGAAGAAGGTGATCAAGAGCAATTAGCATGGATTCATGAAGTGGAAATCATGCTTGACCAATCTGGTAGCCTTCTGTGATGGAATGATTGTCTGGGCAGATGAGGAGAGAACAGTGGATATTTTCCACCTTGACTTTCGACACTGCCTCCTGTAACATCCTCATGGGGAAACTCAGGAAATGTGGGTTAGTTGAGTGGACAGTGAGGTGGATTGAGGACTAGCTGGATGACAGAGCTCAGAAGATTGTGATAAATAGTGCAGAGCCTTGCTGGAGGCCTGTAGCTAGTGATATCTCCTTTGGATCAGTATTGGGTCACTCATGTTCAAGTGATCTAGATGAACAGGGTGCACCCTCAGCAAGTTTGCTAGTAACACCAAACTGGGAGGAATGACAGATACCCCAAAGGACTGTGCTGCCATTCAGAGGAACATGGGCAGGATGGAGAGTTGGGCAGAGGAACTTCATGAGGTTAAATAAAGACCAGTGAAGGATCTGCACCTGGGGAGGAATAACCCCAAGCACCAGTACAGGCTGGGGGTGGACCTGTTGGAGAGCAGCTCTGCAGAGAAGGAGCTAAGAATCCTGGTGGACTACAGACTGACTATGAGCCAGCAATTTGTCTTGTGGCCAAAGAGAACAATGGTTTCATAGACTGCCTTAGAAAGAGTGTTGTCAGGAGGTCGAGGTGATCCTTCCCCTCTGCTCAGCTCTGTTGAGGCCGCATCTGAAGGACTGAGTCCGGTTCTGAACCTCCAGTATAAGAGAGACATAGAGCTACTGGAGATGGTCTCCTGTAGGGCTGATCAAGGGCTTATTAAGGGAACAGAGCATTTCTCACAGGAGGAGAGGTTGTGGGAGCTGGGCTTGCACACCCTGGAGAGGAGACAGCTGAAGGGTTCTTATCTTAAGGGAGTATGTCAAAAGAATGGGGCTAGATCCTTCACTGGTGCCCAGAGAAGGGACAAGACACAAACAGGTGCAAAGAAAAACACAGGAAGTTCTACATTAATTTGAAGAAAAAATTGACTGTGTGAGTTACAGAGAAGTGGCACAGCTGCCCAGAGAGGTTATGGAGTCTCCTTCTCTGGAGATTTTCAAAATCCTCCTGGACACCAACCTGAGCAATGTGTGTAGGTGACCCTGTTCATGTAGGGGGCTTGGACTAGATTATCTCCAAAGGCCCCTCCTGACCTTAATCATACAATGTGATTCTGTGCATTTCTATGAGGCAGGCATGGCAGAGATGCCTCACCCTCCCTTCCTCTGACATAGGCACCCAACACTCGTGTATCAGCCTGGGTGCTTGTGCATCACAGTGGCCTGGGTGATGATATCAGCTTTGAGTCCAGTCACAGCCATGCTCCATCAGGAAGGTATGAGCAATGACCCAATGCTGTCCACTTCCAGCTGCCGGAGAGGCACTGGAGAGGCAACAGACTGCTGCTGCTCAGTGGGCAGTAATTATTGTTAAATTCTCAACAAGAAAATAAAAATAAATACATTGAGAAAGAGAAGAGGCATTGTGCATTTTTTTTTTTTTTAATTTTCCTATTCTAATTGGGTTGTGTTAGCATATTTCATATTCGTGAAGCTGAGGAAACAGGGGTATGAGGCAAATCATATACATATATGTGTATTTTTTTTCTCTGACTTTACTATATGGTCCGAGTGGTGTAGGGATGGAGACCACCACATTCCTTTTTTCTTGAGACATGGAAACTCACTCACTGTCTTGTAGGATTTTTTTTTCCATTACAGACAGTTTTAAAGTCAAATATATCATTTAAAGATGGGTTGAGATAACCAAATTTTGGTATGGAAATTTAAAGTGCATGGATTGTATCTTCCAGAATCTATTACTTCTTGATCTTTGTTTAGGGGGATGAAAACGGCACTAGTAGCAAAAGACAAACAAGAAAGTATGAATCGATCTTTAAAAATAAAATTTCTAAAAACCTTCTATCCTAGAGATTATGGTAACTGACAAATCTTATACAGAAAATTACATTTCTTTTGATCTCAGGGACTACCACATTTTGACAGTTAAAATTGCTGCAATAACAATGATATAATTTTGAACATCAGTACTCTGGCCACATATCTTGTTTTCCATGAAACTCTTAGTTTAATGTGTTTAACATAATGTATATGTTTTAAGATAGCAGTGAGACTTATGAATGTCTTCTGTCTAATATAGTAAGAATATTCTCATGAGCAACCATTTTATCAGATGTAGGATAATAACGTTTATAAATTTTATTTTTAGTCAACACTTCAGATTCTCCTGCATTCTGAAAAGAATTGTATCAGTTTATATGTTTAGAAATACAATTTGGAACACCATCTCTAATGACAGTAATACTTTTGTTGATATTACCTGAATCTGTTCTAGAATTATAATATCTTAGAAACCAATTGCTTACAGTACTACCCTATCAAATATTATTATAAATAAAATGCTTCAGTGAATTACTTGGGATTGTATACAGGGTCAGTGTAGTTCTTTAACCCTCACCATCTCATGTTTACTGTTAGAAAGAGAGAGCAGTTCTAATCAGTTTTACTCCTTGTATAAGAAATATATCATGCTTCCATCAAGCAATGTCAGAATAGATGTTTTAAAATCATCTCTGCATCACTCAGAAAGTTTTATTCATTAAAGTGTAAGTAAATTAGTGCAATTTATTTTGCCAAAATCATACATGGCACATGACAATAAAATAAGATGCACTGTACAATTCATTGATATACTCTTATATCTACACCTGATCTAAATGTACTTCTGTCTAAAAGTTCAATGTCTCCATATCAATACACATCTATTAATTCTGATTATAGTTATTACATGCAGATCAGCATTTTATGAAAATATGCTGTAACACTATAACAATAATGCTTAGTATTTATATATTGCAGCCTATTATTTTTTCAAGTTGGTCCCACCAAATAGAGGACATTAACTTGGCAGAGAATGGAAGAGAATAGTCAAGGGAAGATTTTATAATTCACCATAAGGAAAGAAGGATCACTTCTAAGCATAGTGCCTAAGTGACAGATATGACAGTGCATAAGTGACAGATAACTGTTCTCAATATTCTCTGAATGTGTGTCTGACCTTTTTCTGGTCCTATATCACCTGGTCAATAAGACTATGGCAATTCTGGGCAAGAACTGGATGAAGAGCATCTAGCTTTGATCTCCTCATGAAAGTAGTGTAGGAGCAGTGCTGTGAAGCTGTGTTGGTATTTTGAGAAGAAACTTACAGGCTGCCTAACTGCCCTGCAGTTCAGGGCAATTCCAAAAGCAAATATTATTACTAGCACAGTACAAGCAGAACTATTTCCATATATTTGCATATAATTTACATATAATTACACTTCTACCCAGTCCAGAATGTGTAAAGCTGCTGGCTAGTATTAGGTGGCAGCATCAGCCCCTCACTTGCTGGTGGCATAGTACTCTGTGAGAAGTTCGGGGGAAGTAATTCCTCAGATTCAGACTGAAGGAAAGAACCAAAGTGAGGAAAAAATTGTGACCCAAAGTTCAAAGAAATATTCTTTTTTTCATGAAGTCTAGTAAAATGGGCCATTACAAGTGTGATGGTAGTGCAAAAAGAATGGATAATGGATAATGTGGTAAAAGCTGGCATGAGAGATGGCTTAGCGATACTTATTCAGCTAAAGCAGCCTAAATAGTTCAATATATGACCCAAAGCGGTATGTCTGATTTTACTTCAGCAAAATTAAGAAGTACTTCATGCTATTTTGCCAGAAGAATATATGTGGGGGATTCCACATGACATTGAGGATTTCCCTGAATGTAAAGGTTTCCACCAATGAGAGAGTGGGGTTGGAAAAGGGGGAGATAAAATTCACGAGAATAAATTGTGAGGAAATATGCATAGTGGGGTCTTCTTGGTTACAATCAGAATAGAGTCATTTGTCGCTCTGACTGATTACTGTTGTGGGTTTTTTTGGTTTTTCCTGAAGAAATTTGCCAAAGCTATACAGAAAGCTCAATAAATAAAACCTTTCATTTTCTTTTCCTTTTCTTGAGTCACTTAGACATTTATGCTTTACTTAATTTTCAAATTTAATTTGCAGAAATGAAGCAAATTTCATTTGCTATAAAATACTTATATCCACCTTTCTAATAACTAAGTTCATGCAAGTATATTATTTTACATCCTACAGTTCAATGATTTATTGAGATTTCATTGTATTTTTTTTTCTCTTTTGCAAATATTCACTGAAGTTTCTGGTCGTTACACTTTATGTGTTAATCTATAAAGCATATTCATTACACACAGAGAGAAAAAAGTCTACTCTGATCTTATACATAAATGCAAACACTCTAAATATACAAAAAAAGAAGCAATATTGTTTACAAATTATAACTAAATGAGCCTAACATAAAATATCTGAACATATTTTGGCTTAATATTATAAATTTGCTAATTCTTCTTAAATCATAGTAATTGAGGTTAAAATGATTTATTTTTAAAGACCAAAAATTTAGAAGCAGGTAATTACTAAATAAAAGAAAAATCTTCCTATTCTTATCTTTCCACTTACTCAATTCTTTCATCGTAACATTTTTTTTTCTTCTAATAACAGACAAGCGATGTAATCGTTCAATAAAAAATTCAGCAGAAACAGCACCTCTCTTGCTTGTTAGGCTGTGTTTTCTGTAGTGTAGTGCAGTTTTCTAAGAGCTACATTACCTTTCTGTCCTTCCTCTCAGCTATAAAAGCATCCTACCTCTTTTGTAACTGTGTAGAGCAATAGATTAAATGGCTCACATCCAGGCTTCAGCTGCAGTAGTATATTTAAAGTCAGCCAGCAGTTCCTCTAATACAGAATAATTTGGTGGGTAAAGCAGGGCCAAGATACCAAAGTTTTACAACACTCATCCCTACCGCTTTCAATTCTGAAGCTATTTCTGGGTTACCAGGTAGTAGCTTCATGGTTTTCCTTTGTAACATAGGCTAGATTGTTCCTAAAGGGCAAACAACAAGGAGATTGAGATTGTTGTTCTAAAGATATATTGCCTATCACATGTCAAATACAGCTTGTAACCTGGGAGTCATTCATTGTTAAAAGCACTTTGAATGTATCTGCTACCATACTTACTCAGTTGTCTTTGCAATGTGATATATTCAATTCTGAAATGTCTAGAAGTAGAAACCCTTGGTGCAGTAGAGAGTTCTTTCACCTAAATGTCCAAATGACATTTTTCTCAGAAATTTTTGTTTGATTCAATCTAGATTTATTTTGATCCAAAACAAAACGTGATTTTTATTCTGGATCAATATATAACATGCTGGTATTTTTTTTTTTCAGGCATACGGGAGGTTATGTGTTTGAACTCCTATTTGTATTTAAGTTTAATCTGAATGGATCTGCCTATACTATGGAATTCAGTTGCAAGTGGCTGTTAGCTCTGGAACTAGTAGAAGCTTATGAAAAAATCCAAATGAACTAAAATTAATTTTATTCTGCTTTTCACATACTCCTTCCCCACCACCACCACTTTGGCATCTGACTAAACAGAAGCACGTCTTATTTGACTGCTAGCTGTATGCAGTATTGAAATATTCAATCTCTGCAATGAGAGATGAGAAATGGAAAGGATCTGGGAAAAAAGTGAATAACTTGCTAGAAATCCTATAGTTGGCTGATGACAAAACCCAAACCCACAGCAGAAATGGAGTTTCTTGGCTACACACTGTTGACCTATTTGCTGAATTACAATGTTTTTCATCAGATACTGAGTCCATTCTGCATCACATAAAATGAGATTCTTGGTCTCCATAAGATTTCCTAGGGTGAATGGTTCTCTACTAGTACAAGGTCTCGTTATTACATTGCTGGAAGTTAATGTGCTTTTCACTCTGACAGGAGACTATCTCAGCCACTCATGCATTGATTGCTTTCAGATATACTTTGGTGCAGTCAGAGATGATACCTTCTTACTTGCTAAGTCTTTTTTGTTAGAACAGAAGAGGCTGTTGAAGTGTAAAAAGTAAATTGCTTATTTTATTACTTTTATTGAATTTATTGTGAATAATGGGGTGCATTTTGGATAAGTAATGCTGCTTTATGTCCTACAAACTACTTTTGGAAACTGAAATAATAAATCTCATAAACTGTGTATTAAAATAGTAAACTGCACATTTGTTAGACATCCTCATTTATTTCCATAAAAGCCTCTCTAAAAACAGGGAACTATTTGCCAAGGAGTCAATCAGGTGAGCCCATCTGTTATTGATTTTTCTATTGCTCTACATCATTTAAAAGTAGCATCAAAACTGTAAAACATAAAGTCTTGCACTTTAATATGCTTTAAATCCATTTCTTTCATCCCATACCATCTGTGGCAAACAGGCTTGCAAAGCCTGCTTGTCTCATTGAATTGTTAAGGTCAATGGTAGGTCCTGTTCTGCGATCCTGATGTCGTTATTTACTCAACACAGAGTCAGTCTGGTCATAAGTAACCAACTTTCATATGATCAGTTGAGTGAAATGGGAAAACACAGACAATTAAATAGATAGTAATTATACAGAGAAATTATAAGCATCTAGTCCTACCTATTTATCTAGTTATGGGGAAGATGCAATGCTGGCCCCACAAGCTACATACACACCTTCCCAACCTCTGATGTACTGTATTGAAATATACTACTGGACACACTGATGAGAGAAAGTTGAGTTTGGCACAAGTCTTCCAGTTGTGGAAAAGGCCCTTGTGTCTGATGTTTCACATTCTGCATCTTACCAACAGTATTAGCTGTAACACACAGCTAATATTGGTCAGACAGGTTGTCTTCAGCACCTTTCCCAGACACATATAGTCAATTTGAACTCAGACTCCTGAAAGGAATTCCAATAGTCTGTGAGGCTGGTGTCGCAATCTATGTGAGACCTTCATCTCAGCGACAGAGTTTCTTTTCCATGCTGACCAGGAAACTTCATCTACTTCTTAACCTGGGCTCATAAAGACTTTCTAGATAAAGCAAGAATCCATGAAAAATAGAAAAGTATAATTTTACATTTAAATCACAAAATTTTAATAGCTCAAATTAAATGAAGTATTCAGTTGGGGCATTCTTTGCATTTTTTCACAACACCTTTCAACTATAAATGATATGCCAGTGAAAATAAGCAAATTTGGTATTTATTAAAGGAAATCAGTTCTGTTCTTCTCACTTCCTTAGCTGCAGTAGCCTTTTCTTTTTTTTTCTTTTTTTTTTTTTTTTAAATCTTGTTTAGTTTTCAAGATCTGATTAGATTGCTCACTATCCTGAGTTTTGAATTATAAAAGTATCTTTCAGTAGCTTTCAGGACAACTTGACAACTTCTGCTTTTATATATATATGTATGTATGTATGTATGTATGTATATAAAAAATCCTGCAAACTAAAAGTGCTACTTATAAGAAACAACTACAAAAAATTAGTAGATCCTAAAACAAAACTGCCAGGGACTCTAGCATTATGAAACTGAATTATAAATTCAATTTTTGTGCATTTCACATTTTGCATGCTTTTTAAAGTACAGAGATAGTTATGTCATAACCACTTTTCTACTTTGAACCTACTGGAATATTTTGAATTTTACTTTTTTTTTTTCCATTGTCTATGATGGAAGCAGTTCTTTAAGCACAAAACTCATAAAATTCAGATAAAAGATTGCTGCAGAAATTTTCTCTTGTTGTTTTTCTTTTCTTTTTTTAAGAAAAAACCTTGACTAAGAAACTAGAAAGCTCAAAGTTTAAAAATATGCAAGCATGGGTATATACATATATACATATACAAGCAAACATACAAGTGCATACATGTATAAATGAGATCTGAATTGTTTGTTATATGCAACATGCTATATGTACTCTAATCCAAAGAGCTAAGTTCTTATTGTCTTCAATTAATGACTTGAGTAATACAGCGTTTGAAAAAATATCACTAGCATATTTGTTATATTCTTTCCATTCTTTAATCAACATGGAATTTTTAAAATGAAATATATTTTGAAGGTTCCTATGGTTTTCCTCTGGCTGTATATCAGTTTGGATATTTTACATGTGTTCTCAGCTAAAAAGATAAAAAAGTAGCTTATTAGCTGGCTTGTAGAGCTTATATTATCTGGATTCTAAATCTTCTCCATATCAAAAAGACTTTATTTGCAGCAGGATATGGCTTTCCCACTAAAACACCTTTTCAGTTGCTTTATCTCACATAATTAAATTATATGGAAATAAGTCCTGAAATGCAGTGCCACTGCTATCACTGGGTCTTGATAATGCATATTTGCAGAGGAAGCAAAAAGAGATTATTAGCATGTAGGACTCTGCCTTTTGTATCAATGAAAGCTGAGAAGTCTCTGTTAAAAAAACATTATGACATACATGTAACGTGGTTAAGGAATAAGAGAAAGAAATATGGGGAAAAGAAAGGTGACTTTTTATATATTTGACTGCTCAACAAACTTAGAAGACAATACAAGTAGAGGCAGCTTTGAAAAAAAAGCACTGACAGAGAAGCCTTAGAATATTTCTAATAAATATTTTTATCAGCTCTGTCTATACACTAATATATTGTATTGCTATAGAGTGTTCTTCCTAGGCAACAACGGCAATATTTAATTTTATTGGGATGTGAATACAAAAGACATAATAATAGCTGTGCTGGGTCATTCTAATGCTACTTCTAGCTCAGTGTTTTAACAGTGCTCAACAGGAGTTCCTTAGTGAAGTGACATGGTAAATACACAGAAATTGCTTTCTTGAAGGAAGCTGGAGTCTTTCAACTCCCACAAAGTGAATGGAAGCAGAGTTAGAGTTAGTTCATCTCAGAGCTTGAAAGAATTCCCTTTGACTCTGTTTGCTGCAAGCAAATGACTGAACACTTCTGTCACTGGATACGTATCAAGAAGGTGCATTTCAAAGCTTTCACTTGGTTATACATGAACATACTTATATAACTACACTGCTCTGTTTTTTTTGGGGTATTTTTTTGGTGACTGGCTTCAGGTTATCTATTTATCCAATCAGGTAATATAAGCACTGCTTTTTTCTTTTTTTTGACCAGTTAAAAGGTTTACAAGCAACATACCCTTTTGATACTTTTGATAATTAAATCCAATCTTGTAAGAATGTAAATGAATATTAGTAGAATTAATTTGCATAATGAATACTTTTAAGAAAGTTTTGATCACTAGCATGCAAAAAAACTCGCTAAATTTGCTGAATAAATTATTCATTGCTTTTTTGTTGCTGATGTTAATTATTCAGTCATCTCTGAATGTAACAAGTGACAAGCCTCATGTTCGGCAGCTTTATTTGTGTTTCAAAACCAGCAAAACTCTCCACTTCTTTTCAGGGTTACTTCAAGCATTTATTGTTATATTGGTGATTTCTGCTCTGGCAATCTTCTTTCATGAATAATTTTTCCTTGGTTGACAACAGTTCATCTGTTTTAATAAAACATGTTCTTAGTGCTTATAGGTGAGATTTTTATTGCTGTTTTTCTCTGGGCGACATTCTACAAAAAGTTCACTTATCTCTTTCTGGGAAACCCAACTAATTTAGGGTTTAGGGATATAATTAATTAAAGGAATAAAATAAGTTGAGCCTTTTGAGCTTTTCTGCTCTCTCTCTTTTTTTTTTTTTTTTTTTTTTTTTTTTTAGTACAAAACATTATGGTTAGGAAGAAAATAAAAATTCTCTTACCTTTTATGAACTCTATGCTCTATGGACTCCAAATTTCAGATCAATGACACTACTTATCATGCCTTGAAATCCCTTTTCTGAATTTCCTCAGGTGTTTTGCTAATTCAAATATCTAATTATGGAATTATTGCAGTAAAATGGGTGGCTAAACCAAAGGTGGGTAGGAAAACTTTTCCAGAAATACATCTGTGTGATATTTGCTGCTATGGTATATGTCCTATCCCTTAACTTGTTTTTGTCTTACCTCTAAGAAGATCTAATTTAGTACCTAATTCCTGCCTGCTGTGATATTCTGATTATTACTATGAAAATTTCTAGAAGGTCAGGGTTCATTTTCATAGGGCACATTCACATATTATGATAGAGTGGCATCTATACTCAGACCTCAACAATTTATGTTAAAATGTTTGTCATAAATTATGTAGTCCTCCTGTAATTCCTCTCTTTACAGCTGCAAGTACTGGATCAAATTTTGGATCACTAATAAACAGTAACTTGAATTCCTACCCAAACACCTGAGAAAACCTTAAACTGAACCACATGTTCAAAAGCTTTATATTCCCACTGCCAAATAATTAATCAATTGGTTTAACAAAACATTACTTTTTTGTAGAGGGTAAGCAAATGGACAACACAAGTAAAACCAAGATAATATAGAATGTTCACCTATTTTTTTTTTTCTGCAAAAACTTGAATATTTCTTCTGTAACTTCTTGGTGAGACAACCACTAGGCCATTTCTCATTAGTGACATCCTGTCTGATGTTTGTAGCAGTAAACTTTAGACTTTAAACTTCTTCCTGAGTACCAAAGCTTCACAAGCCAAAGCTGACACTTAATTGTATAATGGTCACTATCCACTGTAGATAACCTTTTTCCTTCCTACAAGCTACTCCTGATCTTTAGCAATTTGCTTACTATCAAACTTAGGGTATCATGCAGGACTATAGGTAATGCTTGGGAACAAAAAACTTGTTACAGCTGTCCCTTGCCATTGTATTTGATTCATTGCCTATAATTGAATTAATTTTCACCACAAGAAGAAAGCTAATTTATTCAAACTTTTCAAAAAGTTTTGAAAATATTATAATTGTCTTTTCTTAAGCATTTTCTGCTAAACTATTTTAACAGAGACAGCCAGGACACAGCAAAATATAAATGTATACTCAGTGAGTTACAACAATCAAACTTGCTTTATCTGTGTCAGATAGCTCTCTTCTTACAGAGCAACATCGCTGATAGAAGTAGCAGGACTAAATTTCCTAGGTAAAATAAATTTAGCAAAACAGATATTCAAAGTAATCTCAGGAATACAAAGTGACTGTACTAATGATGGGTATTACTGACTGAGAAGAGAGGAGTATAGAGGTTTTTTTGTATTCTTAATTTTTATTGAGGCTTTTATTGTTCCTGAAGGCTGAATGTTTTGAGTCATTTAGTTCACTTTCTACACTGTTTATAGCTTTTCCCATTCTTGGCTTTCCTGTCAAACAAAGGTGCATTGATCTTCATTATAAAGAGAAGTATGATAACATATATGCTAATATCTATCTTACTAAACTAAAACTATTAAAAACAAATTTTACTGGCAGTCTAGCAATTTCAGTGGATCATTTGGAGCTTGTAGGGACATAACACAAGGCATGAAGATTTCACAAAAGCAACCCTAGGTGTCAGAAAGTAGTAGGTGTTGGAAAGTAGCTGTAGTTTGTGGGTCAGATTTGGAAAGTCTGCATTTCTTTATTTAAGTGAAAACACACCTTGAATACAAATTCTCGACCACAGTCTACAGATCTGTTTCAAAAACAGCACCACCTGTTCAGCAGGAACAAAAAGACAAACAGTTTCACATAATGCTAGTAATGTTTAAAAAAGTTTAGAAGTGTTCTAATTAATCATCAAGCATTTCGAGCCTCTTTCCCCCTGAAGTCCCTTTTCAGTTTTACATCAAAACTCACAGAAAAATCCTGTCTTGATAAGAATTTTCATTTTCAGAAAGCTTGATTTTGGTTTGGTGAGAGGAGGTAACCTCTTTCGTGTCAGAGAGAGTACAAGAGTATCACTGAAGGGTTTGTCTCATCATGTGAGAGGCTAATGTGCTTCCGTGGTTACTAGACTTACTCCTGTCGTATAGATTAGTTTGAACATATGGCTATACATGCAGTTTTTGATTTAACTTTCCCACATTCAGCAGCAACAAAACAGCAACATGCTCAAACATTCCAAAGGCCTGCAAACTGAACAGAAATTTCAGAACAGGCTGCCTTTGAGAAAGGAATCCGAGCAGCAGGTAAGGCAAATCTGTCTGTCTTCTCTAGCTCACCTCAATGAGAATAATACAAAGGTCAGTGCCTGTTTCCTCTCTATTGGGCTCTGTTCCATGAATACACATCTCCAAGGTGCAGTAACCACTTTGGAATTTGAAATCTAATAAAATGTTAAACTGAAGAAGGTCAATGAATGGTTCTCTGAAAGACAAGCTGATTACCAACATTAGGTCTCCTTTCTTTAGAAAAATGGAAGCAGACCACATCTCTGACAAGCATTGAGTCTTATAATTTCTGAAGAGAAGTCAAATGCCATTTCTCTTTACTTGTCAAAAGGAAGAAATTATCCTCCCCAGCTACTCGTTATTATCTACCATCTGTGTGATAGCTTCCATAATTACTTACATACGGCGTCTTTGATAAGCCTTATTCCTGATAAACAGAAAATAAAATTAACTCTCATACTAGATCAGTCACAGAGAAGAATTTGGAATAAATATAGTAGAGCTTTAATTTTTCTCTTTTCAGAAACCTGACAAGGCAGCTGCTGAAACACACACTTATAAATCTTTGTTTAGAAAGAAATTCTAAATGAAGCTACAGCCTTTGAAGACTGAATTTGCTGCATGGTCAATTGAAACGAAACATTCAGTTGTCTGCTTTATGAAACGAAACAACTAAAAGAATATAAGATAATGCCGAGTTATATGACTGTCAGGGTTTGGGGATTTTTTGTGGTTGTTTTGTTTTGTCACTGAATTTCAAAATCAACACCTGGGTTAGATGTTAGAAATGCATTCAGAGAGTTTCTAAACAAATAAAAGTTTGTGATTCTTTTTTTATTTTCTTTTTTCTCCATTAATTCTACACATCTGTTCCAGCATACTTTAGGCTTTAGAAGGTTAAGCCTATGATGACAGGTCAGTTATTACCATATTAATGGTTTATTGATGTTATACTTATGAATGGAAAAAAAATAAGTGGTAACATCCTTTCTGCAATGGAATAAATTTGAATAAAGAAATAAGTGGGTATATTCTTTAAAACTTATCAGAAATAGTTTCATAGTTCCACTGTGTGGTTCATCGTATAGATGTGTCACTTAGGTCACAGAAGAGAGGAACCAAATCTTGTTGTCACTGAAAAAAAAAAAGTTATTATATTTAATATCTATTATAGACATTCAATGTTTTTTTGATTAATAAGTAATTAGGCTAATAAGTGCTATGTTATTTATTTAGTCTTCAAATCTGAACATGCAGTTATGAGCACAGTCATATTAAACATATCTTTATAAAATTGACATTTAGTTTTTCATTGATGCCTGTCATTGTTCCACTGAAACTTTCCTGTTGACTTCAAATATAAGATATCTGGCTCTATAACCTAACCAATTTGAATTAAAAGTGATTAAAGCCAGACATTGAATTAAACATTCAAATAATCAGACCTAAAGGAAAATTATAAGTGAAGAGCTGGCACACCCATGCAGATTCTTTTAAAAGAGCAAAATTTTGTCTCACCGGTAACATCACACTGAAAATAATCTTCAAGGAAAATATAGAGGAATGCTAAAACTTAACAATGTTTTAACTATTTATTCTGTTATTTAAGACTATTCCCTAAAACCTCGGAGAAAGAAATATTATCTAAGGAAAGGAGATGAAAAATAAAGCTTTTCTGTGAATTATAATTGTAATTAAAAAATGTCATTGCACTTATTTATATCCATTTGTTTTTATTTTCCAGGAAAAGCATAATGAACAAATTCATTTGCACAAATGTTCAAAAAAAAAGCAATTAAATTTTAGAAAATATTAGAGAATACTAAAGTGAATGTAAAACCAGCAAATATGAATAGTTGCACTGGAATCCAAGAGTTACATTAATTAAACAAAGGATTAAAAAGCATACTACATTACTTACAAATTCAGTAAAACTTTCTTTAGGAAGCTGAAATGATTCAGACAATCTTGAGACCTTTTTCCACCCCACTTTTTCACACAAACATGTGAGTATGATGTAAAAATTCATGTTTTTACTGTAGCATATTTTTGTTGGCTGATTTGTTCTTTCCTTTTAGATAAGCAAAAATGATACATTAGACCATGTAGCAAAAGATCAGCATGTACAGTTTTCAGGGGTGGTGGGTTTTTTTTAGTCATTATTATTCACTTTTTTAAAATTTTTCTTTTTCTAAGAAATACTATTGCTGGCACAGAAAAATTTTGGGGAAAAGTAATCAGTAATTCTTAACAATTCTTGTGTCTTAAGATTGTTAAGGAAAAAGAGTCAATATTACTTTATTTATTATGACTTTATCATGGTTACTAGGCTGAAGAATTAGATCTAGAAGAACTTGCTTCATTTTGACTTCTGCAAACCTAAAAGCCTTAAGGAAAAAAAAAAGACACAAGTCCAGAAGAGCTTGAATAAAGCCTTCTTATTACATAATATATGTCCTAACCATTTTCAAAGTAAATCTCCATTATCTAGACTTTGCTTAAGTATGTTTACAGAGATTTTCCAATATTAAAAAGAAAAAAAAATCTATTTTGGGCTTTAAGAGTAGAAATGAAAGTACTTAATGAAAGTATTTAAACTATCACACACATATTCTGTCATTTTCAATAATCTCACATGCCAATATTCTGTGACATTACTAATCTTGGAAAGGATAGTGTATAGTGCATATATAGTCCATCAAAATTTAGCAGAGAAGGCGGCCATGTCTATGTTGTTCCTTGTCTACGTTAGGAAGAATGATATCTGTCATCGGGCCGAGGGAGGTGATCATTTCTGTCTGCAGCCCTGATCATGCCACATCTGGAAAGCTGTGTCCAATCCTGAGCTTCCACATACAAGTAAGACTTGGAGCTACTACAGAAGCGCAGTGAAGGACCACGGACCAGATAAATGGACTAGAGAATTCAACATTTGGAGAGTAACCATTGGAGTTACAGCTCAGTAGCTATTCATTCAGCCTGAGGAAGAGAAGAATGCAGGGGGATCTTATCAATATATAAGGAGGAGAGTTTCAAGGGCATGGGGACAGACTCTTTGCAGTGGTGTCCAGTGAGATGAGGGGGCTCTTTCTGTTATCAAGAAGACATACTAATACAAGAGACCACTTAACATCTGTTCAGACTTTCACAAATCGGTTATTCTAACTTAATAATCTGAATAATTTTGTGGTGGTGATATATGAGGTCCTGGAAATTGTACAACGAAAGGAAGACATGAATCTTGTTACAAACTGGCTGCTGTGACAACAGAAACAAGAAAATCACAGTTTACTCTGCCACAGTATCATTTCTGACAGGCATTTTTAGAAGGAATTAATGACCTTACTAACTTTCTGCCTTGCTTCCTTCTACAACTTTATGTATGAGGGGATTCATTGAAATGTCTTTTGGTCATTGTAGTTTTACTCCAAGAAATTTCCCATTGTGAAAGAGAGAGGAAGGGAGGACAAAAAGAAGTAGCATCTCCTGTAACCTCAACATTCTGTGACCTTCCATGGGTAATAGAAACATTAAGGAGCTGGAAGTGCTGGAGATATAGCTGACAGAATTCCTCATGGAACAGCACTGAAATACACCAGATGAGCATGATTCCAAAAACCTGGAGTGAATAGATCATCAAATGATATAAAGTAGCAATGTTTGGGTAGGGATGTGGAATTTTTGCTTCTGGCTAGGAGTCTCTGTGGAATTACCTTGGAAATTATTTTTACATTTAAGATTGGAAAGCCTGATCTGAATTCTTCTGCAGTACTGTACTTATTCACAAAGCTCTGGTGAGGCAGCACCTGGCATACTGGGTGCAGTTCTGGGCTCCCCAGTACAAAAGGGGCATGACACTTTTAGAGAGGGTCCAGCGTAGAGTGACAAAGATGATTAAAGGCCAGGAGCATCTATCTTATGAGGAAAGCCTAAACGAGCTGGGCCTGTTTAGCCTAGAGAAGACTGAGAGGAGATATTATCAGGATATACAAATACCAGAGGGGAGAATGCAAAGAGCATGGGACCAAACTCTTCTCAGTGATGGTCAGTGACAGGACAAGGAGTAATGGGTACAAACTAAAACAAAGGAAGTTTAATCTCCGTATGATGAAGAACTACTTTCCTATGAGGGTGACAGAGCCATGGAACAGGCTGCCCAGAGAGGCTGTGGAGTCTCCTCCTTTGGATCTTTTCAAAATCCACCTGGATGCCACCCTGTGCCATGTGCCTCAGAGTTCCCTGCTGGAGCAGCGAGGTCAGATTAGATGATACCGATCCCTAGAGGTCCCTTCCAATCTTAACCATTCTGTAATTCTGTGAGTCAAACAAATGCATATTCATTTTAAAAGCTAGAGAATTCAAATAACTCTCCTTTATAAAAATAAAAAACGTAAATTTCAGCCCAGTGTAAACCTTTCTAAAACTTTTTTTCCATCTATGTGCCTGATATTGGCACTGAAAAGGCATCTGCAAAGCTTAAAGTTTAGATATTTGCACATAATTAGAAATCCATATTGCTACTGAGAAAGACTCAATAGAACATTGTGAACAATTGATCTAATCTTTGGATCAGGCATGAAGTTATTGAATAATACATTCTCACTGATAAATTATTTAGAGGTATACATGTTTGTACATTCAAATATATATAAAAAGATAATCCATTCTTCAGAATTAGCTTTGTGTTTAGTGCCATTTAATTTATAGATGGTTTAATAAGGGCATTACACATACACTGTTACAATTAAACCATTAACCATAATACATTTTACAGTAAGAATTCTATATAAAGTGAAACACAAACTGTGCAAAGCCCCAAATAGAGATATACAAATATTTACATGAAAGATTTATTTCTTTCAAAACAGATAATAGCAATTTACCAAAGAAATTATATGAACAATCTTGATGATGTTGTAAAAGTTTCTTTTGTTCTACTTTCAATACTCAGCATTAAAAATAAGCCAAAAAAAATAGAGTTAAGTTTTCTTCTGAGGAAATGGAGTATCTGAGAATGGAGTATTTTGAATGGACGCAATAAGCAATAAGCAGGGAGAGAAGGACTCCAACATTTGCTGCCAACAACATACTGCCAACATTTCAAATATTTGTTTGATCACTTGATCAATGCTTGGTAAGCCTTGAAAAGAAAGGTAAAAAGGATCCTTGAAACAAGACATGCCAACATAAAGAGGAAAAAAAAGGTAAAGTGTATTTATGTATATTTGGAAGAAATTGCACACACAGACACACAGACACACACAAAAAAAAGGATTAAAGAATTAATTTCATGTACATTTCAATAGAGGTTCAATGAGGATATCTTTACTGTGCCATTTTCACCACATAGAGATCTGGAATCTTGGAAGCATAAAGACACAGCATTAATGTTATCCAAGCATAGAACTTCCAAATATTTTCTCAGCTATTATCTTAACTTTACCCTTGAGAACCATTTTTGATGTTAACAAAATATACTTTTTTATTGATTGGTATTCTCAGTCATGTCTTTATGACAGAATGAACATTCAGGCTTTTGTATAGAAATCTTAAAATATATTGCCCTTATTTTGCCTGTATTCCTTTATTTTTGTTTCTTCTTTTCTGTTTGAGATAACAACTGCTAGTGTTACCAATAAGTCTAGATTTCAGATTAACTTTACCATGAAAAAGAAATTATAACAATTGTGCATGTATTTACTAACTTTTATTTCTCTGTTCTACTTATTGACAGAATGTGTATTAATTAAAAATATTACATGTTGGTATTTGTTCCTCTTTAATCTGTCCTAAATCTGTCTTCCCTAAATGCCCTAATATCCAGAAAAATCAAATTACTCTCTGAACTCACACTCCAAGTCACAAAGAACCTTATGAGGTTCAACAAGGACAAGTGCAGGGTCCTGCACCTGGGGAGGAATAACCCCAGGCACCAGTACAGATTAGGGGCTGACTTGCTGGAAAGCAGCTCCATAGAGATGGATTTGAGAGTCCTAGTTGACAAGTTAACCACGAGTCAGCAATGTGCCCTCATGGCCAAGAAAGCCAATGGGAACCTGGCCTGCATCAGGAAGAGCGTTGCCAGCAGGTGGAGGGAGGGGATCCTACCCTTCTCCGCTCTGTTGAGGCCACACATGAAGTATTGGGTACAGTTCTGGGCTCCCCAGTATGAGAGGGACATGGAACTTCTGGAGGGGGTCCAGTGTAGAGCAATGAAGATGATTAAGGGACTGGAGCATCTATCTGATGAGGAAAGACTAAGCAAGCTGGGCCTGTTTAGCCTGCAGAACATTGAGAAGGGATTTTAGCAATACATACAAATACCTGGATAGAGAATGTAAAGAGGATGGGGCCAAACTCTTCTCAGTGGTGGCCAGTGACAAAACAAAAGATAATGAGTATAAATTAAAACACAGAAGAGCAGTTGCATAGAGTCCCTGTAAGGACAATTGATGTAAAAAAGTATGGATTTTCAGCCTCACCTATATATTTGTCAGAGAGTGTATCTTCCTACCTTGATTATATGTTCCATCTTTAAATATATTTACTTAGTGTGTGATATTGACAATATACCATCATGGTATTCAAGCATTATCTGTCATGTCTCAAAACCAATGCTTATCTAGCTAACTCAGTTCTAAAATCCACTCAGTCAGGCTTGTTTTTCCTGCTTAAAGCAGGAAAAGATGGAAATTTTAAAATTTAAATATAATTCCCTATAATTGTATCTAATTGTAAAAATTTAAATATAATTCCTTTTCAAGAAATCACTCTTAAAATGAAATAAACATGTACTTGCATAAATCTGCAGTAGTTTAAGAATTATCAGTCAAAACTTTAAGTTAAACAGCTATCACACTTTGAGTTATCACACAGGTAAAATTTGCTTTTAATTGATATAGAGCTAAACTCAGTTTAGTAAGACACACAATACCATTCTCAATGAATATTTGTATACACCTAACAGTGTACAGAAGTGTTTGTCGACCATTTTACTAAATTTAGAACTCTTTTTTCTTAAGCAAGGAACAGCATATATCCTGAAGTTGGCAACTTTGAACTATTGGCTTAGCAGTGGAGTCTTAGAAAGATAATTAAAAAAAAAAATCTTCTTACAGTGTTCTGACTTTAAAATCTAGATTGACGGATAAGGGAAAAACAAAACATAACAAAAGACTGATGCAAAATGCTGATAGTAAATATTTTTGTCTTGTTTTGAGCCTCAAATATATTTTGAGTCCCAAATGAATCTAATGAATTTAAACCTCTCTCTACTCTCTGACAAAAAAGTTACTTTCACATATGGTTGTAAAAAGTTATGATCCCCTTTTCTCCCACAATTTTCTTCTTTCTGCTTTTATGAGATATTTCACTATATTCAATGAGAACAGATCTGACCTAAGTACTCAGCAGCAGCCTAAAAGTCATTCATTTCTTTTTAGTTTGATTCAGTGACCATGTGATCTTTTTTTTAAGTGGAACATAATTAATAGGAATGAATATGAAAACAGTACATAATATCCAACTGTCTCATGAGTCAAAAAAGAACATCCTTCTATCTTGAATTGAAATGGTATAATATGTGTTTTAAATACTCATGATTAATTTTTAAGGAAGAGATTTTCTGTTTGATTTTGTATTAAAAAAAATAAATATTGAGGGAGGAAGGAAGTAAATGGGACAGAGAAAATACAGGAAGAGAAATAACTGGCTTTATTGTCTTTTACTAGTACACATCCCACAGAGAATGGAAAGCTTGAATTTTCCATGACATGTTTCAAACAATCAGGCCAATGTCAGGATAGATGGTTTTCTCATAATGTCTGAACACATAATAGTGAGAGAACATTCTTATAATGTAGTTCAAAAGATTTTTTTTCAGGAGCTGGTGCAAATTCACTCACAATTTTGATGAGTGAATAAGGTCACCAAGTAAAATCAACATAATTCACTTTGAAACTATCCCTTTATGTCATTTGCCTTTTCACAGATGCCACATACAATATAACTTCTAAAAGTGGAGTTAAAAATAAACATAATTTTGGCTTGGTGAGAATCAAAGACAGTATGAGTTGTTGATTCTTTTGTTCAGTATCCAAAATGAATGATCAGATATTCATTCAGCCATACTATGTAACTAAGCTCTGTATAATTTGTCAGACTAGTTTAGAGCAGGTGCAAGGAGCTTGGAAGTTCAAAGGCTCATCAGCAAGTACTGAGCATGGCAAGCATGGCTTATTTATGCTCCTGTCGCAAACTTCTTATTTTCAGTATAACTTCAGAATTGCCTTATGGTCAGAAACACTTGGCTCCACAGTTTATAATGTTTATTAACTATCTTGGAAGTACAAAGATAAGTTACTTTTCCATCCAATTCATCAAAAGCTACAAGCTGGATATATCAAGAAAAATAATCCAGCGACTTGTTTTTCAAACGTAGAGGTCAATCTGGCTGGAGTGAATGCAGGAGAGGAGATTGAGATGGTGGGTACTGGAGCATTTTTCCTATAAGCAGAGGCTTGATCAATCTGAGGTAGAGATGACCTCAGGAGCACCTCACAGGAGGCCCAGTGGCCCTACAGGAGAGGGACAGAAAAGATGGAGACAAGTTCTTCACAGGGATAAATGATGGAAGGACAAGGGAAAATGACAAGTGAACCAGGACATGTTCAGGTTGGGCAAACTTTACTTACAAGGATAGTCACTAGGAGATATCATGCAGGCCCCATCCCTAGTGGACTGCAAGACCAAACAGGACCAAATACTGCAGATTCTTGCTGGGAGCAGGAGTTATTAAGCCCTCTACAGTTCCCTTCAAAAAGTAATTCTTCCCCTCCTCACCCCCCCAAAAAAGGCATTTTCTTAGAATTTATAGAGAGACTTTAGGTTAAATGGTCTTCTTGCCTTCAATAGTTAAGAGGAAGCTTGATTAAAATGGCAATTTAAAATTTTGAATTACATGTCTTTTCATGTATCTTAGCCAGTGATCTGATGTTTTAATATTTTTATAACTTCAGCCAAGGTGTTCAAAGACATTTTCTCTATGTCATTAAACAAACTCAGTGCACTGTGTGCATTTTTCCTGATTATTGTCCAGTGGAAGTTTTTAAAGGAAAATATATTGCCTAAAGGGCCACTTTATGCAATTTTTACCAAACTTTATAAGGTGGCTCTGTATCTATCTTTATTGCTTTCTTCCTAGCAGATGTTACCATCTTCAAAGGTTAGAATTAGCATAACTATGTGCAACATAACAAAACCAGGATGTAAGTAGATATACTTCTTATTGACAAATAAATTACTGTTAAGTCTATACGAACACAAAGGCACTTACGTAAACCTTATAATACATGCCTGTATAGCTGACTTTCAAGTTACTGTTTACCTTCAGAACATTTTTTTCAGTAGTTACCTAGTTTTTGGATTAAGTCCAGTTAAGATTACTCAAGCCATCTAATGTAGACCGAAAAATTTGCTTATGTAAGAATATTTTGTAAAGCTTTTGAAACAGTAAAAGCCTTTTCATGAAAGAGAAAAAATCTGAACTACTGTTTTTAATATAATGTTTAAAGAAACAGGCTTCTGTTATAATAATATTCATCTTTTTTTGTGACGGTTAATGTACAAAATATTGGAATGCACTAAGAGCTGTTAAATGTTTGAAGCAAAAATCTGCACAGTAATGTTGTTGCAAAATTTAAATTGGCTGTAAGTTTTGCTTAGGGGCAGGGAGTTTAAAGAACATCTGGAGATTCTGAAATAACCTGCATTCATTTACGTTATTTAAGTTGTAAAATCATATTCAATCTTGACCCACTCAGGAAATCTAACATAAACGTCCTGCTGATTTTGACAGTCATACAGCAAAAACACCCTCTAATGAGCATTTAATAGTCACCAAAAGTTCTGCATTAAGTACAAAGCCCTTTTGATTACTTATTCCACTAATTTAAAGTAAATGCTTTTACAGATGGCATCTGTTAGGACACAGAGCGTGTGCTGCATTTATATGTAGTCATTGGAAATAAATTCCAGCTTTAGTATAAAGATCCTACAAAAAAGATCAAACATGAAACATTGAGTAAACATTTACCAGTGATATTTTAAAGCTCTTCATAAAAACTTATCCAATACCAGAATACAATACTTGGAGTATAAGGAGCAATTTAGAAATACTTTGGCAAATTAGCACCTAAAGAAAAATGATTGAGACAAAGAAAATGAGGTCTCCCATTTGCCTTATCATCTTTCCTGGGGTACAACAATATTGTATTTCACTACTCTTTTCAAATTGTATTATTTTATGAATAAAGGAAGTAAAAATATGCAACACTTTGTTACTAAAGATTAATGGAAGAAAAATAATGGCACACATATAAGTGAGAAAATGAAAAAAAAAAAGTTAAAGCAGCTAACTACTTCTTTGGAGATATAAATGGGGAAAAGGTCATCTGTTTTTGTGCCATCATCAAAAATTTCATCAAAAAAAAAGTCCTGCTAGAACACACATTTAAACCTGTCCAAATTAACAGTGATTTTTGCCAATCTACAAACATGTGCCAAATGTAATGCTAGTACAAAAACATTTCCTGTATTTTTTCAGAATTCCTAGATATCGAGGGGCTATTGTTAAATAACATAATAAATTTTTTAAAGAAATTATCAGCTAATTCAAATGCCATGTAGTTCTCTTTATGGTTATTGCTCTTGCAATAGATGCCTTTAAAAGCTATATGATTGCTTTTTACAAGCTATTAGCATTACCACCGTGTATGTGGTGATACACAGAACATACATAGAGAACATTAACTAAAGAGTAAAATAAATTTTGCAATATAAATATTAAGTGTGTTAAGCAACAGGATTAAAAAAAGAGATAAAAAAAGAAGAAAAAATCTGATTCAATCATTAGCTTCGTGTTGGCATCTACAATCCAAAACCCATAAATGTGAGATTTTAAATGTTTGCCATATCCTGTGTTCTGACCTCAAGACCTGTGATTCCTGGATACTGCTTTACTCTGAATTAAATGTACCTACATGTTATACGTCACACTTTTTCATCTGGTCATCAAGACTGGAGATCACCCTAACTTTCCCCCTGTCATGTACCTGAGGTTCCTCTTAACAAAAGTAAGAGCATGCAAAAGTGTGTGTAATATATAAAATATAGTTTATCAAGCTTCTAATCTGTAGACAATTAGAAAAAAATCAAGATGCACCCCTGAACTCAAAACACAAGAAACACTCACAACTGCAATAACTTGTATAAGAGCAGTGTCTCCTCTCCCTGCTTTCAATAAAGCAACCTTCTGTAGCATGCAGAAAATAGTAAGATATCATGTTGCTATATTTAGAAAGTAGCAATTGCTTCAGTCCTTATTCATAATTTTTATCTTATTATAGTTAGGATTAATTATATATAAAATAGTTCAGAGTAACTATAATAGTTTAAAGAAACAATAAAGGGAACAAAAGGATTGTTCTAGGGCATTGTTCACTGTGATAGTTTAGCCAGGCAAACAACTAGCTCAAGCTCAAACAAGATGAACATTTCTTGCACTCCTAAGAAGGACGTTCCTTCCAATTACAGTTCTCCTCTCAATTTTGCTTATATATTGCTATAAAATTTATAAAATATTATAAACTATAAATTTATAAACTATTATAAACTATAAAACATATAAACTATTTATATGCGAGGACGCATTACTAGCTGAGGGAGGCAAGAGAGAGAAAGAAGAGTGTTCTCTTTTTATTTCTCGTAAAGGTGTTGTATCAACAGTGAAAAAAACAGTGAATACATGAAAATATCTTTATAGAGAAAATTTAAAAGAAGGTAACAGCCTATATTTCATCCACTTTCTAATAGCTATGCCCATAATAAGATCTTGAGAAAGCTACACCTCCTGGGAGTAAAAATATGACTCATTCACTGCCCTTCCTAAGTTTATGTTTGGTCTTCATCAGTCTCATTTTGCTAGAACTATTTCAATGGTAAGACAGAGAGTAATGAACTTTTCATTTCTATAGACTGAACTCTCTATTTTTCAGTCTTTACTGAGCAATGACTTTTATGGAATGAGTACATACCACAGGAACCACATATTCCCAGGCTGTTCATTCCAGTTACGTTTTTGTAAGGTGACAGGTTCACCACAGACTACTTGCCAGAAGTTTCAGTGTTCTTCTCCTACAGGCATCTATAATTGCAGAAGTAGGCACTAGATATTTGAAGCTTAGAAATTTACTCTAAATGCGCATTGTTGTTGCAGGCAAAACAGTTGTGATTCAGGAAATTTCACTTAGCTTAATTCATTGCCAATTAACAGAAACTCATTGTGGTACTAAGAGATAAAGAAGAAGAATCAATTAAACAAATACATAGGAAAACATCTTTCCTTCCCTTTCTCAGGCTCACTTTCAGTCCAATATCTTTCTCCTCCACAACTTTCCCAATCTCCTTAATTTTGCTATGTTACACACAGTCCCTTCCAAGCTCTTTAAGCAGTGCAGGATGTTGGTCTCTCTTGTAGGATGCTTTTGCTGTGCCACTCCTCTCCTTACTTTCTTCCATTGCTCCTGCTTTCTTGTTCATTCCTTCTGCTTTGATGTGCATCCCTCAAAATCTCACAACTCCTCTGTGGTGACCTCCCTCAGCGTGGATGGAGCTCCTCCAGGACTACACCTCCAAGCTTGACCCCTTCTGCTTGCCTCCTCTGTTTTGTTTTTCCAGAGACATCTCTTCATATGGCTCCCATGAGTTTGCTCTCAGGCATGCACTTTCCTATCTTTCCTCACATTGTGTGAGAAGAAACATACATCCTTGTGTGTTTCTATTCCCTACCCCTAGCAGCTGCCATTCCTTCTTAAAGATACATGAACAATAACGTCACGTTCTCTGACTGATTGCATTTTGGTGCTCAATATTTTGAAAGCTGTAGTGTATTTTAGACAGTCTATCAGAATATTCCTTGGAAACTTTTAATTATATGCAAATATCTCAATATATTTTATATATCAATTCTTTTTTTTTTTCATTGTAAGTTCATTGCCATAATTGCCAAACTCTGAGCAAGATATTTTCACTGGAGACTGTTAAGTTCCACTGCTTCTTTAGGCTAAAGCAAAGAGTTGAGCGGTGTATAGCTTTTACAGTCCGATTTCGTTATATGAACATTGTTTTCAAACTTGTTCAATAACTTGCATGTTTTGTTACATTTGAGTAAAAATTTCACTAGTGATTGCTACTAAATTTAAAAAAAAAAAGAAAAAAAAGAAGAAATAATATATTGAAGAGGAGCAGAGAACTTAAAATATATGTACTAGGGGCAGTACTAGGGGCAAGCTAAGCATTTCCAGTGAATAAAAGATTCTTCAAACAAATTTGAAACAAGCTGGAAATTTGTCTCTGGAGGGATGTATAAGGAAAAGAAACCACAGGCAGACATTTGTAATCAGGAAATAATTTTAATAAGGGGAAGCAGTAAACAAGAAAGTTTAAGTAACCACCTCGAGGACTTTTAAGGGCAGGGGAAAGCTCAAACAAGATATGGTAGATATGGTAGATTTTTTTCTTTCTTTTTTTTTTTTTTCCTATGGAACAAGTTTTGTCGAGAAAACAGTTGGTTAATAATCTGAGAGGAAAAGAGTATGAGATACTTACTGTAAAAACCCGGTAATGGCCTATGGAAAAGATAGTGTATTTAAAGAAAGATACTCTCTATTCATTTAAAAGCAGAAAAGGCTATAGATGTCAAGAATTCTAAGGAAGACAGAGAATGATTGACTATGATATCCTCCGCTAATCTAATTAACCTTTTTACATTAAATCTTTCTTTCTAGAAGTTGCACTTTTAGGCAAATATTTTCATCAAGAGAAGACATTAACCACGGTAGAAAGGGGAGGTGAAGATGACAAAGAAGCTTCATGTACAAGAGCCCTCTAAGTGCAGAAATAGTGAAATTACAGAGGCAATAAGAACCATAGCTGCAGAACAAAAGTTCTTGAAGTGTTCAGAGAAACGAATAATAAGATTAGAAGAGTTAAGACAGAAGGATAAAGAAGAGAAAGATTTAAAACTGAAGATGCTTTAGACCTTCCTGGTTCTTTATATATTCCTCTTTTTTAAAACAGTATTTATCAAATCTCTTATGTTGTGAAGTTACTTGTTTTTGCACACCAAACACTGTAGTGTATTGACAGCATACCTTGCTCAATCAGGGTCCTAACCCTTTCTTCTGGAATGAATTTCATTCCATAATATAAACTGTTCCTTGAATGAATTCTTTGTTTTCTATTATACTGTGCATAATTTCTTGAGCTTTTCCCTGCCATGCATTTTGAAATTAAAATGACAACACAAATTATGCCCTGAGGAGTAGTTCTCTTGATTCATTCATGAATAAATTAATATTTTAATGTACCCGATTTTATTGTTTTTTCAAATTTATTTAAAGCATTTTATATTTCTAGAGAGATTTTGTTTTACTTTTTTATGTCCATGACCTCAAGGCACCCTATATGATTTTTTTCCTGTGATATATTTTAATTTAAGATATAAGGAGTAAAAAAGACTTCAACAGACTTGCCACTTGAATTAGCTCTCAAATGCACAAAACAATATGCATCAATTCTAATTTTGTTATTTTTAAATACACTGGTTTCTGTTTGTAGTAATTTGTTTATCACTATAAACCCTAACTTCAACTCACTGTTTAATATATTGAGGAAGTTTTCTCAAAAATACTGTGAGGGATTTTAATATTAAAAAAACACATTTTTAAAAAAATATATTAATATTAATAACTTCTTATGTTTACACTATTCTGTATTCCAGAGTTACTATGTGATGAATGATGAGTGCTATAGCTTACTTCTTTATGAATATATATATATGTGTGTGTGTGTGTACATATATATATATATATATAAAAAAAATATTTGCTGACTTATTGCAAATTCTTCTCAAAAAATCTAGGGCAAGCTGGAGCAACTGGATTATATCTTCCTGGTTGTATCATCCTTCCAACATAAGGAGTAGTGAACAATAAGGTGAAACAAACATGTAGTTCTAGCTGAAAATAAATAAAAAGTAAGTCATCAGTCTTGTTTACTAATATAGAAACTAATGAAAAAATCTAATAGGAAAAATGATTTATAATTATAAATACCTCTGTGTCTAGAACTCTTTTCTGGTTGGCACTTTCTATTTTTTTGCACCCTGATATAGGCTACAGAGTTCTGTTGGTGTTATTAAAACACCATTAAGTAACAGATATTATATTATTTGAAATAAAGAGCCATCTTCTTATCCACATCCATTCTAATATTAGATTTAAGGTAGGTTGGTGTCATTTATATGCTTTGACACTGTGGCTCTAAAAATGTCAATTTGCTTCTAGCAAATGGAACTGGTCAATAAAGTTACCATTTGAATTTGAACCTGATGGACAATTACATTTTAAAGACATTGCTAGATGTTAATTCCGAGTTTCATTATATTAAAAACTTGAACTTCATATTTTTTCATGCAGATGATTACCAGGTTATAAAATTGGAGGCAATCAAATTGTTGACAATTGTTTATGTTAAGAAAAATCAATCTACCAACTAAAAGAATTAGAAGATATTTTGACCATCTATACAAATAAGACCACAAACAGGTCAGACATGAGATGACCTTATTGAAGATAAATTGTATCATATTCAGTGACAATATATGCATAAAGTCTATCAGTCTTCTGTTTATTTACGTTGTATAAGTGATCAAAATCAACTAGTGATTGAAAGATATTGTATAGCTCGAAATAAACATATATTTTATATGCTTTGTAATACTAACAGTTTCTTCAGTCTGTGTAATAACTAAATACATATACAGATGAAGAATGAAGACTAGACACTGGGTAACAGTATTTAAGTTTGCAGCACCTCAAAGTCAAATGACAACAGAAATCGTAGATAGCCTCTGAAATAACTGAAAATTTAATGTTAAATTCACTCCTGACACAAATTCTTTGAATTAAGAATTGTTATGTTATGGAAAAAAAAAAAAGTTTAAGTTTTTGGGGTCTCTCCAAGGAAGTATGCCATCAACCCTTTAGGAGTAATCTATAAAAGAATTAAGTCATAGTTAGGAGTTAATTTGACTCACCAATGAATTCAGGAGAGAGTACTTTGAAACTTTTATCGAAAGTGCTTCCCCAATAAGAAAGCTTCTTAATACATATATATATATTTTCCTCTGGTCTGAAACCAGGCTTCTCAGATATTATTTGAGAAAGATGCTATGAGTATTTCATCATTTTCATCATTTTCATTTCATTTTCATTACATCATTCTCATCTTTATCTCTTGTTTCTACCACTGAAAACAAAGGCATATCTTAAAAGCAGAAGGTACTAATGCTTACTGCACTAAGTGATATGGGAAAGATTAGAAACTTAGCAAAAGACTAGGTAAAATAAGTGAAAAGTTTCATTTCTTTTCTACCCACACTCAAGCTTGTAAACATTTCTCTTTTTAAATAAGACTTGCAGATAAGTCTTGAATTACAGTAAAGCTCAAATTGAAGCATACTCAGTTAAATCATATTTACAGAATTAAATGGACAATTGGTACTTTGGATGATTCTGAAATGTACTCATTCAAGAAATAAAAAGTCAGCTACGGTCAACTCTCATAACATTTCTTTAACGGATTTACCAAAAGTTATGTAAATATACCAAGAATAGCCGTACTATTTATATCACATTGGATTTATTGGCATTCTCTTTATTTTGCCCTGAGGATGCAAAACATGATAAACTTGGCTGAAGGATGCCTGGCTTTGTAGATACATAAGAGCATAAAGCCATGAAATAATACTAGGGGGTTTTTTTTATTCATATTATTACTGTTTATAAATTGCCTTCTGTCAGGGCATAAGACTTTTAACAAGACAGAGAGATTTCTCATCTTCTACATGGAAATAGTTTATTCTAGTATCTCTTCCCTGTTAAATCTTTCCACCTGCTACTTTGGGAATAGTCTTCTGTGGTCCATGGACATTCATTTTACCATCCTGATGATCAAAATGCATACAGTTTTCTGTGGCATTGTGTGCTGTGCAAGTTTTAAAATTGCATATATTTATATATATTTTATATAAACAGGAGAAGCAGAAATGAAATATAAAGATCCTAATTATATTTATTTTAAAAAGTCTTTAATCAGGTATTTACAACCTAGATTTGTGTATTTCTTTGTTGAAAACTTTTTGCACAGATTGCCAGAATACAGCCTTATCTTTCTTTTCTAATTTTCCTCTGGACATGACATTGCCAGTGCAGCTGAAAAGAAACAACCCACCAGGAAAGTTAGATGTCGGTACAGAGGGCTACTAACAAAAAAGAAAATCTTTTCAGGTTCAAAGGTATTGTGGTGCGTTGGCTAAAATTTCAGCAAGTTTACAAAAAAAATGTTAAATTGAAATGTAAATATGTGGAAAATGATAGAGAATATTCCTGGAAGACAAGAAGGAAAATTAGGGGAAAAAATGAAAAGAAAGATAGGATCAAAAAATTAAATTCAAAGAATGGTAAGAGAGAATATAAAATACTAGATCCAATCTAGAAAGAACAGGAAAAGTTGTATATAGGTTGTATTTGGAATGAAAGTGAAACTTCCTTTTTGGAATAAGCTCTCAAAGGCTATTCAAAATTATCTACAAAATTATCTATTACAATTCAGGAATGAATATTATCAACTTAAAGGTCCTTAAAGTATAACAAAATATTTTGACTTACATTTTAGACTAGGGATATCTTATTTAGTAGAACAGTTTTTCACTGCTCTATTTTGGAAAAAAAAACCAAAACCTTAAAGGAAGATCATGTGACAGCTACAGTTTACAACAACCAGCTAATTTATGGTGATCTTATACTCAGTATACCAAATGTAGTTATTTATTCATTAAGGCAATGTAAGCTATATCTTAATGAAGTGGAAACTGATTTCCATACTGTAGAAAAAAGAAAAAAGATGCAGAGTATTTGAAAGGTAATTAAAGTCATCCTGACATCAGCTCTTTGGTGCAACAGCTGCATGCGTAGGAGGCCTGCAAAACAGAATATGAACAGGAAATACTGTATATTTGCACAAGTACTGTTAGATTCTCCAACTTCATTTACTTCTCTCTTTTGGATTGACAAACTCCACTATATTTCTTTCTACACAATTTAAATTGAGTGTCAAAGTTATTAACATGGCTGACCCTTCATCGTCCTTAGGTCAGAACTTAGGAGGGTTTCATTTTGACATGCATTTGGCAATTCCTGCACATTTATCTATTTTAGCTTTGTTTCATGGTGACCTTCTTTTAATGGCAGGAAAACACACTAATCAGACAATAGTTCTCTGGAATATTTTCTTGGCAAATTTCATGAACATTGCAATTAGTATTGCATCTGTGAGAATAATAATTTCTCAGCTTCTAAAACCTCCACACCTAACTAGAAATTATAAATCACAACTTGTAACTAATCAATAAATGGACATGTTTTTGATTTATTGGGAAAGCTATAGATAATGTACATCACAGTCTGAGGAAAAATAGAAAGGTGGACCCCTATGCACATATAGCAAGGCTCGTCAAAGGATAAACCATATGCTTTTTTATTTGTGTTTTTTTCTGTAAAGTTATCAAAGTTTGACATATGCTTGGACTAATCATATGTTATATTGACAGTCTTTGGTTGCTTAGTGTTTGGAAATAATATAAATTATTATTGCCTACTCCTACACATTTACTCTTGAAGGTTGCTATTTCTTAAGTTAAATATGCTTCATATATAGCAACAAAGTAAATAAAAAATTGACAATCTCTAAATTAATCACTGTAATCCTTTTTTTTTTTCATTCAATTCTAACACAAAAAGATAAATAAATTTTAGACTTGCTAAAAGGTTTGGTAATAAAATAAAACATATTCTACATACTAATATGTATTCTATACAGATTTTTTTTTTAGGATAATGTTAATCCTTGCAGTAATAAATTACTTCTTATAAGCTTTCACTTCATGTTTTTTTAAATCTATGTTCTATGCAATTCAACTATTTTATGTTCTCATAGCTTTTCCTGGCTATCAGACAACCAAAGAAAATCTACACAACAGAACAAGGTCTTGCTTTTGGGGTTTTTTTGACTTTTTTTTTCTTATTTTTGTGCATTTTCTTATTTGATGCACCCTAACTGGGGAGAAGAAAAATTATGCACTTCTCCTCCAATTCCAAGTGTCAAAGTTGCTACCCTGGAATAGATTTTGTCTTAGGAAATATTAGTGTATTTGGGATTGGACTCTCCCCATAGCATGGCACTTTAGCTACATGAAGAGATGAGCTTATATTAGCATAAATATTTCCTCTCAGGAGTCTTTCAGCTACTTTATATAACTGGTGACTGACCCTATACCTACTGAGTAGAATGACCTTAATGCTATGAGGGATCCACTGTAATGTTCTCCCCATAGAGTCCCAGAAGAGAAACATCACTAAGGTGTCCTGAGGCAGCTGAATGCAATTATGTATTACAATGCATGTTGCAAATCAAAGCAAGCAAAAAGAAAAAATCAGAATCTTTGAAAAACTATTATGTTATATTTATAGTGTTATCACCCTATTGCTGTATTTTTAAGACACAAAGCTGTCTAATACAGATTTTTTTTTAGGGACTTAATTACCACTCTGAGTTATTGCATTGCACCAGATGTTGGCTTAATTGAACAAATACTGTCTGCTATGATTACAGCAAAGCATATTGAAACTATGGTTATAACAGACACAGGGCCAAATCATCAGCAGGCTGAAATCAATAGAATCCCATTGACTCCACTGAATGCTGATTTACAGAAGCAAAGGTGTTGGCCTATTATTTTTTGATTGCAGGAAAGGAAGGAGGGGCTCTGTGAAAGGTATATTCAATATTAGTTTAATAAGCAGGTTTTCTTTTCTCTGTTTGTTTTATTTTACATTATTTTTTATAGATTGGACTCATCTATTCATCTCAGCCACCTGTGTACAGATTGTCAACAAATACTTCTTCGTTCAATCTTCATGAGCATCATATTATCACATTTCATTGGGAAACATCAGATTCTGCACTAAGAAAACATGGTAACTCTATTATGCCTTCCAATATAAAGATAAGATAAAACAAATAAGTAATGAGGTCACCTGTGCAACTGTTACATATACATAATGAGTAATCAAACATATTGAAAGGTTTTGCATTTAATTTTCCTTTGAAATAGCCTACATAACACCTCTGTTATTAAGTCTGTTGCAGACTAAGGAGGTCATATGCAGGAAAATACGTATTTATAGTATTTATCAATATTTTGCAACAAACAGGGTATTTAAAAAAAAAAAAAAAAAAAAAGACTCTTCATATATGTGACTATGGAGTTCCAAAAATACATTTAATCAGAAGTCTTTGTGCAAGTAACAATTCACTGCTGGGAACATTTATAGATAGGGGATCTGTACATATCCTGTTCATAGAAAATAATGAAACAATCATCTTAATCTTCTCACCAACCATTTCATGAAATAATCTTTGTATATAAACAAGATTACAGTAAAATGTAGTGTTGACCCTCACTCTTTCATAAGGAGATTCAGCACTGAATTATATGTAGTTTAGAAAGCCCTCTTGAGCTTTGATTATTTTATTGCGAACTTGGTGCCCAGCACCACTTACCAAAGTCAAAAGATTAACTAGGGGCCTCCCTTTCCTACCAAAGTCTATGAACTGTACTTAATAGATTAAGCTGAAGAGCACTTCTGCTGCCTGCTTTCACTGTTTCATTCCCTAAAGCACTCCTGCTACAAGACACCAAGCTGATTACATAGATTGTAAATAGTCTGTCTTGTTTTGAAATTTGTATGTAGGGTAATGAACATTGTAAACATATGTAGAACTTCACACTAAGTTTTTTTCAGTGCTGCAAGTCGGTGCTTGTTAAAATTCTGTCTTTCTGGCCTTTATCAGACAATGCCATTCAGCTATAGTGATTTCACCAGGGGTGAAATATGCTTTATTCAGAAATGGAAATCCTAAACTCCAGGAACACAATGACACAAAAGGGTTAGGCGCTCCCTCTAAACTGTGCATGTCACTTATTTCTCTGAAACTGAAGTAGGCATAAAAAATCTAACCGAACAAAAAAGCTACAGCTAAAATTTAAATTATCATCAACCAAAGTGACAAAAATGGCCGGAATAACAGGCATGCTGCTCCCAAAATGGATTATAATTATAATTCTTTATAATTAGAACCATCTTTGATTTCTATTATATATATATCTTTTAAAAATACTCAGATCTCACATTCTCCACCAGCCCCCTCCCTCCTTTCTCTCTCTGTCTGTATAAAACTAAAAGAAAATTAAATGTTGGCAGTTAAAGTAGCTACATAAGTGTGGCAAGCATCCAAAATTCATACAGACAGATCTGGAGTCATCTTTACATGTGCGAAAATAGTTAAAAAGATTTTAGCACTCTAGACATGCTATCTGGGTAAGATCTTACTCCTTTGAGAGTGATTGACAGCAGCTCTTGCATTTGAAGATTTTAATGGAAAATGTGCAATGTCTGAAAAAAAATGGTGTTCTTCACACGGTTAAGTCACTTATTTGTTCAGAAATTCACTTGCAGAGCAATCTGGGTCAGATGCTGAGGAAATATTTCATTGTCTTATGTAGAGGGGTCTGTCGTTTTGCACAGACCCACTCTATTTCCCAACTTAATTGGTAATTGTTACATAGAGTATCTCTTCTGCCACAAAAAACAAAACCACTGGAGATTTAATGAGCCAAATCTATGTCAAAAAGGAGCAGTTTTATTTCCTGCAATGGATTTTTCTAAGTACCTCTCAGTGTGTGTTTTTGCTCCAAGGGTCTAGTTTGTAAGAATCATTCCAGTAGGTCTGCTGCAGTTTTGGATATGGTAGAGCTCATTATTAATACTTCCTCACATTTACCAAAATTTACATGAGGAATTTAGATCCCAAGAATAGTTTTAAAAGGGTGGTGAATCAGAGTACAGGTGTTTTAAAAGCACAATTACTATAAAATATGTCATTTTAAAATAATACATTGCTGTGAAAAATTTTCTAACTAGATTCTGCCATTACTTACAGTAGTGCAAATCAAAAACAAGTCTTTGAAGCCAATTCAATTATTTGGGGTTTAAATCCATATATCTGAGATCACATTGTGCTTCATTTCTTTCCATATATTTACCAAGTCTGATCATACAATCTTTGTCAGATAGAACACATATATTCAGGCAAATACATAGACAGCAATGCCTGATTAAAGACTCAAGAACTGGACTGTTATTACACAAGTAACTTAATTCTAGATGAAATTGATTCTCTCTGAGGCTACCTAACACAAACACATGAATGCTCACCTACACACACTACTACTGCAGAAAGATTGAAACACACAGGTTTTGTTCAATGTATACCACTGCGTTTGGATGGCCAAGAAGGCATTTTCCAAACCACAGGTAGGCATAGAAGCAGCAGAGAGCTTTGAACCTGTGAGTTAAAATAATGCCCAGAGTCTTGTGTTTGTGATCAAGGCCTAGGGACTCCACAAGAAACAAGCATTTAGAATTAAGCAGCGTAAAAAAATCCAGCATTTGAGAGGCTTTTGATAGCATTTGAAGTAAAGCTTATGTGAAATCCTCTCATAAGAAAACAGGAAGGAAAAATCACAGAATGTATGAGTCATAAAAAAACTTCAACCCATTGTACCAAGGACATTCTCTTATTTGTCTTTCTTAATTTATTTTTAAAGTACTGCCCAAAGATGTCATCTAATTCATCACTTATTGTTTTTTATTAATTCTAAGCACACAGCAAGGTACTCCAAAAAGAGTGGAGCTCTTTTCTGTCTGTATCCAAATTTATCTCCATTGAGTGAAGATTAATTTTATCCCTTGTTTGCCTTTCTTTCATTGTATAAGAAAACCATTTTGTTCATTCTCCGCACTCCCCTTCTATTTTTAAAAGTACCATTTGTATAAAATGTGTAATAAATCACTTCATAACAGTAATAATAATAATAATGCTGACCACACATAACTATTTATCATTCTATTTACCATTGTGCTTGCTGTCCTGCCCCACATCAACTTCCCACCATCCCTGTAACATCCAGGGAGAGGAGAAAAGCTGTGTGTCATTGTCACCAGAGAAATTTCCATAGTGGAGCTGGCATAGACATAAATACCAGTATGTCTTGAGAAATAAGACCTGTTGTCATTCCTATGCACTTCAATGGTCTTTGGATTAGGCCTGAAAGAAAAGTGAGGGCACAGAATCAGTTAAAAATGTTTCAAAATGTAGTTCTATACTAAAATGTGACCATTTATGGCCTCAGTACCAAATGATCAGGCGTTCTGTATGAACTTACTAGTTTGTGTCTTTCGCATTTTTAAGAAGTCCATTAATTTCATTTTTTATAAGAAAAGGTAACATTTATTACTCATATATTTCTAATCTAATATATTGCTAATAACTTTGTACATGGTTTTCATTTTTTTGCTTATATTCAGATATGGCATTTTAGTGCATCTTCTCATCATTCCAGTAACAATAACCTTTAGCTGATCAGTGCAATGCCAGGTTATGGCTCAAGATTGATTCTTATGATGCCAGAAGTTTGCACTTTTACAAATGGCACGAAAATATTTCTTAGTTTTTGAAGGAAATCAGTCACCATCTGCACTGATGTGATAAAGGATAAACATCTTGTACAATAAAAATAAAGATGTGGAAATGTCTTAATATGTGAGATGAAAGACATATAATCTAATCTAGTAAACTCCTTGTTTCTAATATGGATCAGCTAGTTTCTGTCTCTTGAAATTATTCTCAATCCCACTAAAAACTAAAATTTGGTCACTAAAGAAAGAGCTTCAGACTTGGGTGTTGACTTAAATAAAACTTATAGCAAATAACTTTGGGATTTTCTTTCTTTTCTAGTAGATCTAAATCACTTTGAGAAATCCCAGTTAATTTGCTTAATTTAAGTCTTAATTTAAGTCTTAATTTTTCAAATTATTAACTTAGAGGCTTAATTTACCTACTTAGAGGCTTAATTTACTTACTTTGTAATATTTTGTATATGAAAATGCATTTTAAAGATATTACTCTCAAAAAAAAAAAAAAAAGGCAATAATTTGGAGGTTGTGACACACATTGACATTTTATGGACTATACTACACCAAGCTGCAAAACACAACCTGGTGACTCACAGTAAAGGCATGTTAGATTTCAAAAATTATTTGAAAGTACAAGCATTTCTCACCTTGCTTCTATTACAAAGTTTGTCTTCTCTTCTCTGAATTTGCATTATGTTCCTCTCCTAAAGTGACAAACTCCTATGTTGTGTTTGATCTGCAGATCTACACACTTTGATGGCTTGCAACTTTTTTTTGTCTCAGTTTCATCAGCATCTATTTTATATGCAAGGCCTAGATCTGTGACTTCACCATATCCGTGTCCTGCCACCAGATACAGAAGCGCTTTGTTCTGCCTCTTTTCATGCTACAGGAGATTTTCCTAGGGGTTGCTCCTTGTTCTGAAACATGAAAATGTGCGAAGCATAAAACTCCAGCTGTGAATACTTACCTCCCTGCAGTGTTAAAAAGTTCAATATACAAAACACCTGGTTTCAGGCAAAACGTACACTAGGATATATGGCAATGAGACAGATTTAATATACCCCATAGGGCCCTCAAGGAGTTTTTAAATTAAAGACATGACTTTTTTTTTTTTTTTTTTTCAAACAAACCTTTACTATTTCACAAATAATGAATTGATATTTCTTCCAATTGAAGAGAGAGTCAAAAACAAACAAACCCAAAAAAAAAAGTTTGAGGGTTTGGGATGAGAGGAAGGAATGAAGACTTGTTGTGTAAATAAAAGCTGAAATTGCTATTGATATCCCTGTAAAAGCTATAACAGCAGGAGCTCATTAAAAAAAAAAAAAAAAAAAAAAAAAGTGGGTAATGACATATTGTGGGGAAGGTCTAAAATTCACTTGAGGTTTTACTTATTAGAAATTTATCATGGGAAGAATTTATTTTCCCAAGAGTTTAAATGACCAAATGTCAATATTTTGGCATGCAAACACCTAATGAAATATGACAACAAAATAGGGAAAAAATAAAGTATTGTAAGTTGAACAGCGTCTTAACTGACTTTATCTCATATTTATTTGTCATTGGAATTCCATAAGTATCTGTTTTAACATTCAGGAATATAGATATATATTGGAATAATTAAAAACAATTCACAAGAAAAACAGCAAAAAAGTCTGAAAACTTAAATATCTTCAGAGACAATTATTATCATGCAACAGATATAATTTTCCTCATTGTTTCTGCCCTGTCTATATAGTAAGCTTTTCTGGATAATATCCTCTTGGCCTTCAGAGAGAAAAATATATAAACATGGAACCTTAATCTTTCCCAAAATCTAAGGATGTGATAAAAAAAAAAAATTGCATTTTTAAACCACCTACATAGTTTGAATTTTAAAAACACATAGTTACGGAATATAAAAGGCATACATAAATTAAACTAAAATTTGAACTGTGCAGTGCTTTTCTCTGGAAGTAAGAAATTTGCTACATGATGGGTCACAAATTTTCAGGGTTTACTGAACTTGTTTTCATGAAATTATATTTGAATTAATATTCAAATTACTATAACAGAATAATACCCATCATTACTACTTTTTAGCTGAATACAATGGCACCTGGATACAAATACTGCTGAAGAAATCGGCCCATGAAACATCAAAAAAGTGTAAAGATTTCATATAGAAACCTAGAACAGATTAAAGTGTGGAGTTCATATACTAAAAATGAATTAAATAGGTAAATATAATCATGCTTTTATTTATTTATTTATTTTTATACTTTTATTTTTATACTTTTATTTATTGCTAAATTCTGTCATCTTAGTGGCCATACCCAAATATAATAAATGAAATAATGTAAAGTCCTTTAATATGTCCATTAGCTTTATGTATTTCTAGAAGTAGGTGGAGGAAGGATAATTGGAATAGATAACATCTATTCTCAGTTAATAGATTATTAAAATGTACTATGGCATTAAAAATAAGTCAAATTATTATTGCTTATGTTTCTTAAGAGTTCAGTAATTGCTCATGTGCACCTTCTTAGTCCCTGCCAAACACAGATTATATTTTACCTATCTTAAAATGCAGATTGCATTACTTCATATTTACTTTATTGCTACAGGAATAGATACAAGACAACTGTGTTGTTCAATTGATAGGCCATAACATATGCATATAGCTGCATCAGCACTGTGTTGCTAATTATTACTGCATAAAACATTGTTAAGTTTTATGCTTGGACAGCAATATTAAATTTATATTCTACAAAATGATATTAAAAACATACTGATTATTATTAATGAGTACAATCTCATTTTGTTGATCATGCTAACACCAAAACTTTCAGCTGCAATTTATTTAGTGGCTGTAGTTCCAGGTATTGTGAAAAATAAGGAAAGAGGATCCTAAAGCCTTTTTTCCTATCTCATTAATACCAACCTTGCAATACATATATAGGTCATATTCATTCTCATGATATTTTCTTGTTTTTTTACACTTTTCCTGTTTATCTGCAAACAAAACATGATATTTCGTAAGGCTATATATGCATCTCCTGTCCCAAGTAGGAATTATTAGGTCTTTTATATCACAGAATCACAGAATAATTGAGGTTGGAAGGGGCCTCTAGAGATTATCTAGTCCAACCCCTCTTCTCTTGCAGAAAGATCTAGAGCATGGGCACATGGTCGAATCCAGGCCGGTTTTAAAAATCTCCACAGGCAGTTTTTGAAAATCTCCAGAGAAGGAGACTCCACAACCTCTCGGGGCAGCCTGTTCCAGGGCTCCATCACCCTCACAGGAAAGAAGCTCTTCCTCACATGGAGATGGAACTTCCTGGGTTTTGATTTGTACCCATTACCCCTTGTTCTGTCACTGGCCACCACGGTGAAGAGTTTGGCCCTATGCTCTTTACATTCTACCCTCTGGTATTTGTACATGCTGATCAGATCTCCTCTCAGTCTTCTCTGGGTTAAATAGACCCCGCCCGCTTAGTCTTTCCTCTTTTCCTTAGGTGCTCCAGTCCCTTAATCATCATTGTCACTCTACACTGGACCCTCTCTAAAACCGTCATGTCCCTCTTGTACCGTGGAGCCAAGAACAGCACCCAATACTCCAGGTGTGGCTTCAGCAGAGCTGAGGAGCGGGGCAGAGACCCGCTGGCAATCCTCCTGATGCAGGCCAGGATCCCATTGGCCTTATGGCCATGAGGGCACATTGCTGCCTCGTGGTTAACTTGTTGTCAATCAGGACTCCCAAATTCCTCTCCAGGGAGCTGCTTTCCAGCCGGTCAGCTCTTAATCTGTACTGGTAGCTGGGATTATTCCTCCTCAGGTGCACAACCCTGCATGTGCCTTTATTGAACCTCCTAAGGTTCCTCTCTGCCCAACTTTCCATCCTGTCTAGGTCCCTCTGAATGGCAGCACAGCCCTCTGGATTGTCAGCCACTCTGCCCAGTTTGGTTTCATCCACAAACTTGCTCAGGGGGAACTGTGTCTCTCATCCAAATCACTAATGAACAAGTTAAGCAGCCCTGATCCTAGTACTGACCCCTGGGGGACACCACTGGCCACAGGCTTCCAACTAGACTCAGCTCCATTTTTCACAAAACTCTGAACTCTGTCATCCAGACAGTTCTCAATTCACCTCACTGTTCACTCATCTAACCTTCCACAAGATTTTGTCGAAAATCTTGCTGAAGTCAAGGTAGACAACATCCATGACTCTCCTATCGTCTATCCATCCCATCATGCCATCATAGAGGGCTATAAGTTTGGTCAGACACAACTTCTCCTGCATCAGGAGTAATCCATGCTGATTACTCCTGATCACCTCCTTTTCCTTGACATGTCTAGAGATGGTCTCTAGAATGAGCTGCTCCATCACCTTTCCAAGAATGGAGGATATGTGTATGTGTGTGTGTATCTCTGTATTTATGGAATTGTTCATTGTTCTCATGCTGCTCTCATGCAGAAGTAAACCAGGTTCCTGGGTGATATTTTTGTCTTTACTAATCCAAACCATGGAGCTCATGCAGACAGAATTTTCATTCACTCCTACCTATGAGGTAGGTCTTCTCTGCTCTGTAGAAACTTTCAATTAGATTTTTTTTTTTAACCAAGAATTCGTGCCACTTTCTAGATGAATGAGAACTTTCTGTTTTTACAGTGTTTTGAACTATTTATTATTAAGTATGTTTTGTGGTAATATAGTTTCTTCCTATGTTTGCAGGCTGGTAGTTGTAGGCTGTTTCTGATTTCAGTGAATGTATTTGTAAATTTTGAATCAAATCATTCACAAAAATTATTTTTTGATTGTGAGATACCTTGCCACATGCTAACACATCCCTTATACCCATAATGAATTATTTAAATAAGTACCCTTGATGTCCTATGTGTTAGAAAATCTTTTTAGCAGAAAAAGTGTGATCACTGTCCTGGGAATAACAAATGAGAAATATTGTGTTACATATGCATGCCAGTTCACTTAAATGCCAGGATACTTTTAGTATTCGTTCATACAGTCAGTGTCTATGCAATTATTCACAAACAGCATGCTCTCAATAATAAACTATGCTTGCAAAGCATCTCTAATTTGAGCAGCTATTCTCGAGAATATGTTTTCACAGACATTGTAAGAAAATAAGCTTACCAATGATCAATAATCTCAGGTGATGAAACTTTATTCTTCTTTTCAGGCATGTTGTATTGATCAGGAAAAATTTCTCATGAATCTTATGCTAATACTCCATAGATACATAAATATACAAAAGGCAAAACAATAATTTCTGTGTCCTAGCAAGCACTCTGTCTTCCTATCTTCCAAAGATAGAGAGTAGATTCTGATGGAGATGGTGCTTTTGTTTCATTCATATGAAGTATTGGTTTCATATTGCAGAGACAGAAGCCTTCATCCCCCAATTATTTCTTCAGCATTAAGGGAGCTTGTTATTGTATGCTTCCTCAGGGGCAATATGTTAATGCTCCTGATCTTGATTATGTAGAACAGTCACAGTGCAGTACTTTGTTGATTAATTTCTGAAAACATAATTTTTCCTTTGTCTTTGTAAAATCTTACATATATTGATCCTCTGGCCCATGCAGATAAGTCAGTATTGAAAAACAGTTGTTCAAAATTAATTTCCTATCTTCAAAATAACTTGACTTCTCAACTTGCAAATGTTAAACACCATAAAACATATTCACAATCTTAAGCATTATATGAAGATCAGGTTTTTTTTAATAGTAATTATGGTGAAATAAATGGATATTATTCCATACTACAAAAAATGTTTATGGTCCCTTTAGAATATATTTCCATTATATATGAATTCAGTCAGTATTGCACAGAACTGCCATTCAAAATTAAGTTAAATAAAAACATAAATGCACAAATTATTTTTGAAGGGATTAGTTAAATTGTGAAACAGAAAACATCAGTACTTTGGAAGGTTGAAATTGTCTACATCTGTAGAAGCTTCCCTTTTTTGAGCAGTATCTTTGAAGGAAATTTTGTACTTAAATTAATTTACTTAAATCTCTTAAATTTCTCTGGAAAAATTCTCTGGAAAATATGATTTTAGAGTCTAATGTCTGAAATAATGTTGTAGAGAGGTCAGTGTTTTCATTACATTCTATTTGACATTGTCTTCTTCAAGTATCATTGAACTTCTCTTCTAAAACACTAAGTAAAACAGAAAAGTCTTTTAAATAGCTTTTATAGAAATCCTCTGTAGCTGTTAGGCTAAGCATTGCATTCTGGTATCAGCATTTAGAACACTATCTGAAAACATATGTGACAAAAGAAGAAAAAAAACCATGCACATCTGGTTTAATTCTGCTACAAATGTAGCATTTTAATTGGTGCTTGTGATCAAAATCCACTGTTTTATTCTTTTTTTTTTTTTTCCCTCACTAAAGGAAGGATTATACCTTCAAAAATACTTACTTCAACTCATACAAATTGCATCTGTTTCAGAATGACAAACATTTCAAGAATGTTTCACTAGCTGTGGGCCTCTGAAGGCTCACACTTTTTGCATCTTCCATACCACAAGGACTTTGATATACTGATACATTCTACCTCATTATTCGTCATCTCATAAAATATCTCTATCACATATCTACCGTACAAGCTTCAACACAGAAGTTTCTGGGAAAAAAAATGAGAAAGTGTTAAGATATATTTTATTATAATTATTATATAATTTTATTATAATTAGCCAAAAGATGGCCATGGTCCTTTTGACTGCACTTATTCTAATAAACTAGACAAGGTTGGGGAGTAGTCAGACACTGACATGTGACATGTCAGGCAAATTGTTCAGTTGTTAGCATGCTTCCTAACATAGTTTTTATCTATAGCAATTTTTGATAAGTTGTCTGCCAAATATATGAGAGAGTATTTTATTGAACATTACTAGTTCTTCATTCTCATTTCTTTTGTTTTATGGTTACTTTTCTTAATTTTTTTTTTTTTTAATTTTACATTAACTTGTGCTTTCCTCCTTCTGAAATAAATCTTATATTCCTACTGAAAACAAAGCCATTCCTGATTGTTTCTATTCTTGTTCTCCAAGTTACTTTGGAAAGAGTTTGTATTTTCTCTGGAGCTGTATTCTGATTAACCTGGACTTTCCTACACCATGGATCCCAACATTGGCTGAAAGATCTAACTGTAGCAAAATACATTATGCCTTTCTTATTCCGTAGCTTTTCCTTTAGTGTTTACAGACAATCAAGCTTTAATGTTTGTTACTAACTCATACTATGACCTGCTGCTAACACATAATATGATCTCATAACATTCATTCAACTCCTCTCCCTCTTAGAAAATTGATGGGACTGTAGACAAGCATCTTTGCTGGCTGTGTTCAAAAGCCTCAAAAAACCATAACAGAGCACTAGGCTAATCCTACTGCACCATTATCATGTCTGTGTTCAATGGCTATCTTTAAACACTGCTGCAGACCGTGGAAGTAATAGAGAGAGAAGAGACACAAGACTGACAACGTTCATAACTGTTTACTCCTATGTGAAGGTGAGAAATACATAGCTGTTCTGAACTGTCTGTTACCAAATCAATACCTTTACTTTCCTAGATCACTTTAAAACATAGAATTATTATCCTAATTAAAGAAGCGGATTCATGCTTACTGTTCTCTCTATATGTATGTCTAGATCTTAAAACACACAGTAAAGACATTTGTATGACATTTACATACCACTCTCAAGCCACTTAATATTTCTAAACTATTTGAGGGACTTTCCCCCTCTCCTTTTCCTGCTCAGTGGTTTCCATAACAGTAGAAACTAGTTCTAAGTTAAAATATTTTAATATCTGAGTCATAAAAACATGACAAATATGCCTTAAGTTTCTTCTTTTAATGAATGAAGTGACAGATCTGTACATCAGTCATTGGATTATTCATTGTTTTCAGAAAAAAAATCTCTCATGTAATATACAGAATATTTGTCAAACTTTTTTTTTTTATTTTCAGAATAGACTCATAAGAATTCAATGAATTGAGTAATCAGTCTCTGTAATGGGTGAAATTCAAAGGTCAAGCATTAAGGAAAATGCCTGTAATACCTAAATAAGTTAGGTCACCTCCCACTTATCCTATCAATGACAAAGTCAACATGCCTACAAGTACAGTGCGAGGACTGCAGAGAATCATTTAAAATGATCATTTATAGGATTTATCTAGTATAATCTATTACAGACTTTCCTATTAAAAAGAACCTAAATAAAATTATTGATTTTTAAAAAAAAATCCTCTACTAGAAAAGTATGTTCTGTACTGAAAATATACATCTTCTATAGATGATACAACTATGTAAATTTGTGTACATCTTTGGACTATATATAGAATAAAAAAAACCCCACTTCTTAGGACCTTTAGGGCCTTACTTAGGCCTCTGCACAAATTCTCTGGCCTCTGCATTGCATAATGTAAAGGTAAAATATAATTTCTAACTGCAGAGAGCTGGCATAGACCTCTTCCAGGTTCTTAGTGTAGAAAGTGTTTTGATGCTAAGAAAGGGAGCTGATATAATCTTATGGCTCAGCGTTTCTATCCTGACTCATTTTCCATTGCATTTTATTTTGACTGTCCAAAATGAAATTAGATCAAAAATAATTTATTCCTTCATAAAGTTCATGACAGTGCAGAGGTAAAAATTGTCATGAAAGATCTGCCACTCTCCACCATATACTTCTGCAATCAGCGATTGTAATTTCATAAAGAGAATGGGAAAAGACAATAACCAGAGATAACTCACCTTTAAGTCAGGCTAAATAGGACTTACTGCCATTCTAGCAAGCAAGTATCAAGCCTTACAACTTATTGCTTACCAATGTATACTGCCTGAACAATTTTTTAACCTTTATTTCCACCTTTCTCATTATATCTGCACTATCTCTATGCAGCTCCACAAATTTTATGAGAAGAAACCAGGTGGTAGAAGAAACAAATACCACAGATTGATCCTGTTCATGGATAAATACTAAGTGGAATAAAAGTGTATTCAGGTAAAAGTATATCCAAGTGTATTTTTCCACTGGGAAAAAACATAAGGATATCAGGTTACGAAAACTGTTCAATATGCATACAGGTTAATATGCATACAGGTCATGATTCATAAAGGGACTTTAAGACTAGAAGATAACTGGTCTTTCTAGAAGTACTCCTTTCAACCTAAGCTCTCTTTCCCCTCAGCTTGATAGTGAGAAGTAAATATGAATACTTTATGCATCTAAAGTTATGTTCTTGTTACCAAGTCACTATTCATATTAATTGATGATAACTTGCTTCTGACACTTCTACAAAAATATTGTCAAATGCTGTAAGTTATTTTGAACAATAAGTTCCTAAGGAAAACAAGATGAGTCCCTTGTATTACCAAACACACAAAAGAAAGAAAAAGAAAAAGAAAAAGAAAAAGAAAAAGAAAAAGAAAAAGAAAAAGAAAAAGAAAAAGAAAAAGAAAAAGAAAAAGAAAAAGANAAAAAGAAAAAGAAAAAGAAAAAGAAAAAGAAAAAGAAAAAGAAAAAGAAAAAGAAAAAGAAAAAGAAAAAGAAAAAGAAAAAGAAAAAGAAAAAAAAAGAGAAAAGGGAAACGTGAATTAACATTAGCATATTTAAAGGGAAAAGGTATCAAATAATTTTTTTTTCTTTTAGTACATGAGAAATTATGTCATCCTTGTTGAATGGATGACATAGAATGTCATTCAAATTGCTATTATGCATTTTCTGTAATGATTTTCTCAGAATGAAAATTTGATTTTTTTAATAAAAAAAAGTTGTTAATCTGATTCACACTTCCCTTGCAAAAATACAAGATAGAGGGATATTTTAGCCATCTGGATAAAAAGTACATACTCAATAATTTTATACAGATGATTATTTTTCTTCTAAATATTTAGAGAATGTGCAGCACCCGGATTCTGAGAGTCAGCACAGTTTGGGAGCCAGGCTTTTTCTCAGCTCCAACATGAACTTGCTACCACAGCCAGGAAAGACGCATCCATTTTCTCCTCTCATGTGTTAACAGACTCTCTCAGGGCATGTTTATGCCATGAAACCTACTTCTGTGCTAGATACCCAGGCTAGTCCTGGATGGCTGGGGCACACATTTGTGTGCTGAATAATGTAGTGTTGTGTAATGATATTTGTCTAAATATCACTTCAGCTTGGCTAAATTTGTCCCTGTTCTTTCATGATGCAAGAGAAGAGCCACATAAATTAACACTTGGATTAGTGAGAGAAAATTGATCATTCTTGAAAAATCATTGCAGAAAATGACATTCTGAATGCAGTTCTAGCCCCACAAAGGGTAGTATCATTTTTCACATATTAGAAGAAACTGTGTGCATTACACAGCTGTTATACCTACTCCTTACAAGTAGCAAAGCTAATTAGCCTTGGCACAGCTGCACACTGACATGGTGACATTGCTCAGCTTCTCTAGGAGTAGCTCAGGTGTCCTCGCAGAACTCCACAGGTCAGTGCAGGCAGACACAACAGGAATCAAATTCTTGCTTCCCACACTCCACTGCTTAGATAACAGTAAAACCAAAACAAAGCAACAAGTCACCACTTAAAGAGGCATTTTGAGCAGACAGAAAGAAGTTATAAGCAGATTATTACTGCAAGGTGAAAGAAATTCTGAGGATATAAACCCCAAGAATAAAATGAGGAAAAAAGTATCAGAGTAATGCTCATAATTTAGTATTTTTGATTTGTAAATATAATGCAAATAATAACTGAAACTAGAAAATGTGAAATTCTGCGTAATATAGCAAGCTTCAGAATTACCACAGTGCTGAGCGTTCCAGATGGCTGAGACAAAGCAGCACTCAAATTCTTAAATAACACTTCTATCTTATGAAAACAAATTCTTTTTCTTCTGAAACATCATGAGAAATGATATGGCATTTACTTGCATTCTGACTAGGTATCATTACTGAGCAAGCAATAGGAGTCATGTAAGAGCATGCTAACTTTATGAAACAAATTATATGTATTCTTATCCGATATATATTCCATACATACATATTTATTCCGTACATACACTTGTTTAATATCCAATTATCTTGTGACTAGACAACAACTAAATATCGATAAAATTCCAGATAATATTTGTAGTATTATTAATATCTTTCCTGGTCTAGGCATTTGCTTTACATGGTCCCTTAAGTTCCAAGTATACACAAGCATGTCAACATTAAGATTGAAAATAGGTTTTATTCCTCTAATTCTAAATTTAATAGTGCCTTTTTTTTCTCTATATAGATTTCAAAGGCACATTAAAAACATTCAAACTGGGAGCATTTACTCATTTAATATTTTCTTAACTTTATGCAAGTAGGATTTCAGTTTATCCAGCTGGCAGCCTGCTAGTTGGATCCGGACCATAAGATGCTTATGTCCAATTTGTCTCAGAATGATTGGGAAATAGCTGTGAAGATGCTGTGAAAAGTCTAAAAGAAAACACTTTTCACTGCTCCTGTGGATAGCCTAGTATTGACAACAGCAAGTCATCACTGGTGAGCAGAATGCTTGGTGCCTGATCTTTATCACAGGAAATATGGACCATCCTTGAATAAACAATATTTGGATGGATAAAGGCCAGCATCAAAGTTTAAATAACTTTTCTGGTGTAAAACAAAATAGAAGCATCAGAATCTGATTTCATATTAATTCCTGGATGTTTCCTCTTTCATAGAAAATAAATAAATAAATAAATAAATAAATAAATAAATAAATAAATAAATAAATAAATAAATAAATAAATAAATAAATAAATGGAGTTTTATTTATTTTTCTGGCTCTACTATCAGGTTGGCCCATGGAAAAAATTGTAAAAGTCATTTCTGATTTCTTTTGTAGGTCTGTATTCTCTCCCTTCAGGTAATATGGAATCAATTGGAAGGCTCCTAATGGTGCATGCAGCCAAAATATCTCCACGTCTTTTATCTCAATCTTCTTCCTCTAGGCTTTATTGTTGTTAGAAATTCACTCTTGCATTCTTTCTCAGTGATGTTTCACAGTGATTCTGGCAACATTATACCTTCCCTTTTGTTGCAACCAAAATACATCAAGCCCTTCAGGCAGCAATCAATTGTTATCAGTTTGTGCAAGCAATCAGAAAACCTAGAGCCACAACATTACGATAATGGGAAGGCTTAAGCAATGCAAGTCAATTTAACACAACCCAGCTCCCACTTGTCCATGAGAAATGATTAATGGAAAGAAGTGGGAGGAAAAAAAAAAAAAAAAAAAAAAAAAAAAAAAAAAGAAGAAGAAGAAATTTAAATATGTGTTCTCCTCGAAGGAGACATTATGGAAATAGACATTATGGTAAAAGGTTCGCACCTAGCAAATTAATCTAATTAACCTAATACAGGGGAAACATCCTTTCAGCAACAATTTTTGATATACTTCTTTGTATTAAAATTATCAACAAAAGTTATTGCTACTCAAAATTGTTTCTGGGAAAATAATTCAGTGCTGGAGGAGGAAGGAAAGGAAGGGAGGGAGGGGAAGCTTTTAAGCTCTCTTTTTTGTGTGTGTGTGTGTGGCTATTTGAAAGGCCGTTATCAGTATGTCAGGGTGTGTTCCTTTGGCGTCGTCTGGCTGCGAAGCAACACAATACATCCTATGTGAGAGATGCAAGGCGATCTCAGGTTAGGCCAGCCTGGTCTTACCTTCCATCAAAGGATGACAGGCAGAGGGGATTTTCAACTAACTCATGGCTTTCCAAATGCAATTCAAACTGAGCATAACATCAAAGTCCCAACTCAAGTTACCTGAACTCCTCTTTCCTTTTATTGAGTATTTTTAAATTGAAGGACACTAAAGACAATTTCCAAGCTGTTGTTTTGTTTTTTTTTTTTCCTGTTTTGTCCAGGTTTGGTATCAGAAATATAGACTCTTTAGTACTAGTAAAGATTAGTCATTCTCTTAAATTGAACACTTGCTTAAATATGAGCAAATACTCTTTTCTTCTCATCTGAGTTAAAAAAACAACCAGATAGTCCTCTAAAAGAGGCTGCCTACATTTTTAATACTTGCATAGTTATATATATTTACACACTTAAATATAGATTTTGTAGAAACAAAATGTAAGTTGCTATTCTTACTGTCTCCTCTTTTGTGAGATATGTAATTTCTTTTGTCTTTTCATTAGATATATATTAAATACTTTTTTCTTTTTTTCTTTTTTTTTTTTTTTTTTAAACAGAGACTCATGCTGTCCACAGAGGTACCTCTATCACCTGCTCCAGACCATTATCAGGCAGTACAAATGGGTCTGGTTTTTTTGTCTTTTTTTTTTTTTTTTTTTTAAAGTTACCAGTTATACATTCACATGACCTAGCAAGGGAAAGTTGAAAATATACATGTCTGGACTTTGATAAGCGATTGTGAATGTCCTCTCTGTCAAAAATTCCTTATCTCTGATTAAGACAAATTCTGGCCAAAGTGAACACCATAGCAAACTCCCAGAATTTTCAGTGGGACATGCTTTTTTCACTTCTGGCAGCTGTATATTTTCAGCTGCAACACTGAAATGCTTGCTCCTCCTGAGGTCAGCTGTATCTATCTGTGCTAGCGAACTGAATTAAATGAATTACATAGCCTCTCTGCTATTTACTCACCAACATGAGCCCTCAAAGAATTTTGGTCTGTGACACATAAAACTCTCAGAAAATACCCAGGTGTAGTTCAGGAGAAGGAGAGGCGGGTAAGATGTTTCATCCATATGAATTGAGCATATGCTATACCACATGCATTCTGGGCCAGAAAAAATAACAGACCATAACCCAACTTTTTTTCCCCTTGGTATATTTTGTTTTTCCATTTAAATAAAATGATGCATAAAATTTTTGATTGGCATTTAAGAATATTTTTAAAAAATATTTGTTGAGAAAAATTCTCACAAGAATTTAATTCAGGATCTACTGACTTTATAACTTTAAAATGTTAAATTTTCGTATTTGCTTATGAGTTAAATATTGTACTTCAGTATAGAAAAAATATTATGAAAAATCCAAATTTAAATAAAATAAACAATTTTGATAAATTCAATTTAGAATATTTTAATGAAAAGTTTTCATTTTTTATGATCTATACCTAGAAAAATTTAAACATTACTTCGATAAGTATTTTAGTGGGCATATATTTTAACACAAACATTTTAGTGAAAGTTTATTTGTTCACTGGTTAATATAAGTCTTATAAGCATTAAACTGCTGTGAACATATGATACCGTGAAATATATTCTCATATGAAAGTTTCCTTATCTGACCTTAAGGCCTTTTAGTTGATAAAAACCCAAGAGTTTGTCACATTTTAATAGGAATGAAAAGTTTCTGTGTGAATTATCAATTTCTAATCAAGAAAATTCTACCCTACCCATTATCTATTTAGCTAGCCTATCATTTCACATGTCCATTTAACAAATGGATTGAGCCAATAAGAAGACTGGGATCTCTGAGATATTGCATAATTTGGACATCTCTATATTCTTCATTTTAGTCTAGAGAAAACATAGGAAGGGAGAGAAACCCTAAATTTAGTATTGGTAATCAGAAGTGAATTAAGAAAAGAATTAGTGATATCTCAATTACTTATCACCACTCAGGAAAGAGATACTGGAGTTATTCTGGAATCTCTCAATATGTCAGTTCCATCCTTACAGTAGTCAAGAAGGGAAAGAAGATGTTAGAAATCCTTAGGAAGGGAACTGCAAACAAAGCAAAAATCATGCTGCTGTTATATCTGCTGGATAAATGGATAAAAGAAAAGGGAATTCTGTAAGGTAAGATCAAACATGTAGTACGGGATGTGAAAGATTAACATAAAATCATTAATGGTTCAAAAGGAATACTTGCTCCCAATTTCTCAGAAAAAAAGGAAACTAAAAAAAATATTCAAAGTGTATGCTTATAACATACATGGCAATATCTTTTTTGTTGTCATGCCCTATTGTGATACTCACTGCAAACTAATACACAAGTAAAAAAGCATTAATAGTTAATGATGGTGAATACAATTTCCTTTCTCCTGAGATATTTTTGCTGAATTTCTGGAAGCTGAAAAGCTCTATTTAGAATTTATCCCTGTCTACTTGTTCTCTGCTTAAAATTTTAAATGTTTACCAGCAGCCACATCAGGTGCTAAAGCAAATGATTCCCTAGTCTGAGCTTGAATAGCTGTTAGATTTTTTGTTGTTGTATTTTCTTCAATAATACAAAAATAAACATTAATGGTTAATGAAGTGAATCATCTGTGGAAGCATCACTATCTTTTAATACATATAATTTCCTATATTAATGTTGATTTAACTCAATGAAAATGAGGAGAGAGGAGAGGAGAGGAGAGGAGGGGAGGGGAGAGGAGAGGAGNGGGGAGGGGATTGACTATAATTTTTGAAGACCAGCAAATTCCTTGTTAGACAGTGCATGACAGGCATGTTTAAAAAGGTCAATTAAATCTAATGTTCAGAATCCAGACTACTGATGTTGGCTTTGTTTAAAAATTAGGAAATAATATAAAATATATTTAAAAGAAGACATAATCGGGCTTCTAGAATGAAGTATTTTTTTTAAATATGATGTTTTTTCTTTTCGTTCTTGTCAAATACAGAATTACTTAAATACTTTGTATCAAGATTTCATCCAAGAAAACCTAAAACTAGCTATTTCTCTAAGAATTTAACGGCTTTTTTCCCCCCTCCCAAATTCTGTGGGAGGATTTCTTCTGAAAGCAAAATTACTCATCAAATGAATAGTTTATGAAATCTGAAATTATAGGAACGGTAAATATAATTTAATAATCTTCATGTGGAATTAATTAAAACAGAAAAAGACTCTCTAGAAAAACAGGAGCAGGAGAGCAAGGAAAACCATATTTTTCATTCCATGGAATTTAATCTTGGATCCCTATTACTGAAAAATATGGAAGTGGAAATGAAGAGGAACCGTTTAGATATACGATATGTGAATTAAATCTGGAAGGGAGGACTACAAAAGGACTCCATGTTTGTAAAAATGAATAGTGTAGAAAGGAAAAGTATGACTTGTTTTATTTATTTATAGTAAAGTAATGACATTTTTTATGAAAGCAGAGAATTGTTAACTCAGTTACAGAGTTCAAGAATTCTTCTGGAAACATGCGCTAGGGAAATAATAGAATTAGCTGGCACAAACTAACCATGAGGAAGCTATGAAAGTGATATCCTTTTGGTCTCCACTGTGAAATCACAGACCTCAGGTTATATGAATGATATCTTTTATAAGGAATGGATCTGATAATATGAGGTAACTTAGGAGAAGCCCAAAGTCTAGTCAGTTTCTGTTGCCTTTCACCTTAAATAATCCATTACTTTGACATCACCTGCACCTCATTACCTATATTCATGCCTGGCAATTCGAAATCACAGTGAATTTCTCTATGGCTCCATTATGAATCCGATTTTCTGCACCTCATATAGCTTAAAAACATTTTAAATCACATTGGCTAGAAACGTTACAATTGTATTTTAGAGATAGACACATCACAACCTTGCACTGCTGCGGAGGATTCCAAGGCTCTGTTGCAATGCGGACAACAAATAACACGTCTGGCAAGTGTCTTCAGCGTTAATTCGGATCCTGGACCCATTATTATTTTTCACATGGAGATGCTTTTTCATGCAGATGTACTTCTACACATATCTGCTGTGGCCGCTGGTTATTTTGCCACACTGACTTTCGAATATTGTTGAAAAAGGATCCATGTTATGGCATTATCATCACATTCTTATCATCAGAGGGTGTGCACTACTACACTTAACCTTCCAAGTTCCTGTTGTTTACTGTCCAAGCAAGCATTCAGTCTTAAGAGAAAATAATCCTTTGTTTACAGTTACACAGGGAGCACTGCTGGAACATCATTTTGTTTGAAGATGCTCACTCCTGTCCTGGAGCACTGTGTTAGATAAGGTTACTGTCGCTAACATTTGCTTCCCTCTCTCTTTTACAGCTAGTGATGTATAAGTAAAGAAAGGTTCAAAGTTACCACTTACTTACTTCTCTGTAGGAAAACAGCCCTAAGAATGATGATAGTGGCAGCAAGGAGAAAAATTATTTTAACATCTGAAATATATGAGCAGTAAGGGAAGAAAGGAATCAGTAAAACATTTTGAAATTGATATAAAAATTAGATTAATGGAATGAGTAAACATTGTGTGTTTAAGAATACAGTTGGGACTTTTTTATTCCATATCTACATTAAATGTCATGTCAATGCTTAGAATTCCTTTTCCATAGAAGTTCAAATATGACCTTTCACTCTGTATTGGAATAAAACATTGATGTTCGAAAATATCCTTTGTAATTTCTTTTAAGCTTTTGTTTTCAAAATGTTAAAATAATTACAGCATTTTTTCAAGAAAAAAATCTATTTTTATCAAATTTCATTTTCTAATAAAATATATTCACATTGTCATTAATTAATAGTACCTTATCCCCCCCAAAAGAAAACTAACTTGTTGATTTTTTCACTGAATATGTTAAAAAATGTTTCATTCTGAAAATATTGTTATCAGCCTTGTCAAAAAAAAAAAGAAAGTTCCGACTAAAAGCTTTCTTACATCTCAGATTTACCTTCCCTATGACCGGAACTTTTTTTTCCTATCCTCACTGCAATTCTACCAAATGCCTGCAATATACTATTATACTATTACTATACACTACTAGAACACTATACTGTAACAACTATTTTGAAGCAAGTTAGAACTACTCATACTTCAGATATCCAAAGTTAGGCAACAGGAATCCATGACACTAGCTAAATTAGAATAAAGAATGAAGCAACCTTCTTCAGATAGAACATAAAGCCTCCCTCCCTCCCTCCCTCCCTCCCTCCCTTCCTTCCTTCCTTCCTTCCTTCCTTCCTTCCTTCCTTCCTTCCTTCCTTCCTCCCTCCCTCCCTTCCTTCCTTCCTTCCTTCCTTCCNCCCTTCCTCCCTCCCTTCCTCCCTTCCTTCCTCCCTTCCTCCCTCCCTTCCTCCCTCCCTTCCTCCCTTCCTTCCTCCCTTCCTTCCTTCCTCCCTCCCTCTCTTCCTTGCTTCCTCCCTCCCTCCCTCCCTTTCTCCTTTCCTGTTTCTCTCTCTTTCTAAGGCCTAAGGATTTGAATTTCTCCTTAAAGAAAGAAAAAGAAAAAGTATAACTGGAAAATTTAAAAGCATATTTAATAAATTACTCATTCAGCTTGTTTAATATCTGCTAATGGCTTATTCCAGAAATACCAGGAGATGTCTACGCTCTCAGGCCCTTTGGGGAGTAATTCTCAGGGAAAAATTCTTTATGTAAAGGTGGAACTCTATTAACATGGAATATTTTTGATTTTCAGAAAATCTAAAATATCCATCTTAAAAACAGCCAGAGGCTTCCCATTATCAGCAAATAATTGCTTCACAGTTTAAGGGCCCTATGGATTAAATGATATTCTATTTGGCTGCAAAGTTTTCTTTTTTTTTTTTTTTTCCCCACAAATGTGGCTGCTAAATGGTAAGGATTTTATTTGCCCACAGACATGTTTAGCCAATGAAGAAGCATTTCCTTATAGACAAAGTTGCAAGGGCTATTCAGACTCTGCAGTGGAAAAACTGTCAAAACACCAGCGCCAGTGAGATAGGCTTTCTGAAGGACACCTCACAAATGTGTTCATAACAGTGTCAAAGCAATATACTCGCAAAAAATTACCTTCTAAATGCTGAAACAATATCAACGGGGCATACATACGGATGCAGCAGTTTGGCTAACTGCTGGCAGAATGGAAAAGACAAGTCACTTTTAAAGGAAAAGGTTTCGTCAATATCTGATGATATACATTGCTTACCTGTACAATATGATGCAAGGAAGCTTTATGCTACCCCTCTTTACAGAAGGGTTGTGGCATACCCTATTTTCCGCTCAAACTTTAGCAATGATATACCCTGCTCCACTTTAATTCTAATTGTAATTCTAATTCTACAACAATTGCTGCAGGAAGACAAGCATTTGGGAAATACTTAATTGATCTGTATCCTGTGTTGATATGTTTGAGCTGGGTTATAGCAGCCAGCCAACGCTGTGTGACTGCAGCCAGCCCTCCCTAGGGTGACAACAGGGGCTCTGCACCCACAATCAGAGCTGCTCAGAGATGCTCAGATTTGGATACTTAACATTTACATGGAGTTTCTTGTGTTTAATTTGTAATTATTGAAGAAGTCATGAAGAAGCTCCTTAAGGGTCAGATCTGTTTTTCTCTGCAGGTACTGTGCTACTGCTGAACAGCTTTAATCTATACTAGGAAGTAATAACACTGAAGCAAATGTATGCATATGACCAAAACAAAATGATTCCTTTGTGTCTTTAAAGTTCCTTGGGTTTCTGCCTTGAAAGGTCCTCTGTAGAGCTATGTAATATTTGTAATATGTAATACATGTAATATATGTAATATGTAATACAAAGAGGACAAATATCTGTATAATTGCTCAGATTTAATTTAAACTCAGAAACCAAAGAGCATTATTTGGGTAATGGAAAGAGCAGATTTATGAGTCTTCTATACTTCTTTCTGTTACCTTCTCTTTCAGAAATGCATAATTTTGTAATGGGTAGTTACTTAAGGGTTCAAAAAGTAGTTTTATTTGCTATAGAAAAGCTGTCAAAGTATTTGATAGAACATGCTTCTGATGGTTAGAATAAAGATAACTAACATGCTATATTTAGTATTAAAAAAAAAACAAGAAAAAACTAACACAATGCTGGCTTTAGTACAATATTTTTGCTTTAAAATACTTATGTTCTTTATTCAACACATGTGTGTGTAAGTCACACTTCTTTTTCATCTTTCATAAAACAATTCACAAAATATAATTATTAAGAAATCACTTTAATATCCAAAGCTGTTGGCATGCTTTGTGGTTATTGTTATTTTCAATGTTTCTGAGTTATTTAAAGAAAGATAATCATTTTTAATATCTTTAATCTAGACTTGAAATTCCAGTTTAAATGCCATAGAAATCCTATATATATATATATGTATATTTCTGCTTCCAGTGATGAGTTATCAGTTGCTCTATTTCTCTCTGTCAAGATAGAAGGGGTAACTATCCTAACTTACATTATTCTATTCAGGATCTAAATAGTTTATGACTCGCTATGTATCCACTATTTGAGTCCACTTGTTCCTGACAAGCTACTTGCAATTTCCGTTCAGATTCTTTTTATACCACTAAGAACTTTTTTAACATTACTGTACCTTTGTTCATCTGCATTCTTGGATTTGCCTTTTGTTCTTCATTTAGATATTTGATAATTCAGATACCTTTTATATTTTTAACTGTCCAAACAATTGGCCCTGTTTCTCACAATTTTCTATCAGTTACACGGCCATGAAAACAAAAGTTACACCTATGCTAACAAAATCAGCAGGGACAAGGCAAAGACTTAAGCACTTACCTGCAATTGTCCATCCCACTTAAATATTAATATGTGCTTGGGAAACTTTTTAGCCATTGGAAAACAACCACCTCACACATAACATCTAGACACATTTTGGAGAATAATGGGGTCAGGAAAACAATAGGCTGTGTGGGGCAGACCTGTTTTAGGGAAGACAGGAGGGACTTTAAGCACGTCCTGCTCCTCAAGCTCTCAAAGCTCAGGAACAAGGGAGTGCACCACAGAACCACTACAGACTCACTGAATGCAACTTTCCAGTCAATGCTTGATCATAATAAAACTCTTAGGTAGAAATAACTGTAAGCCATAGTTAACTGTTACACTCATCTGACCATACAGATATCAATGGGATAATTGAACAAAGGTAGATTATGAAATTAAAGTCTGCCACAGCTAACAGGAAAAAAACAAGGTTGATTATACCTTAGCCCTTGGTGGAAGGTGTCCAAAATGGAGAAGAGCTTATAGTTGTGAAAATCAACATAAAGAGACACTTTTGCACTTATAACATGAATTAGAAGAGTTATTATAATATGAAAATGAAAATTTCCTCTTACTTTTAAGGATTTTTTAACAAGTATGTCAGAAATACAGATAAATGGGGAAACAGAAAAAAATCCAATCTGCCTGTTAATAAGAATAAAAATAAATTTATAAGCAAATTTTTAAATTAGCAAGATATTTGTTAAGTGTTACTAAAAAAAACTACTTGAAAAGGCAGCCTCTGTTCTACTAACCTGTAAAATTTCCAACAAAAAGAAACCTTATTTATAATTTCTATCAATGAAATATCTATCACTTTATACTAATAAACTTTATTTACAACATATTACGATTTATTACATTTAAGGTCAGTATGTTGTCAAGATGATCAGTCTTCTCAGATTAATTTTATCAGTCTTTCATTTGCATTTCCAAATCACTGTAGTCCATGTATTTTATATACAACATAAATTATGAAATGTAGTATCCTACCTTACCCTAACTTATCTTTTATGCCTCTATTTCCATATGGATATACCCTTAGGTGGTTGGGTAACTGACTATTAAGTTACCAGTAAATACTGAAAAACATAAATGTGTCTAAGTGGCTATGACTTTAAAATGTCTATAGGGAAAGGAAAAAATATATGTTATGCTCAAGTATATTCCTGTTTCTGAACTCATATTTTAAAAAAACATTACCTTCTTAAAGACTGATTCTGCAAAGGATTTTTTTCTTGAGTGTCTTTACTCATAAGGATAATTCTAGTGAAATTTATGAAACTGTGTTTTGTATAAACATACTCACACTGAGAAACACTGGATGGACTGAACCATAACACTAATAAGAAACCAACTGAAGTTAGAGAAGTTATCTTAGTGTCAAACCTGGTGTAGGTGGCAGGATCATTATATCCTGACTCTGTATATATCTTTTGATAAGTAGCACTTCACTGCTTTTAAATTAAATTTTCACAACAAAAAATGTAATAATTCATCTTTTCTCATTCTATGAAAATGCTAACAATACCCAGACATCAAAAATTCATACAAACTATTAATGCAACACTCAAACAAACTGAAGTGATAAGTGAAAATATCTGTAACTGCTGATCCCTGGAATGATGGTTGATTTGTCTCTCAGAATACTTAAAAATAAATGTCTAATTTATTTTATTTTTTTCCCTCAGGTCCGGATCACAGGTCATTTACTTAGCTACACAACTTGATTTCAATAAACAATGTGCTTATATGTCATTATTCATTCTGCGTGGCTGCAGAACAAATCAAAGCAGGGGCGGGGAGGTGGAAGAGAAGGACATAGTGAATGAAGAATGTCGGGAGACCCCGCGGCTGAGAATGAAGAATGTCGGGAGACCGAGCGCCGGCCCGACAATTCCGGCCCCCCTCTGGGAATGGTCTTCGGAGGAGGCTCCGTGGGGCGCCACACTGCAGCGTGCAGGCAAGCCGGCCAGGATGCCGCTCCGAGGGTTGAGGGGTGAGAACGGGGGACGTTCCGCTGTTAGCCCCACACCACACACGCACGCGCCACACACTGGCCGCATACACACAGACAAAAGACACACACGCGCAAGGGGTCAACAGAAGAACGAGCCAACTTTATTGTGGGGCCATCTGGAATATATAGGGGAGCCGTGCCATCCTGAGCCTCCCTATTGGTGGTGTCGAATCCAGCCTGGCACCTCCGATTGGTTCTGGTGAGTGGGGTGATGCTCCGGCCAGCCAGGATTGGAGGACCCAGGATCCCCCTCGCCATTGGATAGTCCCTGCGGCGGGAAATCCCAAGGCTGCCATTGGCCGGAGGCTCCCAGGCTGCCCAGCAACGCTGGCCAGACCCAGGAGCACTCACAGCCCCCACCTCACAAGGGTTGTCGGGAGGTTAGGCGGCCAGCTCCTCCATATRTTCCTATGGCCCCTTAACTACTTACATTATTTACAATATATACAAAAGGAGGGGCTGCCTGACCTGATCCTCTCTTGTGCACAAAATCAAGGGGGCAGGACTGCATCCTGCAACAGAAGAATACAATGGCCTTCTAAACAAACCTTCTATTCTGAAGAAATAAAGAGGTCTGATCTTCAAATCAAATGACTTAACATATTGCTCCATATAAATATTGGAGCAATATTTAATCCAGTAATACTTACTCCCTTTGCTTATCCCCAAAGCTTTGGAACAAGCCAGTTTTAGGAAATTTACAAGGTATTAAGGAGCAAATTGCTAGTTCCAATGTCTGAATTTCCATATACAACAGACCAAATGCTCAGGATATAGAATATAAAATATATAGAATAATACAATATAAAATACAGAATAATAGACTATAAAATATATATAAAATATAGAAATCAAAATATTTGCATTAATATACTAGTTCCATTTATTTTCCTTATGTGTTCAGGACCTATTTCACTAGCTGTCATTTCATTTATAATCTTAAGACTTGCAATTAACATCCTCCTGAATGTCAAAGTTTTCTTCTTCCAGGGACCTGTAATAAAATGCCTTTTGGTTAATTTATGGTTCAATGGTTGAATATAGTTAATTTTAACATTCCTGAAATTTGTAATTAGCTTTATTCGGGTCTGCAGTTCATTTTATCTTCATCTCATCTTCATGCCATCATTACGTGACTAGAGACAGTACATATTTATAAAGTTTTCAAGCTCTACACTCACCTCATAGTTATGAGATTTACCAGTCCCTTACCCCTGCCAAATTAAATGTCTGATCCTTGCATAAATATGCTGTCCCATCATTCCAGCTTTATAATTCCTGTTCCACCTCTGCAAACTCGTATGAAGGGCTTTCTTCCCAGCGCAGTGCCCTGAATACTCACCTTTTAAATCAAGTTTGTGAATTTGCTGGAATTACTAGATTAGATTTGATATGCAGAGATATGGACTAGGGGAAGGTTGCAGAGCTTAGTACGGCCATGATGAAAAAGAAGATACAAGTGCAATTTTTTTTTTTTTCATAGAATATTGGCCTCTATCCAAAAGTGAGTCTTTTATCTCTCTTTTCCCTTTCTACAGACATTTGTCAAGTACACCCAGACTCCTAACCAGGAATTCTCTCATGGTTTTCTTTGCAAAATTAAATTTTTGACAGAAAAAAACCTTTGAGATACCATAGTGGAGATTTTGGAGTTTTATTGAGTATTTTGAAGCTTCATCATCACATAAGAAGCAAGAAAGTGACATAAAATAAATAGTGATGTACGCTACAAAGTGGTACATAAATAGCCTATGCATATCCATAGACAATATGGTATTCATCTTTTATTTTTTTTTCCTCAGCATGTACATCTGTTGGTGCTCACCTGATTTCTGGATTTCAGTCATGAGACTGGAATATTGGTATAACTTTTTTTTATGTTCTAGAGTAGTGGCTGAGCTCTGACGGATATGTCTTCAACTGTGCATATTTCCATATAGGTTTTTTTTCTTTTTTTTTTTTCTTTTGTAAAATACAAGATCAAACCTTTTTAGACATCCTAGAACAACTCCAGATGTCTGAGTCTTAGGACATAGAGCCTAGGAGTGCTCTTATAGTTCACAGGCTTCCAAGAGATTAAGCTGTTTATACACACTGTGGGAAGATGAGAGTATTTTCCTACTCTCTTCACTGTCTAGGGTAGCAAAATTCTTCTATAGTGTCAGACACATTTTTCTTTCACACCGTGCAAAGTAGCACAAAGAAAACACTCGGTATTGTTCAGCACTCTGTATGGAAAGTTGTGAACAGTCTAACACTTCCAGTGACAGGTCTTGAATAACAAATACACACTTTGACAATTGTTGAGTAATTTTAATTAAATTTAAAATTTAATTATTATTTCATTCTTTATCAAGAACATTCATGCAGCTTTTTTCCTCGCAAAGAAACTTGGCATAATTATTTTTATACAACATTGTCTTTCTGTTCTATGTGGTATGAAAACAAACTATCTCCATGAAATATCTGGAAACTAACCAATGATGTAATCAAAATCTCAGAAATAGAGGGGAAGTAGTAAAATGGTTTCTATTTATTAAATTTCTTCAACCTCGAAAGTTGCATTATGTAACAACAGGGAACTGAGATATAAGGTAGAAATACATATTTTGCTATTGAAGAGATTAAATGCATACCCTACATAGTAAAAGCCCTCTGCTTGTGTTAGAAATCAGCAGGTAAACTTTAATAACCCGAAAGATTTGCTTCTAGAATAGTCTCATTCAAATCCCCTCAATATAATAAAATTTATAGAACTCCAGTAACAACAAGAAACAGAGTGTTACTTTGTTAACAGAATATCTGTGAGATTTAGCAAGAACACTTTCTGGAAAAAAGTCATAAGTTTTTTAGCAAGATCACAAGTTTAATTGATAAAATCGGCCTTGAGGATTCTAAAAGATCTGCATCAACAACAGTTCATGTTTATCCTTTATTCTTGAAGTAAAAATTAAATATATATTCATTTAAAAAACTTAACTCAGAAAAAAAAAATTGTTCACCTTGTGGTTAATCAGAAAGGTCAGTGAAACCAGTCCTGTAATTATCTGAATTAAAACCTTTTCCAAAGTAAAGATCACTAAATACTATTCAAGGGATCAAAGATATTGATCTCTCTCTTTGCCCATTACTTAGGATTTCTGAGCTGCATACAAAGCCTGAACTACCTAAGAAATCATAGTTTTACTTTTTTGAAATGTGTGTTTTTAGGACTGTTTGAATCTTGTGATTAGTGAAAACAAAAGGAAGTTGCAATATGCAATGGTCTATAAACCATGTGACTTTCATGATTGTGAAATAACTGTTTGACACACATACCAATGTATCAGATGAAGAAAACACAGTCATTTGCTCCTCACTAGTCCCTCATGCCTCGACTAAGTGAAATTTTGCAGTGATACTTTTTTAATTGTTCTAAACACTAGAAATTCCATTTGCATTAGTCAGTTCTATTATACTGTGTGAACCAAACTACAAAAATTTGTGGCTTCAGCCTAAGGTTAATTTTTGCATTGCTCTGGAGAAGATGGAGAAGCTCAATTTCAGAGAAGCTCACATAACACAATGTGGATATCTGTGATCCTATATGTTTAAGCAATTCCAGATTCCCAGGTCTTGGTTTGTGGTTGGTGCCCTCAGTCAAGCTAGCACCTCTTATCACACAGGTCTTTTCTTATTGCTTCTCTTTAATAAAAATTCCCCAGTTATCGTTAGCAAGAAACCTAATATGTGTATAAATTGAGACCCATGGCATGCTCACCAATGAAAGCAACTGAGGTTGAGATCCTGGGCCATACCAAAGCACATCCAAGCAAAGCTAATATATTTGTAATAAATTACCTTCCAGAAGTATCCTCCTCTTTGATACCTTGAAAAAAGACAAGAAGTCTTAAATTTTAAATAAATTTATGTAAGATGATTCTCCAAGCCTTTGTGCTATAAATATTATATTTTCTGTGGTTCCTTCAAAAAGGAGGAGAGGAAGAAGAGAGAATGTCATTTACTGTCCTCCTATACCCACAATATTTTTATGGTTACTTAAAAGTATATGTTAACCATATGAACATGTCTTTTGAAATTAGAATTGCTGTTTCCTGTGTTGACAGAAGCTGTGTGCTCATTAGCACTTAGGAGACATTTCTGTAGTCCTTCACCTTATCATTCTGCTTTCTATGACCTGGAGAAGTTTAATTTCCCTTTACAACATATCGTCATTTTTTTCGAACAGGACAATGACAGCTATTAAATAGATAAATAAACTGTTCTTCAGGCCTTTGTACCATTTTAATGCACCTCATTTATTCTGAATAAACTCAGCAGGGTTGTCATTGTTCTGGAAAGTTGCAAAATTCATTTCAACAAGTGTTGCTATGCCAAGAACCACTTGTTAGAATTTTATTCAAGCACATCAGCAAATACAATTCATACACATTGCTTAGAGACATATCTTCAGAATTAATTTTATACCTAATTCAAAATAAAAAAAAAAAAAAAGGAGAGAAGAGAAAGTGAAATGCAGTTCAGGGGAGCACTGAAAAAAATGCAGACTCTTGATCTCTTAACAACCTTACATTTTCAGTGGCACAGAAAAATAAATGCTGACTGTTTAGGTGGTTTTGCTTTTCTTATATGCTCAGATTCCAGACAACATTTTACAATTTATTAGCAGTATGTTGTAATATTTATACATTTTTCCATACTTCCCATATTTTTGAAGCTAGCAAGTGAAAAAAAAAAAAAAAAAAGGAAGTTGCAAATATCATAGTGATAAATTATTTGCTTCTGTTTAAATCTCACTCTCACTGAGGAAGGTAGATAGTGTGATAGTCAAAGATTATTCAGATAGAATTTACTAATTCTTAAGAAGATAAACATAAGTTTCCTTCCTACAGAGAAACTTAAGTTTACCAGCAAAGTAACACAATAAGGCTTGAAGCCTAGAAGCTGATCAATAAAGAAATAATACAGTTCTAGACATTGTTTAAAGGATAAATAAATAATCTATTCCTTTACCCTTGTCCAACCCCAAACAAATAGTAATCATAGGAAATTTTCACTGGATTAATGTCTCATTAATTTGTCTATGCTAATATTTTTAGCATAGGTTGAACAGTATATCTGACTGCACTGAGATAGTTAAAAGTGAGTGCTCTCAAAACGGAAGTGAAAGATTTGTAAAAAATAATCCTCAATGTTATTGTTAATTAAAATTTAAAAAGTGGAAAATATTTTTAAAAAGGCTGTGATACTGAATTAAAATTATTTGTTGGCTCTTGTGCAATAAAGATTGTTTGCACATATAGTTATAGCTATTAATTTAAATCAAATTAATAGAGCAACCTAGCATGGGAAACAGTGATATGATGAATCGCTTGAAGTAACAAGACCTGGTGAGCTATTCCTCTCCTACGTATATGCATTTTTGGACACTGTATTTGGCATAGAAAAATAATCATATTCTAAATTTATCAGAATAAGATTTCTCTTCCATATACAGTATAAAAAAATTGTAAATTTTTTTTAATCAAAATCAAGTTGAACCAAAATTATCAGAAACATTATAGATACAGGTTATTAGAACTGAAGCAGAAGTTGTTTTAATAGAGTATATAGGGGAAAAATGACACAAAAGAGAAATTCTCAAACTTGTTGGAAAGAAAGGTTCACTACTTGGGAGGGGTGTTTTTGTTTTTGTTTTCTTTTCTTTCCTTTCTTTTTGCCACAGAATAGTTCAATATCTAAGGACGTCAGGCAGTTATGAAATATGTGGGAGCACTGATAATGTGTTGGATGTAGAGCTAAGACAAATCTATTAGAATACCCACATAGTAAAATTTTAAATTTTTGAAGTTCTTTCAACAAAGGTAAATTTGTTGAACAAAAGGAGGAACTTAAGGCTCAATAAGATAAAAAGAATGACAAGTATTATAATCAGGAACAGAATAATAAATCAAGTATCATTTAGAACATGGAAAATGCTAAAGCTTTTATGACCTCGACATTTTTCTTTAGGTAGTTTAACAAAGAGATATTTACCTTAAAAATTGCAATCTAAGCACTTCTTACAAATTTTTAGCTAAATAATTTCTAGTTACTGCTGCTGAGTAGAAATAAATTCTCACACTTTTACACTTAATGAATAATAAAGGTCATGGATTTATTCATATAGTAAAGTGTTTTGTATGTTGACTGCATTATAGTCTTACAGTCAAAGAACATGCTAGGATGAAATAACAATTCTACTATGTTGTGAATCAACTCAGTTACTGCATTGTATATTGATGCTTGCAAAACACACATCTCTACATCCATGCACACAGAAACGAAGGTTAATGTGAATATATGTTATGGACGGTTAAGTTTTTAGGGTTCAGCCTTTTCAATTTTAGATGGTTTAGTGAAATGCTGAATTTAAGTAATTATCTACTCAAATTTCTTTTAAGTTCAGTGAATAAAGATCAATCCCTTTGCAAACACTGCCATGCAGTGCTCTATATTTCTAAGTTGATGGCACAGGTTAGGCACCTAATCTAATTTAGCCAAGCACTATGCTCAGAAATAATACACAGGAATAGTACAAGGACAGACAATTACTAATGAGTAGTTTGAATACCACCACCTTTTCTGTAGGCAAGAGAATTTGCACAAACACCATTTGAACAGTCCTGAGTGACTTTTAAGGTCACAGAATGGGCAGTATCATCTTTTTAATGCTCTTCTGACCGTTTTTTTTCCCACCGTTTTTTAACAGTAGAGAGACTAGAGGACAGTGAAAAGCCCTGATTCAATATTTTAACTTTCTGGATTATACTCAGTCATGTCATGTTAATGTATTTCACTCCTAATTTTATCAGAATAATGTAAGCACAATGTGTGCTCAGATAGTGTGCGCTCAGAGTGTTTTAAATAAAAAAATAGAGCTTTTTAGGTTTACTCTCTGATTCTGTAGCATCATTAGCAATTTAATAATTTATCACTGTCTCATACTGTTTATTGCACTTGCATTCCCTTTGGACTGAAACCACATGTATGCCCTATATTTGGCATAACAGAAGCTAATTTCTGCTGGGTCTTGTGCTCACTACCAGCTCACTGTACAGTAAATGGATGCATATTATTTGAGAGATACTATGCCTAAAATATTTCCTCTATGGTATTCTTAACACTTGAATTTAATTTACTTAGGATACAAAGTATTTATACGGACTTCCCCTCAAATTCAGCACTTCAGAGACTTGATGATGATACACTGAAACATTCATTGAAAGATATCATCTACTATTAGGGTTTGATACCTAAAAGAAAAAAAAAGGACAAAGAGACACAAAAATACTGAGGACCTTCAGAATGAAATGTATATAGCCAGAATACCTATTTGTCTTTTTTGAATGATATTGACAGTAGGTCAACATGGGTGAATTCATACATTTTTACAAGGTTGACATTCAATTGAATTTAGTTTATGCAAAAGATATTTTGGTGCTATATTTGCTGATACTATCATATTAGTTTCCCTCTTTGGCAATTTAAGCTTTAAGAATGTCTATGAGTTTATCCAAGGGCATATTTTTATTCATAGTAGTTGTTAGATATCCTACAAAGCACAAAGGACTGAAAAGAACCTTGTAGAATTGGTGAAAAAAATATTTAAAAGCTGATAAAAGCAGAAATCCAATGTATGTCTGAGATATAAATCACTATTTTATAATGATGAAAAGCTTATTGCTTTGGTCTAACAATAAAAAGAGTTAGTTCTATGGAAGCTGCAAAATGAGTTACATGAAAAGTGTTTGGGAGAATGATACAACCCTGTGGATTATACTGCAGTGAGAATCCCAGCCACATTCAGATCCTCAGCTACAGAAAATATAGTATATAATAACATGAGATTTTTTTTTTTTTTAGAGAGCAAGAATAGTAAAATATAGGAATACATTTTATTTCAGTAAAGAGATTCAAGAGATTCAGTAAAGAGATGCAAATCTACCTTAGCAACTCTTCTATATTGTGTAAAAATATTCCCACAATAAGTTATCTTGACTACTTTCTTGCGATTGCTACACCAGTTTCCATATATTTTCTGCCTTATTTTGTTGTGTAATTTCAAAGTGGTTGAACTTTAGAAATAAATTCCACAACATATATATAATAAGACCTCTTAGCCTCTTAATAAGTTACAAATCTTTTTTTCATTTTTTTTCAAATACTTACAAAATAGTTTGAAGAAAGAACACAAAATTGATACCACGTTAGAGAGATTTTATACATATTTAATAGCTTGTTCTTCATTTATTCGTTACATAGACTGACTTACTGCAAACTATGTGTAAATTTGGATGCTATATTCATTTGAAAAAAAAAATACTTCTCTATGCATGCCATTTTCAAATTAAAATTACTCTTGTACCTGATCTGTAAAATCCAATACTCTCAATGAGCACAAGTATGGTTCTGTTATTGCCAATGCAATATCAAAACCCAGGCAAAAATAACAATGACATTAATATGCATTTTCCAATAACCATTTTCTACAGTATCTCCTCTGCAATAAAAATGCTACATATTATGTTTTTAACCCATTCCATTTCCAGTTTACCTGGGTGATATTTTTCTTTCTTTTTTTTCCCCTTCGCTGAGGAAACTAATTTGAAGGCACGATATATCCCCATAGCTTTATTTTTAATTGAAATTTGAGTGTTTTAACAGTTTGGACAAGCTTTTCTTGTCTCTACAAGCAGAAGACACTGCTCCAGCTATTTCTCCTGGTACATCTCCTCATATGGACAGGTTGCTTTTAACTTTATATCTTTCTTGCAAAGAATAATAACAATGAATTGAAGTCATGAAGCAGCTCTTGACTTGCCTTAGACAAAGTGAAAGGTGAAGCAGTTAAATTCTGGATTAAAAAATATATATATTCAGTTTTATTTATTTGTTATGTATACATTTTTCAGTGAGGGTGATTTTTATTCTTTCTCTGCTTACTACCACTTCCTCTGAGGTTTTAATATTTTATTTTTTATGAGGATAAATGAGTTTGCTATTCTTTTACATGTACTGAAATAAGCTCTGGATATTTGTTGTTGTTGTTATTTCCTCCTGTTAGGATATTTCTGATTTTTTAAAATTATTTTTAAAGTAATAGTTTCCAGCCAAAATTATTTCATAAAACTGAAGGTAAAAAGCCCATATGAGACCAAAGTGTAGACTCTTTTTTTAAATCTTATTCTGTGCAGAAGTTTGTTTTGTTTAGTTATGTTTTGTTTTGTTTTTTGTTTTGTTTTTCCCAGTACTGGAATACTTTGAAGTATATTGTAGAAAAAGAAATGAAAAGTCTAACTCAGTAAGGATGGTATGAAGAGGTGACAGTCTCAATTAAATTATGTTATTTGCTGAACGGCTTCAGCAAACCATTTATGAATCCCTAAAAAAATCATATCTTACTGTACAAAATCAATTTTATGTCACTGAATGCAAGAAATTACTTGAGAATTGAAATGCATATACTCAACACTATTTAATTCAGAAGCCCTAAAAAATGAAGCTAATACAAATTAGATGTTAGCCTCTTTTTATTGAAATACAGCATTATGTAAATAAAAAATCCTACTACCTTAATTTATGCATGATCTTTCCTTGACCTTCCTCTCCGTCTTTTAAATTTTAAGCTCTAGGTTTTCTCCAATCATTATTAAATGGAGAGGTAGCTGCTAATTCAGAAAGGCTGAAATTCACCCTGAGGTGAAGGCTAATGCCTTATTTATATAACACTTAAGCCTTATTTTGAAGGTTTAAGTAGGATTCAAGACATGAAGTAGCTTGTGCCAGATCTCTGCATAAGAATGAATTAATTCTTAGTGAAAGCTTGACTGGTGCAAAAGGACTTGAGTTCTCCATGAATGAAATAAAAAGACAATCAGAGCTCACATATAGAGCCATGGGGAGCAAATATCTTATAGTGCTCTCTGAGGAAGAAATTAGCTGTTTTGCTTCTGAGGAAAAAGTGGATTTTTCTTTCATTATTGACATACTGTAACAGAAGTAGCTACATTTACTTCTCCATGATATTTATTTAGGTTTTTTTTTCTTTTTAGTAAGGCTGTAGAAATAATCAGTCCCATCTGCATGCACAAAAGACATGACACATGGAACAAAAAAAATGCCTGAAACAAAACTATGCTTCCTTTCACAAGCAATAGGGGAAATTAATGTCATCACTAGGCTGAAGACATAAAGAGATTCAAAATTAAAAATCCTTTGAAAGCTTCCAACAAGATTCCTGTAATCAGCTGGAAGATAAGTAATGATCAAAGCCCTTTAAAATAATATTGCTCACCCCATTAGAACTGTTTAAATGTACCCTACTATTCAAAAGAAATTATACAGAATTACTGTGGAAACTATGCCATTGTTTCACTAAAAGGCCAGATGTTTTAAGGGTAGACTTCCCAACTAATGTAAGGTTAAAAGCCAAGACTAAAAAAGAAATAAAATTAAAAAAAATGACATCACCGAAAATGGTAATGCCAGCTGTAGATGTAATCCTTAATTATTGGTAACGTATCACTTCATAGGTGTTCAATTGCTCATAATGCATTTGAGTTATGGAAGGGGAAAGAAAGCAAGTTTTGGTTTTTGTTTCCCAGTGAATTATATTTACATGTATATATGTGTGTGTGTGTGTGTGTGTATAAGATATGTGTATCTGTATAAATATATGTATTCTTTTTCTTTAAGTAGAAAATGTATAACTAATTTTTTTTCTTTTCTCTGGAAGATTCTCTTTCTGTTATTCAATGCCATCTCAGCCATAGAGAAAAGCACCTTTGCATACTTCATTACCATTGTTGGTCTATGAAATAGCCCCTGGGATGTTGCACACAGCAGTGTCAGGTTGAGATCTGGAACATTCCTAAGCAGGAGTCTAAAATAATGAATGTTTGACAACTTTACTAAATATTTCAGATTTATTGTCTGATGTGCTGTGTGCTTTTAATATCAATATTGTTATTGGCTTTGCCCATAACAATTTGAAGTAACCACTGTTTCTTCTTCTCTAAACATTTGGAGGTAGCTCATATGACATTGTTTACTATCATTACTTGAAGATTGAGGAGGTTTTCAGTGTTTCAGAAATTACGTGGTGCAAGCTGCTTCAAAGGGATTGTCATTCTATATTATATGCAGTGTGTAAACTCAATTTGAATGTCATATATATTTATTAAGATTTAAGGAACCAAAAATATTAGAACTTCTTTTCCCTATGCTTTAACTATGCTTGTCAATAAAACTGCAGTGCAAAACTCTAAATGAATCTAAAACAGCAGCACACTCCCCTCATATATTCATATTTAAACAAGACAGACATTGTCCGCATCAAATCAGCACTTTCCTAAATTTCTATCACTTCTGGATATCTTGCAGTTCCTAGATCAGTTTTGAAATAATAACCTGCAAGAATCATATTTTTGATTGAATTGTCTCAAAACTCATGGAAATCCAATCAATTCCATAATCATTTGGTTGCACAGAACACAAGGATAAATTTAAGACATCAATAACTCAATACATTCAGTAAATATTAGAAACTTTAATAAAAAAGTTTAGCCAACTAGTTCAAGTCATTATCATGTTGCATCATATTGGTGAGATTAACATTTATTCATCAAGAACATTATCATAGTTTTATCAGCATCAGCCTTGAACTTATAAAACAAAATTTACTGGAAACACCCTATAGGACCAAAGTCTGGTCCTAACAGCAAGGGCTGAATTCCACATGAAAGAGAGCTTGCTAGAATCTCCCTGGGAAAATTATTTTGGACCATAAAAGCAATCATTTTTTAATGATCAGGAAAAAATATGAGAGAGCGAAGCTGTATCTGAAATTCCAGTGAGATATCTAATGGCACCCAAACAAAAATAAATCTTGATTAACTCCAAAAAGAAGATACTCAACCAAGAATAGACAAGGACAAGTACGGTCACTACCAAAACAGGACAAAACACCAATTGAGAAAATTGCTCATCACACAACCTTTATGAGAAATAACTGGTCAGATATGAACCATTTAGCCGTGTAAAGAGATAACTTTCCAAGCAGAACATGAACATTGTTTCATTAAAACAACTTGCTAATTTCTAATTAAGCACTGAACGCCTTTATTACAAAAGCAGTCAATATTTTCACAGAAACTTCAAAAGATAAGAAGAACAAGGACTAACATATCAAAAGATGAAAAACTCAGTTGCCAGTGCTAATTGTGAAAGAAAAGAAGTAAATATTTCTTCTGAATCAGGAATAGTTTTTACTTCGTGAATTTGAAAAGGAAAAAGGGGAAGAAAAAAAAAGAACACCTTCCTTAGAATCTTCACTAAATAATGGATGATACAAGAACAGATGCTATATAGAGAGGGTGACAAGCCTTATTGTTTAGGGTTTTCCACTACAAAAAGTCCCAGTAAAAAATAATGTATCTGGACAAGTAACTTGCAAAGCTGAAGTGGAATGAGACTATGATTTAACCTCTTCTTTGAGCATCTGTTCTATAATAATAATAAACCATCACATCTCTCCTCTTAAACTGCAAATGACATGTGCTATAAATTTGCAGAAACGTGAGAATATTCTGCTCCAGACTTAGCCAGAGTAAATCTACAGTGGCCTTCTGACTTTAATGGATCTATACCATGTGTGAATTTGGCCACCAAATGAGATTTCACACTTTCTGGTTTAGGCTATTTTAAGTATCTATTATTGGCATGAGTTAGAGAATCTGCAGTTAGGAGCTGATAGTTGATAGAAAGTATGTGTCTCCAGAGGATAAGGAATACTGGAGAAAGAAACCTAAAAGTGGGCAGTATGAATAATTCCTTTTCTCCTAACTTTCCAAATATGTCATTTTTCTTATGCAAATTCAAATAATTGAAATATTATTAAGTGCAACTCAAGAAAGTTGCATTCTAAAGCGAGAGAGAAACCATTGGTGTTCAGTTTTCTAAAGCACATTTAACTACTCAGATCTGTACTCATACTGAAAGTCTTAAATCAAAATGACAACTTTCGTTCACTTAGTATTTATAAGATCATAATGTGTTGCCAAGATTTACCACATGCATTATTATAGTTATTAGGCGAAGAAATAATTTCATTGGCAAAAGAAGTTCCGCTAGTGACAAGGGCAGTCATGAAAAGGATGACAGATAAAGCATCATAAACTAAAACAGAAAATGGTTGATCATTTTATCTAGGAACTTGACTTCTCAGGCTAGTGACACTGAAGCTTGGCTCAGAATCTTGGAATCGTATGTGTTTGATTTGTGGGGTTTAATTTCTTATCATACTACCTTAACCCTTCTAAATCAAGAAACATAGAAACCTTTTAGGTGTCATATTTCTTACTGAATGGTAATCAAAACAGATCTATGATTTGAGGTTCATTAGTAGGAGCGGGATTAGCTGAAAAAAGTTCGAATTTATATGGCGCTCAGGTTATAGATTTTAGCATTTAAAATTATATTTATAAATGTAATTTAATTCACATAATTTCTGTTGTCTTTGCAGACAGTTTGGTAGAGGCAATTAATTACAAAATTAGCAGAATATTGTTAGTTCGGTATTTCTTCTACTTAAAGAGAAAGGCTGATGCTGAAAAACATAATTTTGAAGAGTATCAGAGATGCATGTTTGCCTTTGACAATAGTTACAATAGTTGAGATGATGGAGAAACAATCTCTAGTAAGCTGTGATTGTGTTAAACAGTAATTAAGTATGCTTCTCTAGTATTCTGCTCCTCCTGTGTGGAATTAACTCAGTAATACACTGCTAAGTTGTACTAGCAGTGTACCTATTAAAATTATTTAATTAATCCATGTACTCAGCTCCGCATAGCAATATAAATGAGTGTGACTAATACTCCCAAAATGACGACGCATCTAAATTAAACATGTTTATTTGGAGTATGTCAAAGAATCACAGATTTAAAAAAGATTTTTTTTTAATAACAGCACAAACAAAAAATCTTTCAGACAAACTCAAATCTAGAATAATTCTTGAAGAGAGAAATCTTGTATCTCTTTCGGAATGAAGTTCCTTCTAATATTTTCAGATGTGACTTTGCTTATGGCATTTAATGAGAAAACTTCTTCTATGAAATAAATAAGTTGGTAATGGGCCTCAGTGAAACATGAAGCCAGTCCTATTTCAGTTCATTGTCTTGAAAGTATGAATAAGATATTTTAGAAAAAAAATTACATGTGTCTTCTAAAACTCTACACAGCATCAACCGCATTTTCCTCTCACCCTGCCCAATCTTATTTCCCCACAAGGAAAGTGCATTCAGATAATACTGTTGCACTGCAATAACAATTCTGAATGCTTCTGAAGGTGGCTTGAAGAGATCACAAGGATTCTTAGAATTGTTCACTGTCACTGTCTGTCTTGTTAGTCCAGCTTCCATCACCACCTATATTAAGCAGATTGTCTCTCAGATCTCATGCGTCTCTCTCTATTTTTTTTAACAGTGAAAGTAACATCTGTCCTTTCAGTCTCTTCACAGCATCCAACCACATTGACAGATGTTTCACAAACCCTACTGTCTGCTAGCATTTAAAGGAATACAGTATTTGCATAAACACTGGGAATTCCAAGCTTGATACTTTCCATACTGTTTTAATTTTTAAAATCAACATTTTTTGTTCTATACCCATCATTTTGCTTTACTCCTTATAAAGCAGACATTGTGTGCACACATCTGTTAAATCTGGGCTGCATTTATTACAGTTCTGCTCTTCCAGAAACAGGAAGGATTAATTACCACAGACCGGCTCTAGAAGCACCCCCGTGTTTCTTAACACACAAAATTAATTCAGAGTTGACAAAACTCTTTCAGACACAACCTGCTTCCTGCTGATGGCGCTTTATTAGCATATTCTTCCCAGAAAAAAAAATGCCTCGTAGACCCTTTTTACCTCTCCTCAGAGTTCAATTTGTAAAGCACTGAGTGACAGGCAGCAAAATGGCTTGAATATATCTACGGCAAGTTGCCAAATCCTCCCGATAGAAGCACTTTGGAGCCTTTGTTCTGAGTACATTAAAGTCACAGAAGGTCCATGTACTGTAGACAGTACAGGGCAGGCAGGATGTTCACAGTAAGACAAAACAGCAGGTGATAAATGACATTAAATAACAGTGAGAATTTACCACAGACTAAATTAACTACTGGAGTGAAATGTTCTCAGCTCTAAGGCTATATTAACAGTGAATTTATAATCAGGTGATTATCATTCTTTTTAGTGTTCAAGGAAGTCTATATGTAAAAATGATCAAGACAGCTCTATTTAACTCCAGAGACAAGCTGCTGGAACTAGTTCTAAAAACGACAAAGAGCAATTCTTCTTTGTACTCTTATAGCGTAATTTATACACTAAGCACTTAAAAGTGAATTAGATTGTTGGATACCTGACATACACTGCTTTGTAAAGTTAGAGCTACACTGGGTGGTTCCTAGCTGATCCTGCTTGACCTTTGAAAATAGGCTTCTGTCACTTCTACTTAAAAAGCTTGCAAATGAAAATTCACTATCTCTGAGGTGAAGGAGAAGGTGAATATCTGCCATCTATGTAGATTCTGATTGAATTTTATGTTTTGCAAGAAGATTAATATTATAATGTAATTGAGCAATTGTATTAACGTTTCTGCATAATCTCTTTATATGCTCTGGATGTGCATTATTTTTTTAGAAAAGAAATGATTGTTATAGCAATTTCAGATTCCCAAGGAAAAGGGGAATGGAATCATCTTTTCTTTTCTGATTTTTTTTATGTTTCATGAATGTGTTACTACACATTTGTGTAATGATGGGTTTTTTATATAGAAAGGTAATTTCTTCCATATTTTATTTGTCTAGAGTTAACATAGTTCCTCTACGATATTCTTTCCAGGAGAAGACTACAAGCAATTAAAAATAGCAAAACAGTCTAAGCAACTGAAGATGATAAAAAACAATAGAGAAAACAAACAAACAAACAAACAAACAAACAAACAAACAAACCATCAGGAAACAGTATTTAAGAAACAGCTCAAAGAGCATCATAGTGTTTCCTAAGCTTTGGTGGTAATTTTCTCCATACATATGTATTTATATTCAAGACACTTGACCTGATTGCAATGAGTAATTCCCAAGTGTTATTAGGGTGCACAGGAGAAGGAACGAATTAAGAAAAATTAAGGTACTTTATATTAAACCTGTCTAGCTTAATAAGATTTAATTGGACCTTTTAGCTTCACATATAAAGAATTAAAATTGGATGGTCTTACTATGTTCTGCCAGCTGAATTCAAGAGTCAGGCTATGAATTCCCTGAGAAAATTATCCATCCCAGTGAATGGGAAGAATGGTAATGACCAACAAAAACTTATTTTGTAAAGACTCAGCATTGTCATTTATTCAAAAGCTGTAGTATACTCCAGTCCATCTTGATGTCTAAACTTGGATTTGCTCTAGGTACCAACAGCATTTTGTGAATGTATAATTGATACTCAGTGTCTTTAGCATATTTACTTAATAAATCGTATTCTAACATTACTATGTGGATGGTTTATTCTCTTCACAGTGTCTAGTAGGCTGGTAAACAGAATTGAGGCAAAAAAATCAACACATATTTTACTGTTCTTAATAATGCTATGTGTTATTTCTCTGTAGGTCTTTAAATAGTAACAGAAAATAGAATAGACTGCTTGTGAACTTTGCTGAGGGAAAAAAAACCCATACATTTTTTAAATTCAAGACTTTTAAACTACTACAGCACTCAAAAAGAGATTTGATAACTACTGTATCCAATGGTCACAGTATCTGGCATCTTCCAGAGAAAATAACTTTACAACTTGTCTAGTGCTAAAGAAAGATAAACAGGCCATGCCTCTTTCTTAAATTGTTCTTTCTAATACATGATCACAACTTGTATACTGGATAAAGAAGGACATGAAAATGTTTTGCACCTCTATATGTCAGATAAGGATAGTTTTTGATTTATGCATACTGTTCTTTTCTATGTGAACATTTCAAGGGAAAAAAATAACAAAAAATGTGTTTTGCTTTAGGAGGAAAAAAGAAAAAAGACAGGAAAGAACCTATTGGAAAGGCAACTTATAAAAGCTAGAAACGTCTTTACCATAGACAAAATTCTCAGTGGTGTTCTCTCAGAAGTTCTGAAAACTATAGTAGATTCAGCCACATTATAGTGACTTAGTTCATGTTTTTACATTTGATACTTCCTACAAGATGCCAAGTGTTCTGTGATTTCAAAATATATTGTGCATGCCAAAAGGGTTTTTTATTGTTGTTGTTTTTTGTTTTGTTGTGTTATTTTTTAATGCTTGGAGACTTAAAAGCTCCTACCATAATATTAAGGTCATTTGAAATCAGCGTGAAACTAGAAGCCCAAAACCAAAATTATAACATGATCAAATTTTAAGGCTTACTTATTTAACTAAAACAAAACTATCCTGGCATTAAATCAGCTGTTTAGAAATTGTCATGCATATATGATAAAAAAAAATCTGAATTTTCGAACTTCATTTTAGAACATCATAATCCAGTTATTCTTCTTTTGAGTGGTGGAGCATTATCAGTAGCACTACCTCCAGAGCAACAGGAGGCACAGATAAAAAGATAATGTGAATCAGCTTTGCCTGATTTAAAACAGCAACATACGAATTATAAGATAAAAAAAAGTCTCTTCCCCTCACACAAAGAGGCCTTTTAAAAAATTTTCATTCAATTATATAGTATTTTTGAAATATATATAGAAGCATTTGATATGGTTGGCAGCTAGTTTCCTGGTTTTGATCCATTGTCATTTACAGGAGGCACTTTCACAAGCGCTTCAGCAAAATAACAGCAATACCAGAAGCATGTACAAGGCTTGCATGCTTTATATCTGTGCCTCACCATCCTGACAAACTTTAGTCTTTGCTTTCCATCAAAAGGTCAGGTTACACTACGCGTCCTTCACCAATTGTTCTGTGCAAAGACCTTTTGTATTTCTGATCCTGAGGTTGTTGCTAGGGTGGGTTCTTCTTTTTGGTTAAAAATCTGTACTTACTACCTTGAGATAATATATGTATATGGTTGGGCTCTCAGCAGACAGCTCTGCACTCTGTGCCTTCCAGCAAAGTAAAGGTATGTAAATTGGCAACAGCGGTTTGCTGTCTCTGCTGTGAAGAGATTGGACTCCGAGCTAGGCCCTCTGGCACTCTTTTACTCGGCTGCTGATGCCGGCCACTGTGGAATTCTCCCTGACTTGCTCCTTGCTGCTAACACTAGGAAATCTTGCAAGCGTTCAAAGGAAAAATGCTAAGGGTCATTAAAGGGAAAAAAAAAAAAAAGCGAGTCTGCATGTATTCAAGAAACATCACGTTGTTATTCTCTAAAAGATGTACTAAACAGAGGACACTAAAGCTAAAAAAAATACAAAAATCAGAATTCTGAGGTAATTAATTTTAAAAAAGCTTTTATAAATGAAATTGTAATCTAAAATATTAAGTGTTGCAGCTGTCCTTAAAAATAAAATCATGATTTTCTGGTTTTAGGGATTGTATAGCTCCAGTGGCATTACTAGTTTCTAACATAATAGTCAGACAACATCTGCAAAGAAGGACGCAACTTTCTGCAAAGATTAAATATATATCTGCAAACATGCAAACAATAGCATTAGGTTTATCAGTTTTTATTTTCAGTGGCTTGCACAGATTATTTAAAAGCTGTATATCTCTCTTTTAGAACTCTTGAGAATATTGGCTATGTTTTTTTATAGTTATAATCTGACAATTTTCCCCAAATATAAAGCAGTTCAGTTAAATTTCCTACAGAGTTTAGTTAGCTGTGCCTCCAAAATAATGAGTATTCTAGAGCTCTAATATGCAGCACTGGACAAATATATAGACCATGTTTACTTCTGCTACCTGTTTCTCACAATGGTACATGTTTGGGAATTTGAAAACTAATTTTGTTTGGCTTGGTGCTCAGGGTGTGTGAAAATTCTTCAATTTCTAATGCTAAAAGACTAACAAATGCTGTGTTTGATGACTCTGTACTACTTTCAATATTTTTATTACACAAGGAAGGGATTTCACCTTGCTTGAAAAAGAATTTTTTCAACATAAAACTTTTTTGTTATTTAGTATCTAGAAGCCTGTAGCCCTTAGTCTGATACTGTGAATATAGTCTCAGGGAGAAGTAATCAAGGACTGCATGCATCTATAAGATGTTTCCCATTTTTGCTTTCACAAATTTTCTTCATATACTCCAAGTCAATCCTAGATGCCATAGTAAACTGTTGCTGAAACAGATCCTGGTTTTCTGTATCAGTTATGGTCAAAACCACTGCAAGCAAAAGGCAATTTTTAACTTCCTTATAATTGCTCTAGGCTTTCGGAAGAGCTAAGGGATTTTCGGTCCAAATATACTCTGACAGAAGCAATTGTTACACAGATCTTTGAAATATTTCTTTCTTGCTGGAAAAGCACAGAAACAAAGTCTTTGTGTGTAGGGAAAGAGTTGTAGAATCACTGGATGTCACCAAAATGTGATATTATGCTGAGCACAGACTATTCATCTTACTAAATACACCAAGCAAGTTGTGCAATCTTTGCTTCCTTAAAACCACCCTTGATTCCAAAAGAAAATGACTACATAATTTGCTTCACTATGAATAATTCTTCTAAATGAATATATTTTATGCATATGAATATTTATCAATTCTAGTTTATGAAGTATTTCTAGTACTGAAATCACTAGAAATGTAAAACAATATTCTTCATTTAAAAGCCCTTTTTACTATCTCTATGTGCGTCTACTGTTGAAGAAATTCTACAGTAATTTCGATGAGCTTGACACTACCCTCTGCAGTGGAGTACAGATATCAGAAGAAACCAAATGGTATAGAACTGCTTACACATTTGCAATGACATTGACAATGTTTCTTGTCTTGTCCATACCCAGGTAAATTAAAATACTGAATGTAACTGCAGTATCAGAGAAGTTTATCTCTCGTTCAGAGGGTGGTGCTCAGCAGTGAAGAGTCTAATTGGAGGCCTGTAGCTAATGGTGTCCCTCAGGGGCCAGTCCTTGGTCCAGTCCTTTTCAATTTGACCCAGATGAAGGAACAGAGTGCCCTCTCAGTAATTTGCTGATGATACCAGACTAGGAGGAGTAGCTGATACCTCAGAGGACTGTGCTGCCATCCAGATGGACCTGGACAGACCAGGCAACTGAAGTGGTGAGAAACCTCATGAAATTCAACATGGGCAAGTGGAAAGTCCTCCACCTGGGGAGGAATAACCTCAGACACCATCAGAAGCTGGGGACTGACCTTATGGAGAGCAGCTCTGCAGGGAAGGACCTGGGTGTCATGGCAGATGACAAGTTGACCATGAGGCAGCGGATGACAAGTTGACCTCGTGGCCAAGAAGGCCAATGAGATTCTGGGGTGCATTAAGAAGAGCGTCTCCAGCAGGTCAAGGGAGGTGATTCTGCCCCTCTACTCAGCCCTGGTGAGGCCGCACCTCGAGTACTGTGTTGAGTTCTGGGCTCCCCAGTACAAGAGAGATGAGAAACTGCTGGAGAGATTCCAGCAAAGGGCTACGATGATGATCAGGTGCCTGGAACATCTGTGTTGAGGGCTGAGAGAGGATCTGATAAATATCTCAAGGGAAGGAGGTAGGGAGAGAGAAGGATAGGACTGGACTCTTTTCAGTGGTGGCCACTGAAAGGACTAAAGGAAATGGCCACAAACTGAAGCATCGAAAGTTCCACAGGAACTTATGGAAAAATTTCTTGACAGTGAGCGTGACAGAGCACTCGAACAGGTTGCCATGAGCGGTTGCAGAGTCTTCTTCTCTGGAGATATCCAAAACCTGCTTGGACACAATCCACCTGCTGCAGGTGACCCTGAGTGTACAGGGGGGTTGAATTAGATGATCTCTAAAGGTCCCTTCCAACCTTAAGAATTCTATGATTCTGTGATTCATATTGATTATTGTTTCTAAGGCACATCAGTTAATGTATTTTGTGCATCAAATTTCCTATAGAATTTTGTTTTGAGATTTGGGAGCCAAAGAGAAGTCATATTTTGTTATATTCCTGTTTTAAAGAAGCACATAATATTTTCCTTCTTTTTTAAGAAGATAATTATCAGAAAAAAATGAAAAATTAAATGAAATTTAAATAAAATTTAAATGAAAAAATTAATTTTAATTTTAGAACACATTTAGCTTTACCAAAGTTACTTATGAAGGAGGGGTAGATCCAGACACGATGTTGATGAAGAAAAAAATTCTATGTTTGGTTACAACTTAAGTCATCATGTGGCACAACATGCTACTCTGCTAGTACTAAGAACCAAACCCAGGGAAAAAAAAACACCAAAAAAACCCAAAAAAAAAGCTTAGTGTTTACTTGCTATAGGTACTCAGATTGAAGATTCAAAACTCTGGTCAGCAGGTTGTTCACAGTCCCTATAGACATAGTTATTGCTGTATAGGCAGAACTTAATCTTTGCTAAAATTACTATTTCATTAAAACCATGGCAGAGATAATACCTGAAGGAAAAGCAGATGTTCAAGGAGATCTGTTGAACAGTGGTGAGTAATACATGCAGAGTCCTAGATGACACTAGAAATGTATGTGATAAAACAAGAAAACTAAACAGTTGTGACTCAGCAACTCTTTGTGGCATATGTACATAGCCACTTAGCTACTTTCCTTTCATGTTTACGGAAAGCTTTTGAGTCCTTAGTTGAGGGTCTTCAGAATTTGAAATAAATAAGTGACTCAAATATATTTATTGATTACAAGTTAAAAGATTGCCTGCACCTTCCCTTCTGGACTCCATCCAGAAACCTCAAAACCGTCCCATATTTTATTGAAAAATAATTCCATCTCTTCTCAAGATAGAAAGATTTGTTGAAATTTTTTTTTTTAGGGTTTTAACAGCTAATTCTGAAATTTGAATTATGAACATATGAATAGATTCATTTTGAGACATGTAAGGAAAGAGAGAAAATATTTCAAACTCTTGCAGAGATCTTTCAGAAAAGCTTTTATATTCTCAGTTTATAGCTAAAGTACACACAGAAGTAATTTATGAGATTTTTTCATATAAATATTATAAATCACAAATGTTTCTGAAATTCACACTAAATGCTAAGATTGATGGCAACTAGCAGTCTAAATTCTAAGTTTCTTATCATCTTCCTAGTTGAATGGTCTTATGGTGATGTGAGTTGTGCTCTGCAAGTATGTTGCTCTTTTGCCTATTAGCTATAGAAGGGAAGATAACTGATTGTTAAACTACTTAGGACAAGTGAAAATGGTTATTTATAAACAGCATGTGTATGTATTGCAATAGAAGTATTACTTGAAAATAAAAGCTTTCTTTTCCAGGCAAATTTGACAATTATAACAAAAGCTAGATTACAAACTCTTAAAACACTAAAGCTGGATGAAATTAATTCTGCCTGAATTGCAAGTGTAAAGCACTACAGAAATGCATCCCAACAGTGCACTTTGTAACTCTGTTATCTGAAATCTAATGGAAGAGACAGATAATTTTTTTTTTTTCAGAAATGAAACATATTTTGAGACCTGGGAAATATTAAGTAAAAATAATAATTATAAATATTAAAAGATATAAGAAAGAATATTATGTATAGGCATTCTAAATGTAATTTCTCCTCAATTTTTTAGATGTACATATGTAGAGAAACTTCTAAGTCTAGGCTTTCCTGGAAAATTCATTACAGTGCAATATGTCTTATGTTCTTTTATAACAGACACCTTTTTATAATCAATGATCTATTTCCATAGAACATTAAGTTCTGAAATCTTGGAACTGACTAGACAACTAGTGCCTAAGTATTGTTCCAGCACTTCTCTTATATTTTTACATAGTGTCATGTCTATTTTCTCACAAGTGATTTCAAAAAGAAAGCTATTGATTTATCTCACCTACATAATACATCTGTTTCAGATTAATAGTGACAAAATGGATAAAGTTCGTGAGGAACACAAATATGTGTAAACATATTTTCTACAGGAATTGTTTTACTATTCAAAAAATCAGTAAGATTCAGAAAAGAATCTGTTCACTTAAGGGAAAAAACAATTGTTTTGAGATGGAAGTTTACAGTCCAAACTTTAGTCCAAAAGAGATTGAGGAAATTGAATTTGCCCAATAGCTGATATAAAGTATATTTTTTGTGAGGGTTCAGTGTGTGAATGCATAGAAGAGGAATAAGAATAGCGCCCTGGTTATCTCAAATCCATGTGATGTTTTAGCCCTTTCATACTGTTGTGGGTACAGGAGTGTGTTACCACTACAAACTAGACTTCCCAATTCCATTCTACTTTTTCCTTCACAGAGTACCAAACAGTGAAAATTTGCTTACTAAAATGACTACATATTCAAAATATTTCTCTGCTTACTCAATGTGTACTGTGTATTACTCAATCAGAATTGTACTTGGTGATAACAATGAAAATGACAGCAATTAGATTAAGAAACATATTTTTACTGCTACAGAAATCTATCTTCACTTCTTTTCATGTTGTAATTCATTCACCTGTCTCCCGTTCTTTCTGAATCATTCATGTGTATAAATCTAGCCTTCAACTCTGCTTTGTTCTTTAATAGACACCATCCAAGGAAGTCAGGCTCAGGGCTGATCCTGGAATATACTTGAGTTAAGAGCTTGTGATTGAACATAACCCATAATTCATGTTCAGCATTCCCCAGATTTTGCATTTGCTTGACAGTTTATAGAACATTCATACAACCTATGTTAAATGTCAAAGTTACATTAGACTGTTAGATGACTATGTTAGATGACAAGTTCAGGTTTCTCCCCTTTTAAAATAAAATTTTGTAAGACACAATTTTATAAGAAGTTTCTGTAAAAAACAGCTTTACATTCCTGCAATGAAATTCACTAGTATCTGGTTTTGTACTGCTGTGTGAAGCAATCTTTATTCAACATTGCTACAACATTACTGCTGAGATGAAAGCACTCAGCAAACAAAAATATATGTATGAAAGGGAAAACAAAAATCAGGCTTTGATTTCTCCAACTTCTGAGTAGGACTAAGACCTTCCTCTTTTTAGTCAGTACCAAAAGAGTCTCAAGAAAAGGTCCTGTTGACAACTGTCCTCCCAGGGTGAAAAGGAAACAATTCACCTTCTTGTAACACTAAAAGTTGACACTGCAAGAAGTAGGGTAAAGAGTAGAGGAATCCTAATCTCTTAAAAGACGTCAAATCTCTTCCTCCTGAGGGAAGGAATCATGATCCTCTGTTATTTTTCTATTTTATTTCCTCATCCATGCTGTCATCTTTTCTTTAGAGGTAACACCTACTGCTGCTCACATCAACACTGTCATTATAATCTCCAAGACACTTTTCATCACCCTCTACCTTTCAGCAGGCTAACCAATTGACACCTCATTTTATGATCAGGTATCTTATCTGTCATCAGATGAAAAAGCATTAAAACAAAGTTTATTTTGTTATTCAGTATGGATTAAGTATGTTTCATGAGCTGAAAAATAAAATGAATATATTTTTAGTAAGTAATTCAGTCTTTGACATGGCTTTCTTAGCAATCACTGAGGAAAGCAAATGAATAATTTTGCAGTCCATGCAACCTACTACAAACTCAATAAATATGAAAAAAAAAATTTAAAAATTTAGTTATACCAGAATAATGCATTTCTTAGATGAGAATCACCTTTTTTATAAGCTTATGGGTGTTACTACTTCCACTTTTATTTCTTCTCGGCAGGAATAAGTCTAAAGACAAGTAGACACAGGATAGAGTGGTGGGGAGGCAGCAGGTATGAGATGATTATCATTTATAATGAATGTTTTTAGAAAAGAGTGGTCTGAGAAAAAGTAGATATTTCATCTGAATATTGGTTTATTAGCTTTACTACATAATATTTTAGCAGTGACTTTTAGTTCAAAATAAACATAAGCCTATTTTTCTGAGGATATCCTTCTGTGATTCTGATAATATCGACTCTTGTTTTTACTTACGGGCTAACAAAAGCAACAGTTCAATAATGGTGAAATTAAAATATCTTTCCCAAAACAGGCTAGGCGTACTTTCTTCTTATAGGAAAATCTTAGGAGCATTGAGTAGCATCTGCATACGTTTCAACAGCTGTCTTGCCAGCAGGTCGCTTATTTTGCTGGGTGGGAGATGTCCAAAATGTCCATTCTCTTTTCTAAAGATATACAAAAGGAAAGTAAATATTAGTTATAGTCACACATTCACTGTCTAGATATTAGCACAGGACTTGCAGCTGACTTACTAGTTAGTGATTCTTAACCCACTAATGCATCCTTTTACACTCAGTAATGAAGGTTTGTGCTATAATTATAAGTCAAAAATAGTCCCCATTGATATAGAAAAGAAACATTTGAAGACAGGAAAAAAAATCTGCTTTTAAACGACATTGTAAAGCTAGATGGTTTACCTTTACATTTTCTCCATTTACATTGATTCCTTTGTATTTAAACCTCTAATTTAATGCCACGTTTGTGTTACTAATTCATAATATTGGACATTTCTTATGTTACAGCGTTCATCTTGATTTGGACTAATCCAGAGAAATGATAGTCCTGTGTTACAGGAATGTCTGATATACTTTAAGTCTAATTCAGAGGATCCATACAAGACGCATCTACGCTATGAACCAAATTAGACATAGAAAACATAGACAACAAGATCCTGCCTTAGCTGCTAGTCCCAATGCCCTCTGGAGAGATTCTGAACCTGAAAAATTAAAAACTACTAGCCCACATTCAACAAAAGAACACTTGTCAAAGAGAGTGGAAATGCAGTATACTACAAGTTGGCCATTTCCTTGAGAGAAAATAAAATACTTTTTACTTTCATGATAAACTAAAAATTGAAACTGTCAGAAATTCCTTAAAGTTTCTTTCTTACAATATGTTTTAGTTTTCCAAAGAAATAATTTGAAAACCAATTCTTCATGAGTGGGGGAAACACACATGCGTGTTTATTCACACACACTGAAAGAAGAATTACTAAATTATCTGTTTAATTGATAGTAAAGCTAATTTTAAAATATATAACAGCTTTCTATTTAAATAATTAAAACATTCTGACTACCTTTTTAAAATTATTTGTATCTTTTATTATCCATGGATATTAAATTTTACCTATTCCCTACTCTGCAATTTTATTTCTATATTTGTCAACTATTTGGTTTGTATTCTTCAACAGTATTCATTTTATGTTGTATTCAGGTTGGGGGAAATAGGTCATAAAAAAGCAAACACTGACTGGAACATTTGGCAAAAGAAAGGAGCATCAAATCATTAATGCCTTGCAGTTTAGTCATATGTTCATAAAAGTCATATCAGAAATTCTTATGTCACAAAGCACACCTGAGGTAGATTTGGCAACTTTTTTTTTTTATTTATTCCTTAGCCAAATCTTTGCATTCTTTCTTATATTTTACCACATTAATTTATTAAATTGTTTTCTTTTTCTCCCATGTAGCACATGTCAGAAATATTTTCCAAGACTGCCTTCAATTAAAATTTAGAAGGATGACAGTGCATAATGAACATTAAGTCCTAGTATAACTGGTCCTTTAAATTTAATCTGCTTCCAGTGTAAAACCCCTTAGGCTGAATCACCTCACACACCAAGGTGTGATGGACTTGACACCATCACCTTTTTTTCAACCAACTCTTGGAATATTTTATTAGGCAAATCTCATCTCAACTACTCTTTGAGTAAATGTGATTAGAATCAATTCCACATTAGTTGCCTAAAACTGCAAACATTTTCTTATAATTTTTGGTTAGCACACAATTAGTGTTTACTTCCTACTACTCAGTTTCATTATAAAAAATTTCCATCTCTCTAACTGATAAAAGACCTGGTATAATTATCATTTTGTCCTTTAGTGCTCATTAGTGTCTATTACAAATGGTAATATGTAGTCCCAAAACACAATGGTACATCTTTTTATTTTTTTAATTCATTTTTATTTAAAAATACATCAACAAAACCACATATATTTTCTCTGTGCTGGAAAGATCTTATTTAAATTGAATGTTTTATCTATTTTCTTTATAGACATGGGCTTTTAAATTTAAAGAGGTACACCTGGTACAGCCTTTAAAAATTTTAAATCTTCCTGCTTAATGGCTACATCCTGCAATATTAAAAAAATGAAAATGCCTCTCTGAATCCTCTGTAAATTCTCTGCTATTTGTGGTAACTGAATCTTGAGAATAGTTTACTAAATTTCTAGACTGATTTTGCTTGTGTGTTGTGACATGTGAACCTGTATAGGTATTGGGTGACTAGGGTGAAATATTTCTAATCAAGCAGCAAAGAACATTGTTTAAACACCTGTATGTGAGATAGCTGTACTATGCTTTTGTTAGTCATAACATGCAGTTCATCTCATTCTTGTTTTACTTGGTATATGGGAAAAATGCACGTCCGAATGACTTTGTGTTAGCCAGGGGCTCCTTGTTAAATATCTGGCTGGTTGGAAAGCACAACGGAAGAGCTCCAGGGTTCAAACAATTTATCTTCCTTATCAGCATGTACATTGTAGAAAATCTATTAATTCCTTTGTATGTCTATTATAGATCATAATACATCTGGTTTAAGTCTTTCAGATTGGGATTTTCACATACATCTACATTGTGAACTTCCAGGCAAATCAGGAGGCTCTCCTTTTCCCTCAGAACAGTGTCAGAATACTGAACCACAAGAAAGTAATTGAGGTTTTCTTAAAGTAAATCTGTTTCATGTGCACTGAACAAACTGTGAGAATCCACACTGAAAGGAAATGTTTAATTGTATAGAGATATGTCTAAAAGTCCTCAAATAAAAATAGCATAAACTTGTGCTAGGAATGTGTGATAAATTTCCAGAACGTCAGGTAGCAAACCATAAAGAAACCTAAAAAGACATTTTAAGAAGTATAAAATTAAGACTTATAAATGTTTATTAACAATATTTAGAGGATGGCTTCTCTTTAGAAAAGAGCATTTTCTTTGTCTAATTCTTAAAAGCTCAATTTCAGCAAACAATTGACTTCAATTTCAGCACATTATTTGACGTATTTTCACTGGAATTCTTTACATATAATAATAATAATAATAATAAATTAATTTACAGAGCTTGCAAAATCATCATGGGGCAAATACCTATAGGTACCTCCTTTTCATAGGTTTTCAAAGCAAGCAGTTCAGTACATACTGAACATCAGTACTACTGAATAAGGTACCGAAGGAAAATAAACAGAAAGTACAGAAAACCACAAAGAGTGCTAGTAATATTTCAGTCATTTGTATGCAAGCAACCTGTCAAAATGTCAGCCCATAGTATCTTCCAAGACCTATAATAAAGTCATACATTTGCAGTTTTTTCAGTTCAAGACTTAATGCAGATTAATGACAGGAAAGCCAATGAAAATCATATTTTAAGCAGAACAGATTGACACTTAAAAGGAAAAAGAAGTAACTATATATTAAATTTTACAGTTATAGAATAATATTACAAATTGTAAGAGATTTTTTTTTCTAGCTTAAGTAAAGTGTGGAACAGGTACCTCTTAAGTGCTCCTAAGTATTTATTTGTTCACACTACAAGATACCATCCTTTCTGACAACAGCCCAGCTAAGTGCTGAAGTATGTCTCCAACAGTGGCAATTTCTTGCTGAMAAAAAAAAAAAAAAGGTGTCACCTGAATTTGTCTGTCAAAGATAAAACAAATTTGAGATTTCATTTAATATTTAAAGACCACTAGAAAATTATTGATCTTTCTTCTTAGTGCTTCAGAGTAGAACACAAAAATACAAGTGCTCAGTAGTATTATATAGAAAACTTAAAACTTTACTGAAAATTGACATCTTAAAATATATAGACTTGTATACAGAATAATGAGAATATTTGTAATGATTGTTTCTGTTACCTATGACTATATTTTGTAGTTAGTTTAGCTATACTGTTCTATTTTTTTTTCAAACCACACGTGTCTAGATTGCACTTTCATCATGGATGTCTACTTTTCTGTTTAAACAATTTACTTTTGATTTGACAGTAACACAAGCAAAAGAGTTACAAGAGCTTTTTTGTGCTGTCATTTTTGCAAAATCTTTGTAAGACCTTAAGTATAAAACATTTCCCCAAATGATTATGCTTTTGTTAATAGATTTATTGTACTGGCCTTCATTTTAATTGCTTGTTCACTGCTATACACTTTTCTGAAAATGCTCAGGCAACCTTTAAAAATAATAGTGGCAATGTCAATCACTCCAAAAGCAGTATACAAAAACCTTCTGCAAAATGATTCATTAAGACCCAAGCACAAATGCAGTGCAGCTAGGCAAACTGGCTGAATTTACAAACTCCAAAGCAAAGGAGACAATTAGCTTCAAATGCCAAACTTAACATGCCACTAAAGTGGCTGTACATTAAAAACATCAACAAAAAAATCCTAGTGAATTCTGCATTCACAATGAATAGAGTTAAGAATTTTGGTGAACAAAGGCTCTTCTGCTACACTCATTTGCAAAGGATATAATTAGTTGTTCTTTCAGTTTCCTGGATAAAGATGGCACATATGAAAAATAATAGGCTGTCAATACCAAAAGGGTTAGCAGTATGGCTTTAACAAAGGAATATATTTAGGACAACAACAACAGATTTTAGCTGAATATCTGTACTGTTTTAGAAGATTTTATGCCAAGAAAGATGTAATTGAAATTCATATGATATGTGGTAGTTAAGCCTTATTTATTTTTAGATGTTACATTCTAAAAATGTCTACAATGACAGTAGCAAATTCTGCACTAGCTGCAGTTTTAAGGACACAGTCCTATTACAAGGAAAATTCACCTATAGGGTAATGAATGTTAGAGACTTCTTTGTGCATACACACACAAATATACCTACAACAAATACTTTAGAAGTTTAATTATTGGAATCTGTATTGATGCAAGGGGGTTTTGATTCATGGCATTCTTCATGCTAGTCTCTGAGAGATAATGTCAGAAATCAGAACCTAAGAAAGTGATAAATACTAATAAAGATCTATAGTTTTCATGCATTTTTAATTATAAGTAACATTACTGTCTCGTGTATCCAAATTCAGGGCTCCATACTTAAGGAAGTACATGTTAAGGAATTGTAATTATATACTTTAGCAACAAATGCATAATAAAAGACAACCAAAATGTAATATTTTTATATTAAATTATAGTTCCTGGATGCTTTTTGCAGCAATGTGCCTTAAAGTTAAATAAAGTTAGCTAAACATATATATTTTCAAGTACGATCATTGGAAAGCAGGGAGAGTTAGCAATTTTCAAAAGTATTTTCTCTGGTGAAATATTTTATTAGGTTATAAAATAAGTTACTTTTCATGCTGATTGTAAAGAAAACTAATTCTGGCAAGCAGGATAGCATTCCTGGTCAAAAAGCATTCCAAAAATGGAACCAAAAGGAGAAATGTTTCTTTCTGTGAGAGGGGAATTGGAGTAAATAAAGGGAAGTATGAGATCAATAAAAAAGAGCATTAGGAAATGGGGCAAGAGACGATAAAGTATGCAAAAACAAACAAGCAGACAGACACACACACGCACACACAACTTGGGCTGTCTGGGGTACCTGCTGAGTGGCCCTGTGCTTAACCACAGTAGTTAAGCAGGATGGTAAATCCAACCCGTTAGCCTGACCGCCAGGAGAAGAGAGTATATGGAAGTGGGATTAGTTTGTTTAGTTGTTTGTTTGTTTGTTTCCCTGAACAGAGGAAAAATACCCACTACAGACAAATCAAACATCTTTGTATCACAGTGCCTGTTCCAGGCTCAACATCATTTGCATCTTCACATCATTCCTCAGCAGATATCAAGATGCATTGCTTCAACAGGCAGTGTTCCATTCACCTCCTCCCTTTCTCCACTACCATGTGAGACAGGAGAAATGCATCTTTTTTTTTGCAGAGTGATCCTTTATTAAGCAGTTCCAGTGGCTTTGCTCTTTCTCCTAGTGTTCACAACATGAAGGCTTTGAAGGACCCAGTGAATGACTATATTTTAGCTTTTGCTAGCAGCAAGGTGCCTGCGCTCTTAGTGCAAGAAGACTGATTCCATTTGTATCACTTCCTTAGTGTTTTAAAGGACAGCCAGAGCTTCCTCTTTTTCTACTGCACATTCACACCTAGTTAGATTTCCACAGAAGTCTCCCATTTAGATATCCCTTTTAATCTTTCATTACTACTTAGTCCCTTAGCAAGCCAACACATGTTATGTGAAGAATGGATTAGGGTTACACGGGTACTGTTTCATCTGCCCACTTGCCTAGTCTCTCTGTTAAAGCTACTACTATAATTTTTCAAATTTGGTCACGTTCTCCTCTCCTTCCCCAAAGATGAGATGTGCACAAAATAAAGCAGAAGACATTATTATTATATCTTACATAATATTCAAGCTAAGTTTTCTATGATATGAAAAAAAAAGGTGTTATTTAGAGTTACCACAGACGTTAAATATAATAATAAGTATAGTAATGTTTTTCTTCTCAAATATTTTCCCCTATGCCATTTGTGTTCCTGTGTTAGTGATTACAATGTTTTAGTGATATATCCAATTTCTTAATTAAGTTCTTATATACTAACTATTGCATTTCTTTTTTTTTCAAAAAAGGAGCAAAAAAACTACTGAAAAAGAATTTCTGAACTGAATTTCTTCAGAAAAATTGATATAATTAACCTTTATATGAATATTATATGAAACGTGTGATACATAATGATGATACATTCATGTTCATATAAAATATGGGGAATTCTGAACCTAAAGGATAAATTTATTAAAATTAAGTTAAAGTGTTTATTCACACAATATATTTCTCTTTTTTTATTTTGTTTTCAAATTTAGGACAGAAGGAGTTCTGCCCAGCACCTTTATTCTTTAAATTTTCTGTAGTGTATATAGGCTGTAAGTTTTCATCTCAAAATGGTCAAAAAAGCACCAGTGTGGTGAACGGAAAGCAAGGTTTAAGTAACATAGGATACATCTACGCAGTAGTGCAACAGCAAGTTCAAGTAGACTGTATTACAACACAGCAAGATTCAAGAAAAGACTGATTCAAACCTGCTTGGGTGTCGCAGAGACAAGATCTGATAGCTTCTGTGCAAAGAGGCAATAAAGCCTTCAAAGACTTGTTGCCCCTTCAGAGCGGAGCACAAGGAAGTCAGCGTGACTCAACTCTGTAGAAGTATCTATAGAAAACTGAAGATGTTTTTACTTACAGTGTTGACTGATAATGTTTTCCAAAGTGTGTGGGAAATTTTTTTGAAACAAAATTTTTCAGCAAACAGATGGCTATGATACACTTGTTGAATATGTCATTCTGGTTTTAATCAGCCATATATAAGAAACTTCTCTCTCTTAAGTCACTTAGTACCAAGTAAGTGCTTTGTATTTGTATTTCATTCCTTCAAGCCTCTCTTCCTACAAATGCGGCAAAATTGCAGAATCAAGCATATATACATTTTCTTTCAACAAATTAAAAGATAAAATGCCTAAGTGCATATATACTGGTCTGATTTCCAAATACTACTCTCCTTCTTTTCCCTTTTTTTTTTTTTTTTTTTTAATTTAATGACATTGAAAACCAACTTTTTTAAAGCTCATTTAATGCAGGTAGCTAAAGATCTTTTGACCAGCATGTCTGTTGAACCAATGAAGAAACAAAAGTCAATATAATTGTCTTTCATTTGTCTTTTGGAGACAACACAAACTCAGGGGAAAGGTGTTGTTGACAAAGAGAAGAAAAGTTAATTTATAGTTATGAGTCCAGCTACATGGGCTTTGTTCAAATAGAGAAATATAAGAGAAAGGAATATAGCAACAGATTTTTTTTTTTTTTTTTTTTTTTTTTTGTATGAAGATAAAACAGGAGAAACTGCAGCACTGGCTTCAGAAAGAGTAGAAAAAAATAGTTAAGTTGTGTCTCAACAGACATATTCAGTTATTATGGACTCTCCCTACTAAAAGTGGGGTTTTTTTTTATTTCACCCTGCTAATTACTTTTCCACATTATAGCTAATTAGGTTAGTAACCAAAATGTTATTATTTAAATCAACACTTATTTACAACACACTTTTTAAATTTTTTTTAGACAAGCCAACAATTCAACTTAAAGCAGGAGAAGATATTACCAGTATGCAATAGGAATATGTGGAATCTACTCACCACTTAGTGTTTCTGTGTTCTTCACATAACTGCATGAAGCTTTAGTTATTTTCTACCTAGTTTCTCTTTTGAATGCCTTCCTTTACTCTAAAGAAGAGATAATATTATCCAGTTAAAGAAGGTGTCAGTATAGCAGTTTTCCTGCTATAGACTTTATCTCTTTTCTTCCAGGATTGCTGAATGGCTGGCAGGAAACTGTCTGCCAGCAGCTTGGGCCTTCTGTTGAGGAAATTGTGATTGTTTGTTCTGAAATTGTATACAGCTTTAGTTTAAGATATGTTCTGTGCATCTCATTCATATATGGATTAGATATAACTTGTGTTCAGCTGCAATTGCAAAAGAGCTGAAATTCACATGCAAAGAGAAGCTACTCAGGCAACTGAGAACCATAAAAGATTTCATGAGCAATTGCATATGTATGCATGTATGAGGTGAGAGGGAACATGCAGAGGTAAGATTTGAGCACTAGTCTAGGCAGAAAAGATGATCTAGTCAACTAGTCAGCTAGGCAGAGATCCCACTCCTGGATAGTTCCTGCTCTAGTACCTATGCTTTTCTAAGCATTCTTGTTGCCTTAGGCCAAGAAGAATAGACTGAATTGTTTGTTTTAGGTAACACTTAGGTAAATCAAATAGTTTGACACATCACATGTAGAATGCCATACCTGTGCAAGTCTGTTAACACATATTAGCTAACAGCTCTGAAATTCAGATGACCAAAGTCTAAATGATTACAGAGTAAAATAATTTCCTTTGAGCCACCTCAAACATAAACAAAGGATGTCATTCAAAAAAAAGCTTATTCTACTTTACTTTATATTTCACAATGTTTTACCTTAGTTCTCTGAAAATTTCATGAGATCTCTTTATACACAGCAATACAAGCTGTATAGCTTACTAGAATTATTTATGAAACTGATGAAGAAACAGTTTAAATGTTGTATCGTGTAGTGGTGATGACTCATCACCAGAAGGGAGATGAGGAGTGAAATGAGGGTTTCATTTTCCACTAAAAGTGCATTATTTGGGTTTTTTTAATGATTATTCATGGACACTTTGTGTGATTCTTGTCATGGATAAGATAAAGAGAAAAAACTTTTTGAATCATAATATTCAAAATGAAAATGTCAATAGGAATTTTCACTTTCTAGGAATTACTTGCTTGGCTTATCATATAAACTTTAAAAAGTAACAAAATTATAAAATATATATTGTTTTAAAATTGTGTTATTTCTTTCTGCTTTCTGCCTTACCATTGCAACCAAAAAAAATGTTTTTAAATTCTAATTGGGTACTTTTATGAGAATAATTGTTGAAGGAGCTAACACATAGAATGGCTTTAAAATGTGAATGTTCGCAGACCTCCAACAATTGACCTTAATGGTCACTTATGACACTGAAATACTGTATAATTGATAAATATTTTGAAGGTGTCTAGAGAGAGAGTAATCCTTTAGGTTATTTAGGGTATACTATGAATAGAGAATACATTCATATTATACTGTGTAATGTAATCATATGACAAGTGTCTAGGAAAAAATGTGAAATCAAATCATCAACAGATACACTTTTGAAATAGGATACATTGCATATTTTGCCACTAAGCAAAATTGCTATAAATAGAACATACAACTCATGACTTGGTGTGCACAGCATTAGATTTATGCTGATAAACAGGAAGGGTTTTTTATTTATTTAAACTTTACAAAACCATCTCAGTTATGCATTCATACAATTTCATGAAATATGAGTTACAGAAAAAGCAATCATCTTAACTCATTAATCTTTCACATACAAATATTGTGATCCCTCTATCTTTCCTCAATGAATTTTGTGTGTATGATTTAAGGATCAAAGAAACGATAACTAGTTTCCATGACAGCTTGAGATACAATGTGTTCTGCAACATGATGAACAATTAAATTGTGATTTAATTTCCCTTATTATTTTATGGTAACATAACATTAACAAAATAAATATGCTCTGATTGTGCTATGTAGGCGAAGTACTTTCCTGCCTGGCAGTACAAGTACATTCGTGCATCTGCTGAAACTAACCAGATTTACACTAGTCTAAATAATTTGTACTGACACAGTATTCTTTCATGGAGTCTAAAATTACATCTCCACAGACCTTATTTTATAATGGCTCTCAAGGATCTATCTTGTATAGCAGAAGTGATGCAGCTGCAGTGTTCCTTACAGGTCATGCTAGGAGACAGTTGAATTGACTTCAGTATTTAAGTCAGCTTGTTCAAGATTTGCTAAGGGTATTTCCAAGCGGTGCTAAATGGTTTGATGAAAATCTTTCCATTACTTGTATTAGGCTTTGGATCACAGTCTGAACACTGTGCAGCAACAAATTGCATATGTATGACATAAATTATGTGTTACTTTATTTTACTTTATTTTATTTTATTTTATTTTATTTTATTTTATTTTATTTTATTTTATTTTATTTTATTTTATTTTATTTTATTTTATTTTATTTTATTTTATNTTTATTTTATTTTATTTTATTTTATTTTATTTTATTTTATTTTATTTTATTTTATTTTATTTTATTTTATTTTATTTTATTTTATTTTATTTTATTCTTAGCACATAATAACATTATGTTAAAGATCCACTGACAACTTGTATTTATAATCATAATAAAGATCAAGTTCCTCCTCAAACTTGGAGGACTGGGAAGAGAATCTACAGTTATCAGAATTTATGATAGAGATGTTTGAGACTTTTGGAGCATTCCTTTTGGGATTTACTCATTTTTCCCACTAAGATAACACACTGTGATAAAACAAAAAACCTCTATTCTTATGTTGCAGTTTGTGTCCTTGGCCTCACTGCCCTTCACTGAACACTGCAAAGAAGAGTCTCTCCTTTTTCTCCTCATCGTCTCATCAATAATTGAAGTGAACAATAACAAGTTCCCTTAGTCTATCTTTTTTAGGGCTAAACAAACTCTGCTTCCTCAACCTCTCCTTGTACATCATGTCCCCAGCTCCTACCAATCACCCTCCACTTACTCTAACGTATCTATGCTTTGGAACTTCCACAATAGTTCAGTGATCCGGGTCTGAACTCACAAATGCCAATCACAGGGAGATGATCACTTCCCTCACCCTACTGGCTACACTCTTGCTAGTACAACCCAGTAGGCATCTGGACTTTTTCTGCTGCAAGGGTTCATTGCTGGTTGAGTTTAACTTTAAGAATTGCCACATCCTTTTCTGAAGAAGCTTTCTATTTGATCAGCCCTCTTTACCCCTCTAAATGCTACACAGGGTTATTCCATCTCAGGAAAGAGCTTTCCATTCTTCTTTAGGATGCTCCTGTCACTCCATTTCTCCAGCTTGACCAAATGCTTATGAATCACATACTCATAGAGTGTCAGGCAGTACCATCTTTTCCAAGCTAACATCACCCCTAAGCATGCTGTATACCCAATCTATTTTGGAAATAGATTGAGGTGATCAATTCAATTTCAATTCAAAATGAAAATATTTTTCATTATTTTCATTTTCCTCAGGAGAAAATTTTGACACAAAAGGGGTGACTCCTTTAACTGTGGGAAACAAATGATTCTTTTGTCTACCTCACTATTACCAGTATTAACACTAGCTACAAGAGACATTTTACAAGCTTTTCTGAGGTCAAGTGTTATAAAAACAATCATAGAGCAATAAACACACTGGTTGTTTTGTCCTGTAATCTTTTTAGTTACAATTAGCCTTAATTTCACCAGTGCGCTTTTGAGAAAAGGAAAGCTGTGAAAGTAATCGTAGTTTTCAATCCCGATAAAGAAAGGTCAGAACATTTTCACCCAAAGGCATATCTGTTCATTTCAGTTGTTGAATATGTATATTAATATGCAATTAATCTATAGGGTTTTTTTGCCCACTCTTTCCTGTTCACTTTCCTTAGGCAGTTTAGACTAAATAACTATCATACGCCAGAGAAAATATTACAGGAAACATCTTGACATTTATAACTAATTTTGGATAGTTTGAAGTTGTCACATGAAGCTTTAATGGGTATAAGTGAACCTCTTTACATATTCACTACTCTAAGTATAGTTTTTCAACTTACTATATATTCCAGTGAGCACAAACTAAAATCCTATGGTTCTTTATCTCCAGTTTGGCCCATTTATGATTCATGAAACAGCAACAGTAAAGAGTCAAAGAAAATTTGTTATCTAATGTTCAGACACATCAATTAAAACTTTCATAAGCACAAGGAAGCATCAAGGAATTTGTTCATACATAAATGGATATGTAAGTGGACATTAAGTATACTGCAAATTTACATATGCAAATGCACACTTTTAAAAGTGCACAAGGTTTAGTTCCCACTGACTCTTTTTTTTTTTTTTTAAAGAAAGCTTACCAGTATACAAGTCCAACTGCTCTTAAAATATGGTGAGCTCTGCTATTCTCATAAGTTAACATATAGCATCTAATAGATATGTAATATATTATACCCTTGCAAATTTAAACAGTGGAAGGTCCAAATAGCTATATTAATTGTTGTTACTGTTTCTGACACAATCTCAGAATCATGAATGCGTGACCTCCAAAAATAAATATGCTCTGTCTGAACAAGCACACATTTCAAAACAGGAATATAACTAAGTGGTACTAAAGTGTGTACTGATATATATACACATGCCACTAGTTTGTCTGATTAAACTAAAGCAGTCTAACAAAGAGAAATTTTTTCAGCATCCATGTGCCTTTTCTTCACCTTCTAAAATGATCTTCAGCTTCAGTTGAAATAATAATATTGTAATAACAGATATTTAATATAATCAGCAAATTAGTTACAGTGAACTCAAAGAGAGCTAAAAGATTGGGTAAGAATAGATTATTTTTACTAAAATAGTACAGTACAGACACCGTATTTATTAATGATTAATGTTTGTGAGCAATTTTATTGCTGAGGAAAGAGTCTGGAAAAGAAGCAACATTCAAAACTCTACAGATGATTTGATAAAATGGCATTCATGAAACAGTTGAAGGAGCACTTCAAAGTGCAGAGAAACCTTGTTTTATAGTCATGTTTTATTGAGATCATAGAAGATTAAGCAGAGGAACAGCAATAAAAGATATAATTCTACTGTAATTGGACTGTTATCATTGTAATGATAAATATCAGTTTTGTCAATGTATATCTCATTCTCAGAAGACATGAATTCTAGAAGCAGAAGAAATGCTCAAAAATCTAAATCCATGAAACAACCAGTGATTAAGCAATCAAGAACTGTCCAGAAGGTATGAAAAAAAAATCCAGTTATTCTCTATATTCCCTTATTAAGCATCTTTCAAATCTAATGATGCTAACTTTGCCCTAGTACCATCATTTTCTACACATTTAACAAAAATTAAAACATAAAATTTAATAATATCAATCCATAACTCATTATAATTAAATTAGGTATTGGCTAAATAGAAGATCCAGATAAACACGTAGAACTCTACACGGACAATTCTCAAGTGAGTAAATAACTCTGCTATGGATACTCGAACAATCTTGGCACCTGAAACATATTTTTCTGTATGGCAATTATTTGTTAAATTGTAACCAGTAAATTAAGATTTCTATCTCAGCACATCATTAGTGCCAAAAAAATGTAGAGATGATTTCTGTCATAGTTCTACTAAGCGGTTTTCTTTGGTCTTTGGAAAAGAATAACAAACATGAAATTAATCAACACAGTCAATAACTGCAACTCTTTAAAAGACAAAGAGATCCTAAAAGCCATTTTCTTCCTTGAAGATGTAAATGCGCTTTTGTAAATACAAATAATCAGCAATTACCAATAATTTACTCCCTAGGACTGCTGAAAAATACTGTATAGAAATCTATCATAAAAATGAATTGATTAGACCGCAATAGAAACCACACTTCTATTGCAGAACAAAGTGTACCAGTATAGATTGTAGTTAATCACCCTCTGTTGCAACCACTATACACAACAGCCTAAATTATGACCTCAGTTCTATGTCCCTGGAACCTTGGTGAAGTAAACAGGAGTTGCATATTAGGAAAAAGAATTGGACCTTACACAGTCAGACACAGTTCTTTGGCATATATTAATGAACTCTGTCTCATCTTGCACTTGATACACTCCTAAATCTTTAACCTACAAAAAAAAAAAAGCGCACACCCTTAGGGACATACGACATCGTTGCCTTTTTTAAGTGCCGTTGTCACAGAGGAAATTGTACAGCACATTTTCCTCCCTACAAGTGCACTTGCCTGAGATTCAAAAACAAACAGGGACAAAACATGCATGTATTTTTGTAGATCTAAAGGGCTTAGGCAAAGGAGAAAAGATTTTTTTTTTCCTAATTCCACCAAAATTATTTCTACTTACCACAGGAAAATGGAAAAAAAAAGAAGTCTGTCTTGTTTTGATGCCACTAAAGCTGTAAAGACCTTGACAATTTTAAGACTGATACAGTACCCTAAGTCATATTTGAAGACCTTTTCGTCATGTTATGAATTGTTCAACTGATAGTCACAAACCCCAGAAATTTTAGAATGACATACCACAAAGAACATATTTCAGTAATTTTTAATATGCCAGAATTTAAGGATGGCAGTCAAATAATATTTCAGAAACCAATCTGCAAATCTTAAAGACCGTTCTTTCTCTGATCATCTGCTTTCTGATCATCTGTACAATGCTTGCTGTTTTTTGGGGTTTTTTTCAGCTTGCTCTCTCAGACTACTGTCACATAACCTGTTTGATCCAGTCATTCTGTCTGTCTAAGATTTTACAGGTTATGAGAGCTCTTTAGACAATTAAGAAAGAACTAAGGAAATAATAATTTAAAGAAGAAAAAAGAATATGTCAATGATAAGCTAAATAAAGTCCTTTTTCTCTCTATTTTTCTTTGACTGTATTGTGGCATTCTGACTATGTTACACGTAAAATATAAACACAAGATATATTACTGGAAATATTTAGAAAGCACATACAATTTAGAAAAGGGCAAATGGTTGTACTTTCTACAGAATCATGCCTAAAACAATTAAAGTATGACAATAAAATGAAATTCACGTTTCATAATCACAGCGTCAATCTCCCCTTCCCCTTGACACTAGCCCTCAAGTTTCCCTCCAGACTTGTTATTTCTGCTACAGACCCAGGAAAGAATACATCTTTTCCTATTGCTCTTAAAACGCTCAGCTTTGCTGATAGTTCCTGTTGCTGTTGTAAGCATGGAATTTATTCCGGAAAAAAAAAGATCAAGGTCTAGGATAGAGAAATATGGTTATTACTATTCATTGTTACCTTCTGAGACTGTTTATGAATGCACGAATGCCTGAGTGACATCAGCTGCTAAGATCAAGCTATGAAAGAAAAGAGGTCCTGAACCAGTAGAAATAGGAGAAGAGATGGAGTACTGCTGTTACTAGCTGTGTAGGTGAAGAAAAATTGGCTTTGCTTCCAGGCAAATGCAATAAAACATATCACAAGACCATAGTGGGAGGACTATCAAAAATGTATTCACCCCTTAGGCACAATACAAACACAAACTCCTTTGCTAATATGAACTGTCATAATTCAAAGTGGTTCAACAGATTTATAGCAACTTAGATTAACTGGTAGTGTCCCCAAGCGTCCATCTCCCTTAAGAACATTTCAAAGGTCATAGACACAGCACTCTACATTTCAAGAGCTGATGAGCTCATACCAACTGAATGAAAGTACCTTACAAAGGTACCATAACATACAGTTAAGCAAGGAATTAAGTAAGCAAGCAATTTAGCAAGGAATTAAGCAAGCGAGGAATTTAAGGCTCTGAATTACTAAAAGAAAGAAAGGGAAAAAAAGAAAAAAAAAAGGGCAACCAAGCACCTTCGGGAAGTGTACAAAAATAAATTTAAACTAAAAATGTTATTCTAAAATCTGTGCTGCTTTGACATTAGATTCTGAGTTTGATTGCTAAGTATGAAACATCATAGAAGCTAGGATGATCAGGAGATCATCCTAAAAATGTTTCCATTTTTGTCACATTATATTTGTACAATAAATGGGCAGTTTTTCTGTTCAGAGGGAGATTCACAGCTTCTCAAGAAAAACTAATTATCCCGTGTGAATAGCACTGTCTTCACTGTGAACAAACATACCAGGTGTTGATGGGGAAGGCAGGAGGTGGGAAGGAGGAAGGAATGAAAAACTATGTGTCTGTATTTAACAGTTTTCCTTCTGGAAAGGGAAGTGGCTACATTGTGATTTCAATTTCTATTTGTTTTGGTAAAAAAGTCAAATTCTGATAGAAAACATCTTAGTCTCAAGAATAGGTAATAAGCGTCCACAGCATTGAGGCAGATGCACAGTTTAGATGAAAAGCTGACAGGTTCTTAATCTACAGAAAGCAAAACAACTGAGATAATGAACTGATATTACGGAATACCTTAGCATACTGAGTCCGCGTTATTTATTCTGAGACGCTAGTACAGAGTTTAGCAGAATGCACCAGAGACAGGTTTCATTATCATCTGAGCAATGCCAAGGTTAATGGGGAATGTTTAAGAGCAATGTTAATTTGAACTCTAGCTAGAATTCATGGGCAGCAATGCACCTCTTACAAGTTTCAAACATAACCGAACACTGTAGGAACAGATGAGGCTTCTGCACTGTTAACAGATAGGATGCAAACCAACCCATTATAGGCACTCATGTTTTACACTTGATATTTAGGTAGCTTAAGTTGCTACTAGTACTGGTAATAAAGCATTTGAAAGTAAAAAAGAAAAAACTGGAATATATAAAAAAATAGTTTCCTTTATGTAAAAAGGCTTAAAGATGAACCTTTTAATACTTTTTTTTGAGGGGGTGGGGGTGGAAATTACATTCGGATGGTTCTCTTATAGAAACTAGATAACTGATCCTGCATAGCATAGGATTTTCTTCATGAAAATGTCAAAAATTGCACTACATTTTAATCAGTTTTGAGGGCATAACAGAGTGTGTGTGTAGGTGGTTCTAAATCACACAATTACTGGAATAATGTAGGAAGTTGCAATTTGGGCTGCTGGTAGTTTATATCTATTTAAAATAGACCAATGTATCAAGTTACATAAACCAAAAATAATCACATTGAAATCACATGTAACTTGAAGGATAGATCTATCAATCAGCACTCACACCATTTCCAGTACAAAACAAAAAACAAAATAAACCTCAGAAAACTTATGAAAATTTCTTTGCAATCAAGCAGTATACTGCAAAAACTGTGTGGTCTACATCATTTTTTTCAGTACCATCTTGCTGATACACCGGAGACTGCTACCCATGTATTACAAATTATTTTTCTCATTGGAGTAAATATCAAAAGTTATCTTTACATTTTCAGTTATAGAAGAGCAAAGGTAAATATAAATCTTGATGGTTCACAGCTGTTGTTAAAAACAACAAGACCCAACACCCTATAGCAAACTTGGCAGAGAATAATTTGGCAGAAAATCAAATTATTTTCTTCTGATTATTCACAATCTTTTACTTTGGTAAATTGGACCACTCATATTCTACACACACACATATATATGTAATGCTCGTCTGTATGCTAAAGAAAAGCACAAGTGGAATTGTGTGGGGGTTTTTTTTTCCAGCACAATGAAAATAAAGAGGCAAAAAATTAAAGATGTGTACAAAGCCTTGAGAAGAAGCAGAATCATCCCACTCCAACATGGTCATCAGCTTCACTATTTCACTTGCAGGATTATGGCCGTGAGGAGACATTCAAAAGGTCAAAATGGCAGAGGATGTGGCTGATGTTGTCCTTATGTGTTCAAGTACACACCATGAAATCTATAGCATTTGAACTGTAGTTTATCAACTGCAAGTCAAAGGAATATTTGCAAGCATATCAGAGTTTTTGTTTGTCTGTTTTTCTTTAAGCAAAAGTCAAGTGACAATTTTTGCAGGAGCATCATTTTCTTTCTATAGACTTAAAAGTTCTAACAGAGGTAAGTTCAGCTATTGACCATATGGAAGATAAACAGCAAGTAAGGGTGTTCCAAGGCTACAGCTGAATCTATGTATCTATGCTGAGTTCCACATATGCAGCTCTATTTGCCCCAGTGTTTTTACCTACTATTCACTCAACACTGATTCAACAGAAACTGCCTTCAGTTTTATTCCCTACAGGATTTCAGTCCCCCATCTCGACATCTCACAGTCTGGCTGATGGCTAACTGTAAATCACATTCTCTCTATTCACTTGATTTATCATTCTATTATTTTGGGGTTTTTAAGTTTGTTTTTAATAAGTAAATCCCAAATTACTGAGAGTTCAATTATGCAGGGCAGTTGCTCCAAGGAGTAGAGAAAACCATGAGAGTTACAATATGTCTCCTATTTCTCCAAAACCATTGATGTATCTCCCTACACTACCCCTATACTTAGTTACATGCTAAGGCATGTATAATGAATTAATTATACAAGCTCTGATACAGCTCCACTGGCTATAACACTGGGAGGGGAAAAACTGAACCTACCACCTGTGCAGGAGGGCAAGTAATAGCTCCATTGAGGCTCTTAGATTATTCTTTTAAAAAAGCAAAAGAATGAAAAAGAGCTAAAGATAGAATGTCTTTCTGAATCCTTCTTGACTTGACTTCAGACCAGAGCTTTCGTTTGTAAATCATGTAGGTGTGAAAATGGTCAATCTCTCTGGATATATATTTTCTCTCAAGGGGATGTCTGACAATCTGTTAACACAGCATGTAATGGAGAGGGTAGGGGTTAGATCGCAGGCCAGACTGTTAGCTGGTGTAAAAGAGGGGTTAATGTCACTGACTTTAATGGGGCTATGTCAATATCCACCAGCTTAAGATTCTCTGTATTTCAACCAATGGAGCACTAGTGGCTTGCAAATCCTTTGTATTCAGTCTAAAAAGAATCTTTTAAATTGTAACTATACTTTACAGAATCATAAGAATGTGTTATTACAAGTTTACTCAGTGATTCTTTAGGGCTCCTAACTCCTTTAGGACTCCCTGCTTTGGAAGCAAGTGGAGTTGTGACAAAATCTGACCAGTGAAACCCCAGGTGAAATCAGAGATGACCATTGGAAACTTTACTAAATCATTTATATCATGACAGCTTATTTTGAATCTACGCTGTCTTAAATTATAAGCAATAAATTTAATTTCAGAGGTCCCACTTTTGAGCAAATTAAGAAGCAATGATGATTTTTTTGATAACTTTGTATATGTAATAGATAACATATAAATTGTGAACCAAAAAGACATGGTAATTCAGGTAAATTTTGAAATTTTGTTCTCAGTTTGATCCATTAGTTAGTTAGAAGTTCTAGCAGAGACAAATCTCTGCATATGTGTTCTCTGTTGGCTAACCGATATATAAGATTCAGGAAACTATAAAAAATGCCTCATAAGGAGTTCTTCCCATGCTCTTCCGTGGGTGGAATGGGCACTTCCACTCCTTGTTTTGAAAGAAAGATGACCTTGCTCTCTTGAAATTACTAGAAATTATCCTGAATGGCTCTATACAGCCATGACTGCAATGGCTTCTTAGGAATCTGAATGCACAAAGTGGCAAGAAAGTCTAGCTGTTGTATAAAGTTAGTGAGAAGAAGATATCAGGACCAAGAGACATTTGCAGTGGTAAAACTATGCTAGTACAGTGGCAAAAGGAATTTTCTTCTTGATGTCTTAATACTATCTTTGATTGTTCCTTACTGTATCTCAAGTGGGATTTGTTGTGGGATTTTACAATTCCCATTCTTCCTAAACCACAGTATTTTAAGTATTAAGCCTTTCGTATAGCTCTCCCTAGACACCTGCACAAATCTTCCCCATATCCATTAAATTAGTATAAATAACACACACGAAAAATATTGTTTCCTTTCTTTCTGTCTAAAAACCTTCAGGGAATAGATTTGCAAACTTCCTGCTTTTCTTTCTCTCCCCCAAACCCTAAATAATAAAACCTTTTATTTTTGCCTTTCCAAATAAAAGCTTCATATGTGAAGCTCAGAGAACAGCTGGGCCACTAAAAGAAATGCAAAATACTGTAAAGTTGTTGATATTAAAATTTTTACATTAAAGTAACTTTTCCTCAAGAGGTGGATGCACTTTGACAGTCAATGAAAGGATCCTCAGTTATCTATCATTTATCTCCCATTGCTGATAAGATACTAAACTAATGGCTACCAAATTCTCACTCTAGACCATATATATGGCAAAAATTTCTATCTATAAGGAGCAGATAATCTTCTGAAGGCAGAATAAGCCAATCTTTTTGTTGAAGTCCCTTAAATTTGCATGGATTTTCTAGGTATATAGTGAGTAAACATAACAAAAGTTAATAATAGAATTATCTTAACATAATAACATTCAAAAATGTCATAAGATTATAATAAAAATTCTAATGCCTCCCTCAATTATATTTTCTTACTAACCTTTTTTTTTTTTTTTTTCTTCTCCTAAGTTATCCAATGTTAACCAAGCAACCAAGATGATCAAGGGACTGGAATACCTACCATATGAGAAGAGGTTAAATGAACTGGGCCTATTTAGCCTAGAGAAGAGAAGGATGAGAGGGGATCTAATGAACATGTACTGAGGTATGATTGTAGAGAGGAGGAGGCTAAACTATTTTCCATAGTGGCTGGTGATAGGACAAGGGGCAATGGTTTTAAACTGAAACACAGGAAGTTTCATCTCCGGGTGAAGAAGAATTTCTTTCCTGTGAGGATGACAGAGCCCTGGAACAGGCTGCCCAAAGAGGTTGTGGAGTCTCCTTCTCTGGAGACCTTCCAAACCCGCCTGGATGCCACCCTGTGCCCTGTGCTCTAGGGGTCCCTGCTGGAGCAGGGGGTTGGACTAGATGATCCCTAGAGGTCCCTTCCAACCTCAACCATTCTGTGATTCTGTGATTCTCTGTGTTAACCAAATTTGCTCTGGAGAATTATTTTAATCTACCTTTCTCTTTTTTTTCAGCACTAGCATGCTGTTGATGGCAATACTCCGACTTCACCATGGTTGAATGAGACTGTGTATTTAATACTTTACTGAAAAAAAGAGTCTTTCTGTTCCTTTGATAAGCACATACAGTAAGTCATTATATTACATAAATGTACATTATTTAGAAAATACACTGAAATCCAGAGTGAAGGTCTAGTAGAAAGATCCTCAGTTGTCTTCCTGTCTCTTAAACTTTCATTCTACATGACAGATGTTGATACTAGTTACACCAATTTAATTTAAGATTATAATTAATATTATTTTAGTGCTCTTAAAAAGACTAGGATCTCAGCATATAAAATAAAAAACTGTCTATAAACTTCAATATTTGCATTAAATTTCTGAAAATCCTGATGCTTAACATAAAGCCTTTTTTGCCTTCTTCTGCTAACAGAAAACATTAACTTATTTAGTAGTTTGTGCAAGCAACTAAAGACAAACAGTAAAATAAATCTAAGAAAAGTACATGTTAATGGAAATATAAGAATGTATTATTTAGAAGACTTCCTTCCTGATATGTTTCATTTTAGTTGAGTGTACAGAAGGTATCAAGATTGACTGGAGGAAAACCTGACTATAAATTTTGAGCTTTCTCTTTCTTTTATGTTGCTATTCTGTCATAACATGCATTTTTTTTTTTTTTTTTATGGTCAGAGATAAAGAATACTGCCTCTATCAAGTTGAAAACTCAAGTAAACTAACTCAGAATTTTGATCGAGATCAGAAAATTTCCACTGCTTACCTAAGAAAAAGTGTAAGCCATTTTCTCCCTCTGTCATCAACCCTTTCAATAGAAAATTAATTGCTATCCCATTTTACCTTTTATGCAATTAACAAAAAACAAAGTAAAGTTTGCATGCTAACTGATGAGCTGTTTTCTCATATTTCTTACTTTGCAATCAAAGTACTAATATTAATTCTAAAATGGATTTTGAACAAATGCAGAACATCTAACATAAAACAACAAATTACACTGTGGTAGACTGAGTGCATCTAAGAAAGTCTGATGTTGTGTAAGAGAGTGTCTGAATAGCAAATAATAGAAATTATAATGTAGTCTTGAATACAGGAGAGTACCCTGTCAGTGAAAACTGATAGGGTATTTAGATCCATTTTCTCTCACCACCCACCAAAAACAAAAGAAGGAAAACCTACAAAACCAGTTGGTGTTTGCAAAGCTTTTCTTTTTGCATGTGGCAAGAATCTTTCTAACTAAGCTTATTTCACAGCAGTATCTAGCTTTTACTATGCTTCAGATGATGCAACTAAAAGAATATTCTATGCATAAATACTTGGCCAAACCATCTGCACAGCATTACTTTACAATAGCATGTGTATATTTCTAATTTCTCCTCTTTCTGGTCTTTTTCACAACTGAAGTTTGTTGTTTGTGCAAAGCTTTGTTGCTTACAGGAAGATATTGCCCCTCTTAGTGAAATATTCCTTGTGTCTGTGGAATGAAAGTAGCACTGTGGACTCTCTTTCCAGCCCCATGTGGTCCCTTGGCTAGTCTTATATGGAAATTTTCAGTGACTTGTCAGAGCAGAAATTAGTTATTCTTCATATTAGTGACCATTTTCTATGCAAGGCAAGAACGAACAATAAAACTCATTGTAAAATAGCTTCTAGTTATCACGCTGGCAAATTCTGATAAGCCAAAGATTTCGATCAGTGCCGACATAGCTCTGTGAGGACATATGACATGGCAGCTGAACAAAAAGAAGCAAAACTGAAAATCACCAGCATAGATCACATCTGCTTGCATCCAGCTCACTGGACCTTCTTCTCTGAAGACACTTTACTTAGAAGCTAAGAACCTGTGAGATAAGATGACGATTAGCTTCAAAATTTGGCGTCAGGATGGTGAGTCATGATGTAGTGTGCTGTGATGTGAATAATATTCAAGCTGAACTTTACTGATATTCAGAGATGTACTCAGCCTTCTTGATTTATGAACTCCCCATTTTTCTGAGGGACTGGTGCCTGGAAATTGCTCAGGAAGCTTGCTGCTGCAGGATGTCCCATCTGCTTCTGCAGATTGTGAGCAAATGCAGTAGCCCCACAGGTAACCCACAGCATGCCTCACTGCAGGGATCAAGGTAGTCAGTGGCTGTGGCTCTGCAGCGCAGAAATTGCACATCGAGCAGCACTGATAATTAGAGAGCTTCCTCCGAAATCGTATATCTTCTGTCAAACACTTCTGAATAGGTCCTCTTTCCACATGATAGTGTCCTGAGGGAGCTTTATCTCTGCTCTGATGTGCAGTAACCTGATAAGCCTCCATTTAGCACCCTTGTATCACTACTTAACCTTTACACACACCTAGAGACAACTATCAATATAACAATGATAGAGTGCTCACCAGAGACCAAAGCAGATTAACCAAGTTGGGTTTTTTTTGTTGTAATATGCAGCCTGCACCTTACAGTTTTGCTAAATCCTAGCTGCATTTTCATCATGCAGAAGGCTAGCTGTTCATACATGATAAGGTTTCTAAGAACATGAGCATCTTTAAACAAACCAGTTGTGTGACAGGGGCACATGCAAGATGTCAGCGTTATTGTCAGAGAAGGCTTTAAAGGTGATACTGCATTTTTCACTCTTTGTGAAGGAAAGATTTTATTATATTCAAGTTCTAGAAATCCAGTTCATGGACTTTATGGAAGAGAGGAAAAAAAAAAAAAATATTCTGATTTTTATTGTATTCACAGTTCACATATTCAAAAACTAAACCAAAGCATTAAACTATTGTTCATATAAAATGAATTTTATACCATATAATAAATAATTTCTTTATTTTAAATATCATGAGAAAGTTGAAGGGGTTAGGTGATTAGCTTTTGAATCACAGATTTGAATTGCGATTTTCAATACTATTTTAATTTTGACACAACTTTTCATAATTAAATATTAGAATTAGCAAGATGTAGATTCTGGTACAATCATAACAGGAAAGGACTATTTTCAGTATCCATGACGTAAGTGTTTACTGATGTACTGTGTGCAGCTGGGGGTAAGGAAATTAAAAAGGGGATCAAAAAAACCCTAAATTTTTAGGACGGCAACTTGGTAGTGATTCATAGTCATAACAGCAATTAGTTTCTGATCTCAACAGGCAGAGGGAAAAAGGAAGTGCCATTTCTTCAGTTTTATTAAAAATAGTAACAAACTTTTTGGAAGGTAGTGTATGGTTTAAGCTTTAGTGTAACCTAAACCACTTTTTATAAATACAGATAAATGGTAACGGTGCCACAAATTGATAAATATTTGTGATATTTATCTATGGTTAGCTTTCTCGCAGATCAGATATTCAATAGTGTCTAAATATTTCTGGCAAGAGTGATTAGAGCAACTGCTAAGTTGACTCAGAGCCATCTCACCAGGGAGCAGCCTTCATCTACTAACATCCTGAAATTGGATAACAGCTACAAATATCTGTTTAAGTTTTCTCATGAAAGAGCTTCTAACTATTTTACTTAATATATCAGGTTTGAGAATCAGTATCAGCCCCTGATAGAACAAACACATTTTACAACAGTTTGGAAACAGATGTTGGAGTCAAACTGGGGCAATTTAGAATAGAATAAACACTAAGTATTTTTCTTTGAATGCTCTGTTTATATCTACAGGGGAGAAAAAAAAAGAAAGAAAACAGTTCTTTTAAGAAATTATTTTCTGGTACTAAAACTTTAAGGATCACATTGAAAAACTGAATGAATATAAACAGTGAATATGTCTTCCAGAACATGTGCACTACCTGAAATAATATCTGAAAAACACCTTTCTCTTTTCTTTTTCTTTTTTTTTTTTTCATTTCCCTCACTACCCAAAGTCTAAAGTCTAATGATAAAGAGCATAAAAATACATGACTTAGAAGGAATTAATCATATTTTTTTATAATTAGTAATCTTTCTGACCTATGGTAAGAGGTTTTTGGGCTGTCTGCATAGTCAGACTTTCAAAGTGTATCACTGGAAATTGAGAAATACACTCATTTTGTTAGTTAGGGATTTTACCCTACATAGAAAATACACTAATTATGTTAATTATCCAAATAGATAATATTCTAACATACAAATGCAGGAATGCTAGTGAAAAAAATACTGCTGTACTTATTTTTATACTCTATTCTATATATGCAGCTGTTTTGTTGTAATACATTTGTTATATGCCAATTAATGCCTTGATAAAAGACATCAGTAGGCACAAAACATACTTAAATGGTTATATAGGATGTAAAGTATGGATTTTGAATTAAATAAGGTGATTGCACTAAAAGACTTTCTAAGCTAAATTACCTTTTCTGTGCAAGCTAAATATTTTCACACGGGTAAAATGTATTAATTTCTTAAATCAAAATGAATTGTTTATGTACTTGAAGCATGACTTTCAAAGTGATTAATTTCATGCTCTAGAGAAAAAAGTTAGAATCAAGCAGAATCTCCATTATCATAAAGTATGTATGCGCAAGTGCAGTAGTATCTTATTCCTCTTAGTCAAATAAAGTGCTGTCAACTCAAGGCTCAATGTGGTTTTGACTTGGCTCATCCCTTTATGATTGTCAAATATAAAAACTTATCTTGTGTGATTTAAATTTTAATTCTGTGATATTTTTGAAGGAAAGATGAGATGTTGTTTATGAAGGGATTTTTAAAAAAATATTTTCCAAGTCTTTCCATGAAAATATTTCTCATAATATCCATTCTTTCATGTGGAATTATTTCTTCAGGTTCTGAAATTACAATAGAGTTATAAAAATACCTATTTGTAATTCTAACTTGAATGAATGAATGCTAGAAATATTAGCTTACTTCTAAGGTGTGATGGTTTGGTCTTTTAGCTATGGTCTCTTGGAAAATGACAGCTCACAAAGAAGTATAATGAAATATTCAGATTGAAAGCTTACTAAGAAATTATAGGGAATAAGAATTGTTTTTTGGCTTCAGGAGATGTGTCATTTTATACTCAGTCACAGAAGCTTCCCCTTGTGTCATGATTGTTCTGGTAAAGCTGGAGTGAGTCTGATTAAAATAGTAAACTATGTCCATATCACTTTAAATGAAACTAGACTTTGATTGCCTTTTTCTGTTAATCCTGTCACATTCCAAAAGGAAAGTGTAAAACATTGTACTCCTATTAGATAGCATGCAAACAGATATTAAGCAAGGACATAAAAAGTTGGTTAAATTAGAAGCTATCAACTCGTAATGCAGTCACTGAAATGTGATTTCATTGCAATGTCTGAGATATTCAACACTTGAGATACTGATACTCACAACATTGGAGAATTATTCCAACATTTAAATCAAGGAAATCCATCATAACTCACCCTTCATTACCTTGAAGCCTTATGCAATACAATATGCAGTTTCATTCAAAGAAAAACTTTTTGGACAAATATTTGAACATCCCACTTTGAACATCCCATTCTTGTTCCTTTCTGGCCACAGGCTTACTCTCAGAAAAATTCTCACCAGTTTCAATGAAACTGTTCATAAGATTTAGTGCTATACAATGAAAGTAAGGCATTTTCAATCTAGTCCTTTGCTATGAAATATTAATATATGCGAAAAGCATTGATTGCCATTTATGTGCTTTTGGAAGCCTGGCATTTTTAAGTAGTGCTTTTTGCTCACAAAAGCAAAACAGTTCAAAGATCTTTACTCATCAAAAACTCTAACACTGAGTTAGAACTGCAGGTTACAGGAAACTGAAAATCAAGAATTCCATGTTCACAAAGTCTTAATGCATTTTGGATGAAACCACTTCCATAACTAAGTCTTAAATGTTGTATAAGTCCGACATAGTCGTCTTCAGTTCATCATGACCAGATTTATTTTCTGAGCTGGTTCTTGAGGTGTTCCTACTTCACTCATTTGCCACCTATAACCACTAATGTTGCAATTTTCTACACGACTGAGGTTATGCAAAACCACTGCCTTCTTTTTACTTTACAAAACACATGTTTTTTACTTTCTTTTTTGTTGTCTCTCCTATTTTTTCATTATAAGGTTACAGGACAATAAGAAAATTCATGTTTGTCACCATAAATTAATTTTGGGTTATGGGAGTTATTTATTTAACATAATTAATATGGAAAGAAACTTAGTATATCTGTGAAAAAATTTCTCTTACTGACTACCCAAGAGTTTGAATTGATAGAGCGTCCAAATGGCTTTTCAGGAGCCATTGCCTGCCTTCTTCATTCTTTTTATTAGGTTACTGGCAATTCTTTGCTTCTTTAAATTAAGCCCTCCAAGAGTATTCAGGGCTGATTTCTAGACTGATGATTTTTTACTTATTTTTGAAAGAGCCATGCACAATAAGTCTATCTCATAGTTCTCATATACTGAATGAGAAAAGAAAAATTTTCCTTCTTGAAGCTTCTTTTCATTTCAGACTGATACATTTAACATTCCTGAAAATGGGTATGTCATCTGGGACCCAAGGGGAAGTGGCATGAGGCAGGTTTAGCTGAGAATAATGCTGGATGCATTGGAAACCTCATAGAAGCGGCACTCCATTTAGCTAGCACCACCTTTCAAATTCAAAAGCTCTCTAAAATGTATTTTGGCAGAGGGTTACTCTAAAACTATATGCCCAAAAAAAGGTATTCAGAAAGTTTAGTGCATTTTAGGATGAGGCCGACAGTTGTAAATATCTATTTCACTAGCACATTAGAGATAGGGAGTATATTTTGGGAAATTGATTCATTTACTCAAGAGCAGTGTTTCATCTTCAATTTTTCTAGTGAATGTTTGAATCAATGCCTGGGATTTAACATGATATGAAGTTATAGCCCCGTTATTATTCAATAAAAGCAGTTACTCTGTTTTCCTCATTCTCCCAGCCCTGAGTTCAGCACAGTGTGCATCCTGTACATCATTAATAGGAAACAATATTGCAAACTTATGTGCCCGTTACGGTTAGTAGTTGCAGAGAAATTCCTTCATAAAAGCTGAAGAAACTTCAGTCCTTTATTTTCAAAGCCATTTATCAAAATGTTTATCTCTCAGCTACAGCTATCTACAACTGATTTTTCCTATCTTGAGCCTCCTGAAGGAGATTGGAAGACACTTTTGTTTTTTTGGAAATGTGGTTACTTACATATATTGATAGCTGAAAGTCCTTGGAAAGCATTCTAAACACTTTCCTTTCTATCTTTCACCTAAATTCAGTAAATCCTGCTATCTGATAAAGTAACAAGTAAAACAAGTAATGCAATATCACAGATCAGTTCACTTCCAAAAATGTTAGCAGTACTGAAATGTGCAAGATATCTGGTAGTCTGCCCTATCCAAAGACAACGGACTTTACTAGCTTCCTTGACAAAAAATTATATCATAATCTAATATTCATACAGATAGGAAGTTGGAATAAACAATGTGGAGAGTTTAAGAGAAAAACAACCTATATATTTTTTTTAATTTCTTGTTTTATGTATCTAAATATCTTGAATAAGAATCACATGTCAAAAGTGATCTATGTTCTATATTTGGTGCCCGAATCATGAATTAGGATTTTGGACACAATATTGAACTCTGAAAATATGAATTAGGTAACTTAGCTATTTTTTTTAAAAAAAAAGAGATGCCACAAATAGTGAAAATGGAGGCTTTTTGTTTGTTTGTTTCTTTGTGTGTTTTAGAATATGCTGTTTTGCATTAAGAAATTTCACTAGATTATAATAAAGCTACTCAGAATTTGGGCTGGGAAAAAATCTGAACAAATTCTAAGAACTTATTGTGTATCTTAGTTTCTCTAGGAAACTGCTGAGGTTGGTATTGCTAACGTTGCACATAGTATATATACAATATTAATAGACGACTTTCTGCTGAACAAAACAGTGACTGTGTTCTTGCATGAAAAGCAAAACACTATTTCAGCTTCTCAGTAAAAGCTGTAGGATAAGACAGTTGCCGTTTTCTAACTCATTTTTGAGGAGCTCTCTTGAGTGTTTGGAAGATTCAGAATATATATATATTTTTTTTTTCTTAAGGAATTGTTCACTGATATTCATAACATAGAAGTCAACTCCTATATTTTAAATTAAAGTAATTGATAGGAATAACAACATAGAAATTTTATCACTTCCAAGCAAGAAATGACAGAAAGGTTTAAAAGATTCGAAACATGAAAATTAGTTTTACAGCACAGATAATGCATTAAATCACAAAAGAATGTTTTTGTCCTTTAGAGAGTATTGTCTGTGACACTGTTTACTATCTGCCATATCTTAAAGCATATTTTTCATGTGAAAATGGTGCAATTTTTCTGTTGTTTTGCTTTACTATGTTTTTCTACCACTATGCTCACCTGAATCTTGATAAGATCCTTCTCAATGTACCTTTTCAGCACATTGGTCAAACCAGACTTTCATGCATCCAGCATTATGAATTTTGGGTAATAAATTTAATTTAAAAGTTAATATTGATATAATAAATCCAGGTGAACCTCAAGATCTTAGTGGAGGTATTATATGACAAACTATGACAAATAGGAGGATGTTCACAGCAGAATATTGGACACTAGGCACTCTGTACTGTTATTCCTGCAACTTAAAAACTGCTCTGGAACTGTTTTAGGTGAGAAAATATGGTTATTTTGTTCTTAATTGAAAATTAATGTCTTTCAGATGGCTAAAGCTAGTGAATTCTCATTTTTTTTAATGTCAAGGCTATAATTCAAACTTCCATGACATATTACTTCAATTCAGCTTTGCCTAATAATTTCAATAATGCTTAAAAATATATATATTTATATTTTTACTTATGTGTGTTGGACTATGCTACCCAGTGGTATTTTTGAGTGATGGTTACTACAAAAGAGGAAACTTACCTGCACCTTGTTCCATCCACTTGGCCTAAAAGAATGTCATAAAAGGACATCCTAAAAGGACATTCTTTTTTATTCTAATGTTTTAAGAATGTATTACTATTCACTCATTGAACTAGAATTTCTTTTTCTCTCTTTTATATATATATATATATTTTAGCTATTTCATTCATATTTATAAATAAGGTAAATTGAGCAACAGAAAATTAAGTGTAAAGTATAAGATTCTTGATCAGAAAGTTTTTTGTTTGTTGTATTTATTATTATAGTTTTGTAATATGTATTTTATTATATAATATACAAGTGCATATATGTACATATACATTTGTTATTATTATCATTTTACCTTTTATTATATGCTAAATATAGACTTCACAATATGAAATCTGATCCTTGGTCTCTGATACTTCCAGCCTTTTATGAGTGGTCTGCCTACTTCTCATCAGCGAAGATCAATAATCCTCTGGTTTGAGTTTGCAAATCAATAGTTTCTGCAAAGACTGTTTATTGTACATTTCCCCATTACACATCCATTTCAAAGTAATTCCCTATATAGTTCACTCTTTACCATCACGAAGATATTTACTAGCACTAGTAGCACTGCTAGTGTATGTTACTAGTATACTACTAGCACTGTAGCATTTTAATATTCTTGGATTATTTTTATATATATTCACATTAGACATATATTGAGACCTATAGTTCATAATTATTTGAATTGGTATAACAGATACACACAAAAAAAAATTTTAAAACAATTCTTTCATAAAAAGATTTATCGGCATTTGTCTGCAACTCAGATGGCACTACATCAGATGGCTAGTGAGTGTTCCTTGCTGAACGGTGAACACTGTTAGTATCTTTAGTTTTGAAATGATAACCTTCTGCTTTCATGCTTAAGCTTGGCATGAAATATTTATTTATATTTCTATAGCAAAAAATTTATTACTTGAAGACGTGATCAAGAGGTTTTGATCTATAGGATATTCCAGGAAAGATCTCTCCTTTCATTGAAGAAAAAAAAAAAAAAAAAGAAAAGAAAATCTTTCAGCTCAAGGAAGTTTCAGATTCCTGGAGTAATTTCTAAGAGTTTCTCAAAGAAACATGTTAAAAAGCTTCCTTTTGCTTTAGATATTATTTTAAAATAAAGATTACTTGCTACATCAAATTCCTTATTTGTCTGTTACTTTTGTCTGTTTGTGTGCTATTTCTGTCTATGAAATCTATGAAATCTATTTTGGTTACATACTATATTATGGAGATTTATTTTCCAATCCATTCTTCTTTTTTTTTTTTTTTTCCACATAGATCACAAATTTCACTTCTCTAGCACAAGCTGTACAATTATTTGCGCTAACATACTCTGATTTAGGTTCTGTTTTCTCTTTTTGAAACTTCATTGCTCTTTCCCTGAGCATTTTGGTTTACAATTCCACTGTTATTGCCAATTTTCTTTATTCCCCCATACACTGTAGTGGTGCTGGTATTTTCCAGCCCTATTTCAGATTGTGAAAAAAAATATATAACTAAGCAAAACAGTTCACAGACTCTCAACAAATGTTCAAGTACTGACTGCAGCACAATATGTTATTTGGTGGTCTGAAGTGACAGAGCATATGCCCCCCCATCTCCTATTGCCCAGATGATTGATATTGATTTACCTGTTAACAAGTCATGCATCTGCAGTTCTGGCTAGCTAATACAATGAAAAAGGCGGATTAGATTGGGAAAAAAAAAAAAGGAAACTTATCTTGCAGTATTCTGCAGTAAATTACTCTTAAGCGTAAGCAACTAAGTTTGGAATAACATGCAGGCTTTGCTAATCTATCAAAGTGATGCTGAAACTACTTGAAAGATACTCTTATCATTTGAGAATTCTAAAGCAATTTTCTTACCCATAGTTTCCATAAGAAATATAATGATAGAACCAGTTAGATAATTTCATTCACACTGGACAACCTTCACCTGCTAATATGTGGAAGATAAGAGTATCCACTTAAATGCAGAGAACAGGAGAATAGGGTGGTGACACTTGTAAAATATCAGTAAATATCAGGAGGTTTTTTCTTTATTGTTTTAATAAGCAAAGGTGAAGGTTCACAGTGCCTGATTGTGAGCACACATTCAGGAAAGTCATCCTTTGGGGCTCCTTATATAAATAAAAGAATAAAACAGCCTCTCAGCTAAAATAAAGAGACCAAGTGCCTTGAGTCACTGTCTGGAAGAAACCTGCAGAAACCTACCAAAATACAGAGATAAAAAAAATGTTGGGTATACTCTCTTGAAGAAACCTTACTCTAAGAACTTCTTTGAAATAATTAAAAGTGGATAAGTTATATTTAGTTAGTTGGTCCATTCAGGAATTCTCTGAACAATGGTTGCACAGAGAAAGTAAATGTGTTTAGTTTATAATGTTAAAATACCCAGGAAGGCACTAACTTCTAAACTTAGGCACCTACTGTTTCATAATCTCTCTCTAAGCAGGGGTTTGTTTTATTGCTTCTTTCTGGAAAAAAAAAAAAGAGAGAGAGAGGAAAGGAGGGGAACGGAGGGGAGAGGAGAGAAGAGGGCAGGAAAAATAACTCTGCTCTGTTATTCTAAGTGTGGAAGTGGCATAAACTGTATAACGTCAAAAGTAATGAAACACACAGCGAGGCTTCAATCCCATTTAGAGAATCCAAATGCAAAGTCCATTGTGAAATATGGCAATTAATTGACATTTTCACAGGATGTTTTTGTTTGCTTGCTTGTTTGTTTTCCATTCTCTGCAGAGGGAGAAACTTCCTTGAGTCCTTAAAAAGTGATCTTTTATGTAACAACTCAGCCAACTGTAAGTAAATAGGAAATTGCAACGGTAGTGAGTTGATAAGGTCAATTGGGATAGAAACCTCATTGTTTCTAATACTAGGCACTAAATTTCTCTTAAAATCAATTAAATTAATTTTGATACATAAGAATGAACACATATCTATGCATCCTCAGTGAACTTGCTCTATGTTCTGCGATTAAGCACTGCAGTTGAGCAGGGGAAGGAAAGCATAAAGTTCAAATAATCACAACTGCTAAAGTCAGATTTGTTGTAGGAGTGCAGATTGTCACCCTGTGTGCTTCTAAAATAAAGAAAAGGATGTGGGCAAGGACGTGCTTGGTGAGGAGAACAGATCTATGTTACAACAGCCCTCACTTGGCACTGCTGTAAATTAGAGGATCTGGAGAGCTGCTCCTTCTTGCTGCAAGGTTGGCAGCTGTGAACACAAACAACACAGAGCAAAGAAGTTTTATGATGCGGGTTGGGGGCTTTTCATACCCTCGCTTGCACTTTGTGTTCTGGCAGTGTAGATAAGCTTTCATTAGGGATTAGGGTGCCATTTACTTAGGCATCGTACACATTCAAAGGAAATATATTCCTTTTCCAAAAGAGTTAATTTAAATATTGACAGCCTTTAAGCCACACTTGCTGATGCTTGAACCAGATAGGCAGCAAGGGAAAATAATGAAGAAGAAATGTTATATATTACCACTGGGAAGATTTTCAGATTATTTCTGTGTTTTAGCTCTTTATGTGTATAGGCATATATTAATTTCTGAATCTGTATACAGAACTGATTATTAAGACTACATGTCTGAAAGTATTGTTTTAAATTCTCAAATTACAATACTTTCATTTTTTTTTTAATGTGTGGCTGAAAGTATTTATTATTAATGAAAGTTTTCAAAATTTAATATATGCTTCTCACTACTGATTTTACCTTCTCTGGCATAAACTATATAAACTCGAGAATGAAATTTACTTCTATGTTTTTTGTACAAGTAGGGAGCTCCCATGCTGGGATACTCTCTGTTTTCCCATCCATACTCTAAATTTGTGTTTGAAAGAAGAGGAAAGGAAGGGGAAGGGGAAGGGGAAGGGGAAGGAGAAGGAGAAGGAGAAGGAGAAGGAGAAGGGGAAAGGGAGAAAGAGGGGAAGGGGAAGGAATGGCAACTTTAAGAAGATAACATTTTAATTTCCCATTCTGTTTTAACTAGGAAATATGTTTTGAATCTGAAATATTTTTCAGTTCCATCTTAAACTCCAGGGGGTAAATTCTGGTATAGTAGAGCTTCTAAAAGGTATCAAATCAGTTATAACAGTACATTTTTGCTGTTTTTTGAATGCCATCATTTACATTTACTTCTTCCTGAAATAATTGCTTGTTATTTAAAAGTCCCTTGAGCTCAGAAATGGAAATATCAGCTTACTGCGAAGCACTGACAGTTTTTCAAGCCTCTTCACTGGATGAATATTTTTTCTTTTTCTTTTTTTTTTTAATCTTTTTGAAGGTGATCTACTTTTCAGCATTTTATGGTGTGTTATGTTCCAACCATTATTATTATTGTTGTTATTATTATTATTATTATTATTCCTGCATTTCTTTGTACTAGCTTTCAAATTCATGCCTAAACACTCTGAATGGAAGATTGGCCATGATAAAATAATTTTCTGGAAACAGAAAGTGCTGAGAGCTTGTCATATTATTTTTTCTCTTTCTCTTATTCTAGTTATTATTAACATCTGAACATCAACTGTAGCAGCCAGTCAGATGAAAGTTGCTCTCATGAGATCTACGTATGTTTCAAAAGATAGCCTTCTCGTAAGACAGCCTTACAGTCAGTGACATTGGCACAATGCAGACGATCTTGCAATTTGTGGTCTACTAAAATCTCAGTTTTATTTTCATTCTGACTACCAACTCAAAGATTTTTTTTCTTTCTTTCTCTTCCAAAAGATTAAATATATAATCCTTTAAAAAATATGCCATCTAAATCTTTGTAAAATAAAATCATCTAACAAATTTTCCAAATTGTTTTCTTTTTCCTATTTCTCACATAAATCCAATTTTAATTTTCTGCCTAATTCTGAAAATAAATTTGCCATTGATTTTAGTGGAATAAGTTTTTGTCCTGTAGCAGAATTACCTTTTGCTTTACCATAACCGCTTAAGCAGATAGGAGCAAAGACAATGTGATTCCTTGGACTATCTTTTTTTGTTGTTATTTTCTTGAGAATGGGCATTTTCTGGAAGATAAATAAGCTCTGAACTACAAAGTAGATATTGTGAAAAAGTTGTAATTCAAAGACTACTTTATTATTGCATAACAAATTTTGAGTGGATGTAGCTTGATACAGAGACGGTTTATACTTGTCTCTTGCTGAATTTTTCAGGTAACCTGAAAATTCACGCACGGATTTTCCAGAAGCTTTAGTAACTACTACAAATCTGAGTTGTAGTTCTGATTAATGGCTGCAAAAAAAAGAAAAGTCTTTCTCACTTACAATGAGTTCTTTCTGAGGTAAAGCAACAGAAATGAAGATGTCTAAAATGCTGATAATATACGATAATGTACTTCATATCTTCATGGGCAACACTTGTCTTTCAAGAAATTCCAAAGCTACAACTAGAACTTCCATTAAGCAATAACTGCTGAATTTATTTTTTAAATTACTATTGTTCTGAACTTTAAAGTAAGTTCAAACTTCAAAATAGCTTTGTGTGGTGTGAAGTTCCTGTTTGAAAAGATTAAATTCATCTCTCTTTGGTCACACTGGACTCATAAATGCCAGACATTATCTTTTTAAATCAAGTAAAAATTTTGCTTTGAAAAATCACTCTTATAAGGTCATAGAAGACATCTTTTTTTTTTTTTCTTTTTTCACCTCTAGATTTCTGCTGGAATTATTCTTGCTTTTTTATGTAATCTTTAACATTTTCCTCACCACACAGTTGGTAAAATCAAGCCTTATTCCCAGATGTAAGGTAAACTAGTCTATTAGCTGGTTTGGCTCAAACTAATTTTCTTTCATTAACTTTGACAGGTTCATTATCAATAGACTGTACATTGAGAAGTGGAGCAATGCACTAGTGTTAGAAACAGAACCCTCAGGATCTTCGAACTTTCTTTTTTTTTCCCCCATATATTTACTAAGAACTCCTCTGGAATACTGATAAGCCAGTCAACTGCAATCTCATTTACTTGTTTAATACCTTTCTGTGTACCATTGTTACATCATTCAGAAGATTGTTATCTAATCAAATACTCAGGAAACATGAAGCTATGTTTCTTCTCTTATCTTTCTCTTTAAGAAGGATTCAGAGATATGAGAAACATTTGACTGCCTTCATTTTATTCAGTGCGCATCCTAAGTTCAACAGCACAGACAGTGTAGCACATCACTCTGGTGATCTCCCTGTTACTATCCCTACTTCGGTGTCATCAAATGCTCTCCAAGGCCAAACGTTTTCCCTGTTCTTCAACGTCTTGAAAGGACTGGGCCGTGACTCCATCATACCTGCTGTTTAGTCTGACCCACCATGGCAGTTGTAGTCTTTTAGGAGAAGTGGCAGACGGAGACTGGGGTTAGGTTCTTGGCAACTGCTTTTGTCTGCTTTCCAGACAAGCAATCCCATTCCCTCAAGAAATCAGAATCTCTTTTCATTTGCATTTGAGTGGTTAACTCTGTGTGACCCAACAGTATTCTCTGGGAGAGTAAAATGAGGGAAAAACCTGATATGTTCAGATTGTATAGCAGAGAGCAGTGGATAATTTCAGCCTTCTGATTACTTTGTTTTATAAAGGCCCATTACAGCTAAGATTCTGTTTTGATGGATTTAAAATAAATGCAGAGATTAGATAAAATATCTTAGATGGGCTGCTTATATTTCTATTTCATTTTCATACCAAGCAACAAAACACATTCCAAAGGGAAATTAGTTAACTAAGGAGAGAAGCATGTTTCCACCATTAGCTATTTCCCAGTTCCTTTTTTTCATTCCCGTTCAATCCATCACACTCTGGATCCACAGTATCTCTTTGTCCTACTTGGTTCCATTCTTTAGCACGGAAGATGTACAGGTTTCTGCATATTCTTGCCTATGATTCTAGAAAAAAAAACTCTTGACATCTCCATTTCTTTCTTTTACAAATACAGGGCTTTTTCTGCATTCTTTTTTCCCTAATTAATGTCAGTAACTTTATTAGCATGTGAAGGCTTAGAAGAATTCCCAGATTAAATGTATGAAGCATGTATGTGCATGATACAGATCCTTGTAGTGAGGGGCAGAGAGGTCCTGCATCTTTCTTACATGTGTGTTCAATCCTCTCATTATAATATTCAAGTGAGCTTTTCTCAATCCCAATAACTGTTCAGTTATTCACAGAAAATAAATGACTTCTTCCTCAGTGGAAGCTGCAACAGTACATTGCCTTAGTTTTCTGTTGCTTTCACTATTTTTTTTTCAATGACATGATCTGTTATCAAAAAAAATGAATTTATGTTTGCTACACCATCAGATTTGGTTTACATTTCCCCTCCCCCCCCCCTTTTTTTTTTCAGTCGGTCGTGCTGGATCTGTACTGTCCAGATA